>PVIA01002961.1:0-186429 GCA_004024845.1 Tonatia bakeri | reverse complement strand
TATTGGCCTTATCTAAGCAATAAAAGAAATGTTACAAATTTCATCATGTCGTTATTAGTAATATTTATCTTTAATATAGACTGCTATGTCAATACACTGAGGTGCCCATATTTTCTGACCAAAAATATATACAGATATATCTGGAAATTTTCTAAATTTGTGAGTGAAGATATTGACAATATTTCATAATTTCTGTTTAAAAAGTAGGAAAGTTTAGCTCATTTATTTGATCTAAATGAAAAGTAATGTTTCAAGAGTGGTGCATAAACACATCTTCTTGCTGTTGTACACCTAATATTGTCATCCTTTAACACAATATTTTTAAAATAACAACTTTTGAAGTAGATATAGATTTTTGTCAGTAGGTTAGTGCCTCCTGGTTTTCACAGTAGTATTATAGTGATCATAGTGGATTGTAAAGGTTGACCACCTCTTGTGCAAGATGCACATGTAACATCTATATTCTTAAAAGCAAATTCAGGACACAATTTCTCATTAATTATGCATTTATATTATTAAACTTATTGTCAAGTGTCAGTTGTGAAAGAATATAGTGTTAATGAACAACAAAGTTATAGATTTATACCATATCCAAAATGATAAATCCATTTTAATAAGAAAACTTGAACCACATAAAAGACACTGATGGCAGAACTACTTAACCTCTATTTCCTGCATACACGTCATATGTACATGTAACCATGACTTCCTATGCAATGACCTTACCCCATAACTGGCTTCGTGTGTCTCTCAGGCAATAGCAAGAGACATGGCACAGCCAGCTGGAATACCTGGTGGTCAGCTTGGGCAATGGATTTGAATACTTCTTTAATATTATGCAAAAACAGAAAGAGTTGTTTATCTCCAATTACTTATGTTCAAAAACACCTAAATTCATCAGCGGGCAATTTGCATGCTGTCCTTGAAAGGGATATTGTGTATGTTCTATCTGGTTTGGAAAGGGTAAGAAAGATATAGAAACAGGCTCATAAATACAGGGAACAAATTAATGGCTTCCAGAAGGGAGGGGGTGTTAAGGGACTGGGCTTAAGCAGAAAAAGGATTGAGAAGTACAGGCTGGAAGTTACAAAATAGTCACGGGGATGTGAAGTACAGCATAGGAAATATAGTCAGTAATATTGTAAAAATTATGTATGGTTCCAGGTGGGTACTAGAAACATCAGGGGGAACCCTTAGTAAAGTATACAAAGGTCTATCCACCGTGCTGTACACCTGAAACTTCAAAATAATACTGACTGTAAACTATAATTAAAAACATTTTTAAATTTAAAGAGAAAAATAGATTATCGCAACTTTTAGATTTAAACAAGTATCCCAACTGCAAACTTTGCCCACTGCCTATACCACTGTTTGAGACCATGGCAGACATTATAAACATAAAATAGAGGCCTATGAATCTTAACCCTGTGTATAGAGAAGGGTTTCAGGTATAGGCAATAATGTGCCTAGGGAAACAGTACATACTGTTACCCCAGTGATAACCATTGTTAAATTACTGGCAATGAGCAGAGGCTGGTGTTGCTGAATCAAAAGCTGGTAGAAGAACTTGACTTATATATGAGTAAAGATTTTAGGGTACATAGAAAATAACATGGGGAGGGGTTCTCTTTTAGTCTCTTCAGGCTGCTTTTGAGACAGGACAGTACGAAGCTAGAAAATTATTTGGTAAGTAGAACAGGGAAACTGAGACAAATAGCTGAACACAGTGGCTGAGCAATTTACAGCCTGATACAGAAGGTCACCTCTGTAGAGATACCATTAGGCCTCAGCTGTATTTCAGCTCCAGGCCCAGAAAACCAGCAGAACAAGATAGGCAATGCCAGGACCAGCTGCAATGACTAAAAATCCCCTGTCCTGGTGCTGGCCAGTCAGTAGAGACCATGGCCCTGAAACAGCACACTTGGAGAACTGATTAGTCTGTTGAAGGTCTCCTCTGAGATTTCACCTAAGATTTCTGCTTGCAAGAGAGAGACAAAATCCTCAAGACACAGGGCCCAGCACAGGCACTCTCCCTCTGAAGAGCAGCCCTCACCATTCCCATTCCCTTCTTCCCCCTCTTCTTCCTTCACTTCTTCCCACAGACATGCATCTCCTAACTGTAAAGGTCCCCATGAGACTTGCACCCAAGGGAGCAATGGGCATCGGCTCTCCTCCCAGGCTAATCCCCTGAACCAGTCCCCACAGCCCCCTTTTCCCTAACTTCCCACTGAGCTAAAGCAGCCCAGTGCAGGCTCTCCTGTTGCTTCTATGCTAAGCCCTTTCTTGTTTTCCTGTCCCCAGCTTTAATAAACATATCCTCATGGTTACTTGGACCTGTGTTGTGAAATCTTTCCTACACAGAGTCAAGAACCCACATGCTACTGGCTAGCCCTAGGCAGACTGGCTCAGGGCCAGGTCTCCTGTCCAGTAACACTATGTAGAATACTATAGACTGGGTGGCTTATAAACAACAGAAATTTCTCTTAGTTTTAGAGACTGGAAAGTCCAAGATCAAGTGCTGGCAGATTTGGTGTTTAGTGAGAATCTACTTCCTGGTTCATAGATGGCTATCTTTTCTGTGTGTCTTTACAAGGCAGAAGGAGACAAGGGAGCCCTCTGGGCTTCTTTTATAAGGACACCAATCTCATTCATGAGGGCTTCACCCCCAGGACCTAATTATCTCCCGAAGGCCTCACCTCCAAATACCATCACACTGAGAATTAGATTTCGACATATGACTTTGGGGGGAACACAAACATTCAGTCCATAGCAAGCACGGATATAGTAGAAAGAGTCAATATCCACAGAAAATAAACCCTCATCCAGCTAGTCTTAATTTGTATGTAGAGTTACCTCTGGGGACTGCACATCAGCCCCCAGATGTCATGTCAGATTTGGTTCAGTTACTTAACGCTTGCTGAGATTAAACAACCACCCTCCTTCCTATTTCCCTGGAGTACTTTAGGAGCTAGGAAACATTTCTGATAACATCCTCAGAATACACAGAATGTAATTATCCTTT
This sequence comes from Tonatia bakeri, assembly GCA_004024845.1. Taxonomy (NCBI): domain Eukaryota; kingdom Metazoa; phylum Chordata; class Mammalia; order Chiroptera; family Phyllostomidae; genus Tonatia; species Tonatia bakeri. Next base: position 183,407 of record PVIA01002961.1, on the reverse strand, counting down.
TTTTCTAGAAGGTTCCTCACCCTATACTACTCAGTGTAGTGACATTTGATCCAGACATCCTTCCTCTCACTCTCTTTCTCAAAGAGATTGTCCTTGGTTAGTAAAAGTGATTTTTACATGCTCTTGTATTCTTTGTGCTGAATAAGTGGATTAAAAAGTTTTATCTAATAAGGTGGTCCATCAAAAAAGTATAGGTGTCACAACTGGAGCCTCAAATGCTTTCAACTCTTTTATTCATCATCTCTATTAATAATTAAGTTTTCATGTCTGTTTAAGCTCATGTGATCCATTTCTCCTGCTTCTTCATTTATTGCAGGTTAAAGAAGAGAGTCCACACGAAAAATGTAGGAAATATAAAACAAACATAACTTATGCTGATGCAAGCAGCATAAGACCACATTGGGATCTTTTATTTGCCAAGAGGACTTCTTCCTTCTGGCAAGGAACATAACTTTACTTTAAACAAGTGAGTTTTGGTTTGACCAGAGTGAAACAAATATGCATCATAAGTCAATGTGGGAAAAAAATGCTTTACTGAACTGTATTAGTTTCTGGGGCAAATCTAAGGTGCTAGAACCTCTAGAGATTTCCAACAAGCAGGGTGAGTCACTTTAAAAATGAATGTTCTAGAGCCTAGCAAGGAATAAGACAGCCCATCAATTTTGAAAAGAACTTCAAATAAGGATGAAGAGGCAAAAGAGCCAACAGAAGTTCCATTAACAAAGAGATGCTAAGAGAATAAAGAAAGCATTTGGAACAGGTCAAGACTACAACTGTGTCTCTCAACCCAATACATACAACCACCCAGAGTAGCATTTCCTGCTGATGCAAGAACCGACAGTGAGGGGATCTGGCCTAGAGGTGTATGAGAAGGTACATAAGCCTATAAGCACAACGTAAGTAGTCACTGGAAAAAGAGCAAGGAAGAGTGGAGTATGTTGTTTCCTGGAAGCCAAAGGCTGGTAGTATTTCAAAGAGATGGAAGTGGTCAGTAATGCTGAGGGCTTCTATGATGCAAAGGAAGAGGAGAGCAAAAAATTAATGTCAATTAGGTGTAGCAAAATGGAGATCAGAGTTGTGTTGATGAGACCCAAATAAAGCATATATATTCTTACTGTTTGATATAACCCAAGAAGCTACCAATCATGTAAGTCATAAAGAACAACAAAGAGTAGTTAGAAAGCATTTATTTTGGTACCTTAAAGCTATCTTTGAATTCTATCTCCTCTTCCTATCAGGTCTGTGATGTTGGATAAGTTTATAATCTGTATAATTATATTATTTTAAATTTCTAAAATGGTGATAATACAAGTCCTACCTGAAACATTAACTGTGAATATTAAATTAAATGACAAGTGATAGGTCAGGCAGAGCACCCAAACCAATAGGAACACCTAAATATAGTAACTACAAAGAGTGGTAGATGGAGTTAAAAACTGTCAAAGAACAAAAAGATTATTCATTTGGAAGCTTTGTCTTTAACAAGATGGCTGCTTTAAAAATAGGGACTTCATCACTTCATTACATGGATATGAAAGAGAAGGGAATGTAGTTATATAATTCCCTCCCATGCAAATTAATTTAATTAGATAGTTATAAATATTAAGAGAAATTCCAAAGGACAACCCCTTTTCTTGAATCTGAATTTCAGTCTTTTCTTTCAGCACATGCAAATTTCTACTGTTAGCACCAAGCAACAAAAGATACTTTCCTGTGTCAGATGCTATGCCCTTTACAGTAGATTAAAGCAGATAAACTTAAAGATTTCTGAGCTTCCATCTGAAAATGAAAACCTGGATTTCAATAATATAGCCTCTCCTCAATTTAGTATTATAAAAATACTGTCACTCTACAGAAGTCTTTGAATAGATACTTCACAAAAGATGAAGGCCAAAGAACCAGTAGGCAAATGAAAATGTTCTCCTCAGGAAAATGCAAATTAAAATTAGGAGGTATTACCACACATCCATCAGAATGGCTAAAATTTAACAGTGGAAAATACCAAGTATTGGTGATAAATTGAAACATCTTAGAACTCTCATGCGCTGCCCGTATGACTAAATTGGTACAAGCACTTTGGAAATATTTACTCAAGCATCTCATACAACTCGGCAATTTCTTTCCTTAGGTAATACCCAACAGAAATTCATAGATGTGCTCACCAAAATACACATACTGTAATGCTTATAGTGGCACTGTTCAGAATAGCCCTAATGGAATTAGACGAATGTCTGGTACTGTGGACGGACCCCACAGAAAATGACCCCACAGGAAGCCAGACACATGAGTATATGCAGTATAACTCTAAGTATAAAAACTGTAGAAACAAATCTGTGTTTTAGAAGTCAAGTCTGAGGTTTGGACAATAATCTCTTAACCTTGGATCTGATTGCAGGGCTGTGTTCAGTTGTGGAAATTCAGTAAGATACACATTCATGACATGTGCACCTCTCTTTGTGTATTATGTTTCAATTGTAATTTTAAAAAGATTGTCAGCATAGTAATGCAATAATTCTATTTGCTTGAAAACATGTGTATTAAACTTACAAAGTTATTTTAATAAAAACAAAAGAGATTGAGTTTTGAATCCAAATTATTCTATCCCCAAACAAATTCTTTCCATATTTTCAGAAAAAAATATATTATTAAGTATTTAAGGAAAATAGCTAGAAAATATTGAACAAATCCATTCTTTTACCATTTCTGTCTTTTATCTAGGGATAATTAATGTTCTCTTCTTTGCTAGTCTCAAAATTTTGAACCATTATCTTTCATCCATTGTTTTGACAAAAAAAGACAAGTAAATTCAATAAAGCACATTTTTAAAGCCCGTGCTTACCTTGGATGCCATTACCTTGTCAAGCATCTCTACTTACTAATAGTTTAGTTTCTACATGACCATTTTTATTCAAAGTAACACTGTATACTATCAGGAAAGACTGTATGTGGATGCTAAATAGAGAAAACTATCTTTTGCTCTGTATTCGTAATGTTTTATAATTTGAACTTTTATAAATGAAATATTTTATTATCCAAAAATGATTTATATAATTATGTTCCCTATTTAATTAACTGTGCTCTATTCAATTAGTTATTAAAAGCAAACAAAAATATATTCCCCCAATTTAAAAAAATATTGAAGAAATACTGTATGATCTCTTTTCTGTGGAATCTGAAAACAAACAAACCATCAAAAAACTAGTTTCAGAGATATAGAGAACAGGTAGGTGGTTGACAGAGTCAGGGGGTCAGAGAAATGGGTAAAGGGGGCCAAAAGGTATAAACTTTTACTTATAAAATAAATTCAATGGGTATATAATTACTTTTAAAATAATGAATTTTAATTAGTCAATTAAGGAAGTCAGTAAAATCACCGGGGAAGGGATAGGCTCACCACCAGTGAGAGTCTTCCACGTTAGAGCTCTTGACACCACTTTCAAGGTAGTTACAAGATACTCCTGCTTATGTTTTGACTCAAAGGACTCAGTTCTGTCCCTATTGGTTCTTTCATCTATTCCTTACAGTCCAGACATGTTTAAGGCATACATTGATGAGAGGCTCAACTAATGATCATGAGGACTCATTGACTCTGATTGGTCCATATACCCAGCCTAAGGCAATGACTGCAGCAAGTGCAAATGCAACACGCCAATGGGCCTAGGCTTGGGTCATGTCATGCCACGTCCCTTGAATGGCAGCAAGAAACTTATTCAAACCTACTCTATTAAACATAGGGGAAGAGAGGGATATATCTCCACATCATTATTATTGCACATTGACTGCGTGAATTCTGGTCAACTCAAAACTGGAAATGTCTTCTATACATTCTTTGGAGTAGCATGGATATTTCTGCCCTTATTATAGACACCTCTATTAAGTATGTTTTCATCATAGAGGCATATTGGATTCATGGATAATAATCTTGTTCTCAATATAAATATTAATACTACAGTAATAGCACCAACAATAGTTACTATTTATTAAGAAACTACTCTTTACCAATTAATATTCTAAGTCTTCTTCATTTGTCTCATTTAATCTTATACATATAATATATAAATTTTATCATTCTCATTATGGTGAGATAAACATTCAGAAACCCTAGAGAGCATGTCTAGATTTTCATGGCTATTAGATTAATATTTTACACTTAAGCCTGTTTGAGTCTGAATTCCAGGTGCTTAGCATATACATACAAGTGGCTTTAAGTACAATACTTGAGAATATGATCATTTGGAAAAACATCAAAAACAAATTTACAGTATCAGGACAGTTCCTGATTATATAAGATATAATCTGGACCTAAAAATCATACATGCTTCTTCACTTCCTACTTTTCTTAATAACACAGATTTTGTTTTCCTTCTCAGAAAGGAAAAAATCAGATTATACACTGAAAGTGGAAATGTTTTCTTAAACAATATCAAATTATAACAAAATTTTAAACACACAGGAATGTTCTTTTATAAAACAAGAAAGCTATATATGTCAAATATTTGCCTCTCTGAATTTTTGCCAAGAAGGGAGTACATTTCCCTCTCTTAGGCATCCTAGGTACTTTCTTGTGATTAATGACTTAGTCACAGTTCACTGGTTTCAGTCTTCACAGAAGGTAAAATTTCCAGTTTATAAAATTCTATTTGCTAACACAGAGAATATAATATTTTTAAACACAATATTCTGGTTTTTTATTATACTAAAAACTTTACACGAGATTTCTTTGACTATAAACTCAGCATCAGTGGCATGTTTAATTATAACTTGTAACTTAAGCTGAATGCCAGTCTGTACATAAACAAAACCATCTTTAAAGATCCTTTGCTTTTAGTCCCCTTCACACAATTTCCAGAGCAAAAATTCCTCTTTCTTCCAGCATGATCTACAGAAATTCAAAAATTCTCCCTGCAGCCTTTAAATTTTTCTAAAGTATCTGGTGCAAACATCCTCTGTATTTGCTGGTATCCCAAGATGATGACACAGCACTTCACATTGATACATTTGGTCATTATGCAGAGACTGCCCTTAGCACATATATGGGCCTCTGTAGATACTGTTTCTTTAGATATATGTAGATATGAGACCTTTGCTATAGGAAAAACTTAACATTGCATGGAAATAGCTGTTATAGATATAAGGAAAAATGGGTTCAAGACAGATGGATTTTATGAAGAAATATTTCATCCAGACTGGACAAACTATCCATTCCCAAAGTTATACATTCATAATCACTTACCAGACTTTCTGCCCTAAACAGAATGGCCTATTTGCTACCCCTGAATATATTTGCTCATTTTTGGTTTTAGGTCTGTCATCTCAAACTATTCTCTCCCTTCCTCCTGTCTCTTATCTTTCTTTCATCTCAGTGCTAACCAGGCCTGACCTTGCTTAGCTTCCAAGATCAGATGAGATCAGGTGTGTTTGGAGTGGTATGGTGTAGACATTATCTTTCTTAATTGTAGATCAAAAAACTACTTACGGAAATAGTGTAGCCTTCAGATACTGTCAGCTGTTAATGTAATCATTTGAACATTATAACTCCATGAATAGTTGCTGATTAATTATAATAAAAACTACACTTGTACCTATGAAAGTAAGTACCTGTCAATTAGTCCAGGACTCAGAATTTTAGAAATGCAAATAAAATTGTGGCAGATAATATAGTCCAATATTTCTCTGTGTTCCAAGTGTCAGACACTCTGGTGGGCTATAGGTAAAAAGTAAATGAAAGAAACATAGCCATTATCATCAGGAAACATAGTTTATAGTTGAAAAGTAGCATCTGTCCTGGCCAGGTAGCTCTGTTGATTAGAGCATTGTCCCCACATCCCAAGGTTGTACATTCTATCCTTGATCAGGGCACATAAAATACTAACCAATGAGTGCATAAATAAAAGACACCACAAACAGATCTCTCTCCCCCAAATCAATAAATAAAAAATGAAAAGCAACATCTATTGGATGATCACATGTAATCATTATAAGCTGTAACAACAGTCAAAACCTGTCTATACAGTAAATAGGAGAGAAGAGTTTTATTCAGCTTTGGCATTGTGTGTGTGTGTGTGTGTGTGTGTGTGTGTGCTGGCTTCCCTGGAGAAGATACATCTGAGATGATATCTGAAGGATGAAAAAGAATTAGATAAAGAGAATGAGGTTATCTTAAGCAAACAGAATGACCTGAGTGAAGCCCTTGAGGCAGAAATAAGTATGATGTTGTAGGAAGTGTAGGAAGGTTGACTTGAATTTTGGGGGACTTATGGAAGATAATCATGGTATAGTTACAGTAGATAATCCATATGTGGTGTCTTTGGCATGTTGAAGAAATTGCTTTTTATCCAAAGAGTTATAGGAAACAATTAACGGGTTATAATCAAGGGCATGACAAAATAAGATCTACCTTTTTAATAAGTACTAAGATACCTTGTAGAGGATGAACTAGAATAGTTAGGATAGTAAGTATTTCCAAGTATTCTAGGAGGACATTAAAGTTTTCCAGGTCAAAATGATAGTTTGAATTACAGGAGTGGTGATGAAGATATTCAGAGAAACAGGGTTTGAGAACTATCTATGAGGTGTGAAAAAAATAAACAAACAAACAGAACTTGATGATGAATTGGTTATAGAATTAAGACAGAAACAATGTTAATGATAACATAATTCTTGCCTTCAGTTGAATTAAAAGTGCTAACATCCATTCAGAGAAAGGATACTGAAATTGAAATATTCATTTTGTTCTCTATTATGTTAGTATGGAAAAGGTTGAGGTTATTTGTTTGTTTTTTTAAAGTTTGAGTTTGAGGAGCCTTTGAGCAGATTTTGATTAAACAATTAGCTATGTATGCTTGCAGCAAGGAGGAGATCGCATTTGGGAGAGGCGGGGTTGGATGAAGCAATAGGCTTGGATGCATCCATCTTAACAGATCACAGTTTTTCATATTTCTTACACATTTTTGGTTCTCTATCTAGTTTTCATATATTAGAACTTTTTATATCAGTTACACTTGATACATAGCTAATCCTTGATCAGGGCACATCATTTATAATGTTTGCCCTCTGTCTTCAACTGCCCTAAAGCTTATAGCTGGAGAAGCCTTTACACAGAGATATCATGTTAATGCACATTTTTCCTGAAGTCACTTCCACATATTTTAACAAATACAGAATGGTTAAAAATATGTGGAAGTGACTTCAGGAAAAATAGAGGGCATCTATAAGAGGAATAATTAAGATTGTTATTCAAACAGATGTTTTACAGACTTGCAGTGTATTGAATCTTCTTGTGTTCACAAAAGCATCTTTAAATAATCATACCAAATGTTAAAAAGGAGCTGAGAGAGCCTAAATCTCTGGAATCACTAAAAGCTAGACTGGAAATAGCAGTCGAGATTATATTGTAACATTTAATAGAAGCAATTCTGTGACACATGACTAATTTTCTCCCTCTAATTATTATCCACCCCCACACAAAGTTGTCTCCTTTATAGAAAAGGAGGGGGTGAATTTCTGCAAGCGATACAGAAACTCAGAACAGCAACAAAATCACCCAGGTGAGCCCTTAACTCTCAAACAGAAAGAAGGAGCAAGACAACAACAGCGACAGCAGCAGCAGCAGCAACAACAACGAAAATCCCAGCTTTTCTTGTTATTAGCTGCAACCCTGGTGCCTGGGATGTCCCTGATTGGAGCCTGGGGACTTGAAGGCTCTCCTGTCAATTCATTACATTTTCATAGCTAACTCAAAAACTTGAATGATTACACTTTTGCCATTTATTATTTTATTGAACTCAAAGGAAAATGTTTGGTGAGAAGTAGGTGTATTTTCTTCTGATACAAAAACTAGCCAAAATTCCAGTTGCAGAAATAAAGTCTCAGCCTCCCTAGTCGCTCTGCTTCAGGTTGTGCACATGGATTCCTTAAAAACAATAAACCCCTATTATGTAGAGCTAGAAAAATGGATTCTCAAAGATTTAGATTTCTTGTGGGTTTTTTTATTTTTATTTTTTTAAGATTTTATTTATTTATTTTAGAGAGGGAAGGGAGGGAGGAAGAGAGAGAGAGAAACATCAATGTGCAGTTGCTGGGGACTGTGGCCTGCAACCCAGGCATGTGCCCTGACTGGGAATCAAATCTGCAATGCTTTGGTTCACAGCCCATGCTCAATCCACTGAGCTATGCCAGCCAGGGCTTCGTGTGTGTGTGTGTGTGTGTGTGTGTGTGTGTGTGTGTTTTTAACACATAAGAAAAACTCTAGTACAAAATAATTTGTAAGGAAGACGAGACCTTTTTTCTAGTGTGAGTAGGGTATTGATAAAGAGAGATCCTGGTTGTGCTGTCTCACACAAAAATGGAGCTGTCAGTGAGAGGAGGCTCCATGGCATTTCCCAAAGGTCCTTGTGCTATCCTATATTTGCCTAGAAAGCTTCAGAATAACTTACAGTCCTCCACCCTCTCTCCAGGAAACACAAACAAAATGCACCCAACGAATTAAACAAACTTAGACTGTATTTCTGTATCTAACTGACATTTTCTTTTACTACATCCACAGGCTTGGTCTTTGAGTTTCTTGCTCTCCTCATCTTGTAAGGTCTTTTTTCCCTCTCAGTCAATCATATCTACTGTAGTAGGCCCCCATAATCGGTGGGAGATACGTCCCCAAACCCCTGGTGGATGCCTAGAACTGTGGACATATTATATATACTGTGCTTTTCCCCACAAACACATACCTTTTCATTTAAAGGAAGCACTTTACAGCTCCTCATTGGCATACCTGAGTTGTCAGTATCACTACTTGTGTTTTGGGTCCATTATTTAGTAAAACAAGGGTTATTTGAACACAACTTGTGATAGCAGGACCATGAATGTGATAACCAAGAGGGATGAACAGGTGGGCAGCATATGCTGTGTGTACTCTGGACAGAGACGATTCATGTCCCGGGCAGGTGAAGTGGGATGCCCATTGCAAGTTTTTATCATGCTACTCAGAAGAGTATGCAGTTTAACACTCATGGCTTATTTATTTCTATAATTTTCATTTAATATTTTCAGGTACCTGAAATCATGGAAAGTGAAAGTACAGAGATTGGGGAACTCATCTTTTCCCTTACATAGTCTAGATCCCATAGTCATAATCCTCCCTTGAGAATGTCTTGCATCCATTGCTCCCTTCTCTTGGAAAAAATCCAGTCTTGTTAAGCATACTAGCATATTTTGGACTATAAGATGCAAACCCCCCCACAAATTTGGGAGGAAAATGGGGGTGCATCTTATAGTCCAATTGAAGCTTTACATTTACATTGGTGAAATATTATGGTATTTGTATTATTAAATATTTTACCACATTTTTTGCTTCAAAATTGTTTTTCCTATTTTTCTCCTCTAAAACCTAGGTGCATCTTAGGGTACAAAAAATCTGGTAGTTACCTACTTTGCATTGGCACTCAGGCAACTAAAACTGTTAAAGTGCTTTCTCTCTCTCTCTCTCTCTCTCTCTCTCACACACACACACACGCGCGCGCAGGCGCACACACACACACAGGCTTACTCATGCTCCTCAAGTTTGCTTCCCAAAGTGGTCATTTCACATCTCTGTTTTCCCACAAAATTTCTCTAACCATCATTCCCCCCAAATCTTGCCTCCTACTTTAAGAAAGTAGACATGATCACATAAATGTTGAATGAAGTGTCCCTATTCCCCTCAAACAGCCACCTTTCTCCTTTTTCTCAGAGAGGTCTACTCTTGTCTCCTCTAGACACTGCCTTCGTCAGCTCTGCCCTCTTTCTTGTGAATGACAACGTCCTCCCTCTCTTCTGAACAACCCAAACTGCATACAAACATTCCAGTATCTTCCACTAAAAACTCCTTTGCCTTTACGTTCCACTTCAACGACCAACTTCTTTCGGTGATGAAATGTCAACAAACAAATGTTCCCAGGTCTCTGATTTCCCATGATTGTTCTCTTGGCAGCACCAGTACTGTGGATTTCTCTCTCCTTCTGGAAAGTTTTCCTTCTCATGATCCCCTCCTGATGTCCTCCCCGTTCCCATGCTGAAGAGGACACTGTGTCCTCTGCCTTGCTGGTTCTAACCTCTGTTCTTGATGTCTAAACATCACTTTCCCACAGATCTGTTCTGTGTTCTTGTTTGATCTTTATTTTTTATACATTTGAACTCTCTCCCTAAGTGAAGTTAATTGATTTTGTGACTGCAATCTATATCCCCCCTCCCCCAGGTTATAATCTTTAGTCATGACATTTCAATTAAGGCCAAATTTGGGTATTGCCTACGTAACATCCCTACTGAATGTCTAGTGTGCATGTCAAATTTAACATTGCGCAAACTGCAAACTAGCCAACCTTCCATTATGATTATTTCAATCGCTGAATTAGCTTCATATAATGACACCCTGCTTCCACTCCCACCACACCAGAACTAACTTCTCTGCTTCTGAGATAAGGCATCACCCATCTTTTCACTTCTTGGAAATAGCTGCTATATTATTTCCTTTTTCAGCTATACCACCCACTAACTTGCCTGTCAATTTTTCATACTGTCTGCTTAAAAGAAAACCTTGACCATGCTTTTCAACAAAGGATTCTAAGCTCAGAAAAATCATTAGTAAAGATGCATAAACAACAGCAGAATAAAGAAACCTAGTTTTTATGCATTGGTCCTTTGTTAAAATTCAATTTCTTTTATGAAATTGATTTTGCTAAAATTTTAAGAAGTGAAATCTCATTATAACTGTTCTAAAACAAAAACAAGTAACATTTAAGTTAATGCATATCTCCAAAGAGGTGTGGGGTAGAAGGTGAGAAACATAGGGAACTGTGGAATAGTTATCATTTGCTAACCTATATTTTCTGCTTCCTGTTTATTATCTGTATCAATCTATATCCAATCAAGAAGCAGAAACCACATAGCAATCTAAACAGAGAAAGTTTAATATAAAAAAGAACTTATGATAAAAGAGTAATGATAAGGTGAAAAGAGAATTCTAACCAATGCCTTACTGCTGACAGAGAGTAACCAAGGAAGAACAAACTTGAAAGGTGGTCCCCCTCTCTAAGGCAGGGTTCAAACTTCATTGGAGAAAGTATGCTAACCACCCACCATATGACAGATACCTTCACTAGGTAGTCCAGGCCACAGGTGGTACACAGTCAACTGACAAGCAGAAAGAGATCCTCCAGGCATAGGCCAACCAGCTTGGAGCAGGTGACCCAGCGTGCTGGCCTGCCGGAGCACTGTGTTGGACAAGAGGCTAGAGCAGCTGATGTTAGGAGGGCTGTTGGGCAGCAATCACTAGTCAGGCCAGATCTTTCCTTGAGCCCGAATGCTGCCAGCCAATTTACTCCTAAAAGAACTGATAATGCCCCAGGGTTTATCACTACAACCTTGACTAACCAGGGTGAGGACTAAGCGCCCCCCTTGCCCCCATTCTGGGGCTGGGGAAGGAGATATCATTTTAAATGAAGAGTGGTCAAGGCAATTCCTTTTTTTTTTTTTTTTTTTTTCTGGAGGGCGGTGTTTTAGCCAAATGTTTAATTCTGCTGGATGCATACATGTTAAAGCATGAGACAGAGGGCAAATTACAGCAGACACCTGATGGCAGAGTCTCTCGGGATCTGATGGGGAGATAGAGGAGGCAGGTGAGGGGGTTCTGTGATTAGGCAGGCCAGATCTTTGAGATGAACAAGAGACCATGCATTCCAGCTGCACTCCTGGGGCAGCGCATCACAGGATGTCCTCTAACTACTAACCAATGGTGCGGCCTCTAAAGATTGCCTCTAAAGACCAAGAGATGCCCTTTCCTCCTGCAAAATCCTGTCAGTGCCTTATGCTGAGAAACCTTAGCATCATGCTGGATGCAACGTGCTTCAAGGAGTTCCTCCCATTAAGTACGATAAAGTAGGGGTTGAAGAGTGATTTCAGAGTAGAGTGCAATAAATTGATAGTGTTATTGGAACAGTTTATAAATTTTATATAGAAACTTTATCATGAAGTTTGTAGACACTTAGGATTCATATTATAAGCTCCTCTGTTTCAACTAAAATGATTGGTTAGTACATTTTTAATTTAAATACAAGATGAAAAAATTCAATTAAAAAAAGAAAAATTCTGCAACTGACAGACTTGGATTTGAATACTGGCTCTGCCAATTCCTATGTCTATAATGTAAATGTCCCTCTCTGTAACATACAGCTAATAATAGTGCCTTCATCCTAAGATTTTTGTGGTAATCTGAGTACTTAGTGCCGTATCTGACACATAGGAAGAGCTCAAGAAATGAGGCACTATCACCATAATTGTCAAGGTTCCCTTCTTTATGCAGCCTCAGTGAATCCTTTCAACATGGGTCACATACTTTGTGTTTCATATATTATCATATGTTAAATAGGAATCATTAACATTTCATCATAACGAAACAGGGAAACTTACAGATTTTTATTCCTTTTTGCCTTAGCTAGAAAACCATTACCACTTGGAAAAAACTCTCCCTTTTTTAAACTTCAAAAGATAAGGTCATAAGATACAGTCTTACTTTTGGTCAGAAGTGAAAACTATGGTGTCTTGGATTATTTGCAATAGCCATTAATGAGGCACAGCTGAAGCCCAGTGGCACCTATAAAAATGAATGGATGAGCACTCAGAAGTGCATGCATTTTTAATGCTCTGTGTGAATAATGCCAGCAGACTATAAATCCCACTGAGAATGGCAAAGCTTTGAGTGTGGAAATCATATCAATTTTATTTCCCAGTTTAGTGGAAATGGATAGATAGCTAGTTAAATTTTGGTACAGAGTGGTGGAGAATTCTATGACACAGGAGTTTATCCAGAGAAAAGAAAAAAGCTAATAGAGAACAAATACTATTCATCCCATTTATTCTCCAATATTTTCCACAGGGTGTTACAATGAGACAATGGTCAAAAAACAAACAAAAAAAAACAACCACCAAAAATACAGGATCATACAGACATTGGAAAGACTGAATTCAAAGATCTCTATTATTTTTTTTAAATCTGTAAATCTTAAAAAGAAATCTCACTTGAATGACAATTTGATATTATGTCCTTTCAATTCCCATTGTTGCCCGTTCCTCATGTTTGCTGTCACTTAAAGTAGCGCTGCCTCTGTCACTTCATCACCACCAAGTTCTTACACCAAAAGTGGGGAACGACTTCATTCGTTGCTCCTTGATATTTTTATTTTTAATGCTTTTTATTGTAGAATGGTTAAATTTACAGAGAAGTTCCAGAGATAATTCTGAGAGTGCCTGTACACTGACCCTGATGGTCTGTGCCTGGCATTTCCCCAGAGCATTGAGGTGCACATTTCACTTGAGTTTTTAGTAATAGGGTGCTCTACTTAGAATGACCTTTAAAGGTAATACCTACCCAGCATTTTGTTGGTTTCTCTGTGGTATTTGTTCTGCATGAAAGAAAGCCACAGAAAAGAGTGAATGAAGCCTTTTGAAGATCCAGTCAGCTTAATTGGCCTTATTCACAGGAAAGGTCGTATGAATAGGTTGCAGAATAAAACATAGCTCCTCTTTCCCATAGGCTTCCTAAGGTCTAAATCCCCCCTTTCTAGAAATCCCCTTTCCTTCCCAAGAGGCTTATCCCTAGAAACTGAAGCCTCAGCATTAATGTGACAATATCTGTAATTCCAATTCTCCTTGACTCCAGAAAAACAGCTTAAACTTCATCCTGATGAACTCTTTTGGGGAGAGAGGAGAGCAATAAGGAGAGTGGAGTAAAACATAAAGTGTTGAAAAGATTTTCTATAATGTAGAGTCATACCAGGAATGCTCAGCCTGACCCAACTGCTCCTAAATCTCAGCTTTTCACTAACATACCCAATCAGCTATGATGTGATTTCAAGGTGTGTAAGGCTAGAATAGCAGCTCCTTCATCATGATCCCAGGTGGCAGCTCTGGCAAACTCCAGGGAAGGCAGCCAAAGCTCTTTGTGCTGTGTTGCTGCACTGTTGGCCTATCTAGAATCCTCCTAAGGTGAAATTATTTGGTGTTCTGCACGTCTCTTCAAAGCCTTTACAGCCCATTGGGAGACAGATGGTGGTTAAGGGTGCTCAGGTGCGTGTTTGCAACTTGAGAAAGTTCAAGTAGCTGCCTAATGAAAAGTTTCACATCTCTGTTGTCCAGAGACCAGACTCCTACTTCTCTGCACTAGATAAAAACTGAGAAGCCAACTGTCTCTTAGCAGATGGGCACTCGAGTACACTACAGTACAAGCAAAGGAAGCTGAGGACGAGTCTGATCCACTGCTTTATCCTTGTGATTCTGAGTCCCTGAACAGGTGGGGAGTACAGGTGGCTCACAGTTGTTAAAAGGCTCCTGTATCACCCCAGGCTTACAAATACCTGCTGATCCCATCTTATTTGGAAGTTAGCAACTTCCTTTCTTAAAGATGAAAAAACCTCTGGTTATATTGGACCACTGGACATTGAGTCTTAGAATAAATAACTGTGAAGGGATCATGTTGTCACATACACCAGCAATTTCCAAACTTTTCCATCTCATGGCACACATAAAAATTTTGCAGCACACCAAAAAAATAACCTATATTTTTTGCCAATCTGAAAAAAAAAGGTATAGTTCTGATTGATTCACACCAGATGGCTATTGTTGTGTTGGCTGTTGTCTTTTTACTTGACAGTCTAAAGGAAAAGAGGTCAGTGGCCCTGACTCAACAGTCGAGTATTACATGTTTTGCAAATTCTTTTGGCACACCAGTTGAAAATCGCTGACCTACACTATTGTAGAGTCAGATGCTCATTTAAACAATGGAGTCAATTACAAGGTCACTACATGCCTTTCATGGTGTGGTCATTATGGATTGCTATGTCATTGTTTAAACATAGTATTTTGAAATATTGCAAGGTTTCAAACTGCATGCCTCATGCCTAATCCTTTTTCTGCTGTTCAACTGAAAAAACAGTGATTGTCTCTCATCAAGATATAAAGCACCGATGACTGCATTAGAGATATGTTAATTCAATCTCTATGAAGGCATGTTCCTGAAGAATTTTCTAGTGTCATATTTAACAAAGGTTGTTTTACTGCATACAGTGCCCTTTGACATAATCCCCCCCAAAGCCAGAACACAACTTCATCAGACACTGCATCACTGAGAACAGAGAGGCAGGGAGCAAAGGGTAGGGCCTAAGGAGGACCAACTAAGGTGCCAAAGGGATTAGATTGAATGGCTCTGGTGTGCTGAGGAACAGGTTACAAAAGGGAAGGTGAGAAGCCCAGGAAGGAAAGAAAGTCTGTTCAAGGAAGAAAAGAATGAGACCATGAGTATGGTCTTTGGGGTTTGAGAGTGGTGAGAGTGGGAGTTACACCAGTGAGGGCTGCCAATTTAGCCTGACTCCATACTCAGTACAAAATCTTTGTGAAAAACCTATTTGTTGTGCCCCCTCTACAGAACTGAGAGATAAGGAAGGGTGTTCAACCTGTGGCACATGGGCTGTATGTGGCCTAGGATGGCTATGGATGCTGCCCAACACAAAATTGTAAATTTACTTAAAACATCGTGAGATTTTTTTTGTTTTTATTAGTGTTCATTTATTTAATGTGTGGCCCAAGACAGCTCTTTTTCTTCCAGTGTGGCCCAGAGATGCCAAAAGGTTGCACACTCCTGGGGGTGAAAACAAAAATACAGAAGTAAACACAGGAAAAAATGATAAAATAAAAAGCATATCAAAATTAAGAAAAGATAGCATAGAAATTTTTAAGAACAGTCAATAGAATACAGAGCTCTAAGAGATTCATCATAGGAAAATAACTTTTAAAGGACTAAGACTTTTAGCATGAAGATATCTGTTATATGAATGGACATTATAGCTTTGAAAAATTAGCAATTAAAACGTTGCACAATGAAGCACAGGACCTGGAAAGAATCGGAGGCTCAGGAAATGAGAACACTGGCCCATACAGGGCAGAGTTCAGGGTATTTTATGGGAGATCTGACCCTAGACTCAGAAGAGTTGCTATGGCAACAAATGCTCTAGAAACCAAACTAAAGAAGAAAATCAATAACCTCTTACACTTATTTCCTCCCACAAAAAAATGTACTGTTGAGCCTTCAAGGAGAAAGAGGAAAAAGAAAAAAAGTGGCAAAATTTAAAGGCAACAGTGGTGAGAATTTTTCTTGCTTTTTATTTTCAATAAAATGTGGCATTTGCCCCTGCCTCAGAGCATTCATTCTAACAGGGAAAATCAGCCCCTGCTGAAGGGCGCATGTGTGATGAAAACTCCAGCACTCCACGCCTGGCCGAACAGCCCCAGGATTCTAAAAGTGGAGCCGTGTAGGTGTTGTGGCTGGGAAGTCATCAGTTTTGTAATAAAACTGTCAGAATTATGTTGGAAACATATCTAAAATCTAAGCTTACTCATTCTCAGATTTCTTGTGCCTAGAAATTGCCATGCTAATTATTTTTTTAAAAAGTTGTTAGGACGCTTTATTGTGACAATACTTTATACAATATTTAATTGTTAGCCACAAGCCCGATGCTGTACAATAGATCTCTTGCACATAGTCACCTTATGTAACCAAAATTTATACCATTTGACTAATGCCTCTCTGTCTCTTATTTCTATTTCCTACTTTTAAAATTTGTTATTAAGTTTATTTACATTTCCTGAACCAAGATTAATTGTGAAATGTTACCAGAATGGGGTAAAGAGGCCAAAACCAGCCTCTTTGAGGGTTGCACAACTGCTCTGTGCCTGAACTAACCACCCAGACCCTCACCTGCAGCCAGGCCCCGTCTGCCCCTTTAACGTGAAACACAGAATGTCCCCAGGCTTCTGGTACCTTCGATGCTCAAAGACACAAACACACAGAGGCAGAGAAGAGTGGGAAGAACCAAAGTATAAAATGTAATGTTTTAAAAAAAAGTGGCCAAAGAACTGATAGCAAACCCATCTCTGTCTCCAAACCCACCTGTGCCACTCTGGGTAGGCAGGTGGGGCTGAGGAGGCAGAGCAGATCTGACAGGGGTCCCCTGAAGTGCTCTGGTTACAGCTAAGAACTACAGGAAGCCTGGCCAGGGCTCTTGCTGCTCCAGCTTTTTTGTGATTTCTCCTAAGTACCTGTCTCCTGGCACAGGCTGCTGGCCAGAGCTGGACACACCCATCATAGACTGCTGCCTGTTAAGAACGTGCCAGAGGGTGGTGTCGGAGAAGACAGCCCACAGCCCAGACTCTCCTTGTCCCGCCCAAAAGCACGTGGGGAAGAGGGCAGAGCTTGGTCATGACAAAAATTGTTCACTTACATATCAAAGCCAATTGCTTTAAGAACAGACAGAACATTTTTAGACAGACCTCTTGCTTCTGACATTCTGGAAGCCACATTCATCCAAGTGGCCCAAGGGCACCCTGCCCTTGACTGTGGACCACTTTTTCTCATCACTTGAACCACATGTTTCCCTGCAGATATGGAGAACTCAGAGAGAAGGGAGGAAAATCTGGGAAAATACTCCCTTCCCCCAGACCTGACCATAAGGGGTTCCCTTTGGATGTCAACCTTGACTGCATTTAAACATCACAACCGACTCAGTCATGCTTTAGTCATCATCAGATCCAGCCACTTATAGCCCCTATGATGCTGGAGCTATAGCTATAATTTTGCTGTAACAGTGGAGGCTTAAGACAGGGAGTTGGAGGGTAGCACAGGGTTGGAGGAGGGATTGACTCCTGTTTCTGTCAGTGACTCCCCAGCGACACCCACCCAGCCAACAGTAGTTTGTCCAGTAGCAGCTATTGACTCCAGGTTGCTGTTTTCCAACCTTTGCAGAATCAGTTTCTTCGAATTCCTCAGCAAGGTCAGCGTCGGGCAATCAGCAATCAGCCCCAGAGGCCTGGGCACCGCCCCACAGGGCCCCACTCTGAGCTCAGAGAGCCCAACACCAGTCGGCCAAGGCCCCTCCTCATGGGTGTGAGTTTCAGCTCCATGGGCCTTTTCCTCCAGGTTTCTAAATTACAAAAATCCCAGCCCCTTCTCTTTGTTCTGCCAGTTCCAGAGCTGACAGCTGCTACCTGCATTCATTAACTCAGTGACATCCGAGTTTTCCATTGTAGCCTTTTCAGTCCTCTGGCTTAACAGTTTATAAAGAATTGGTCCTGTTAGAATGATATGAAATAAGTTTCTTAAAATTTTCCTGAATTAAAAACCCATCTAAAAGAGATATGTTCCTCAAATCAATTTCCAAATAATTTAATTTTTTTTTTTTAACAGAAAGTGGGGAAATGAACCAGATTTCAAAGAGCTAGCAGCTCAACTTCTTGGTGAACTGACTACGACTAAAACTTACAAAAACATTTTGCACACAGTAGAATAATGGAGTGTGCAAGGAATCACAGAGTAGTCATGCAGAATAGTTTGTCACTAAACTTTTCTAGAGTTTCTATCATGATAGCTCTCCATGAAACTTTCTACTTACCAACATGTGTTTTGTTAATACTACAGTTTTATTTCTTATCCAACCTCACCACCTGGCTCTGCAGGTCTGCTTTCAATAGAGAAAAAGTTTCACTATGCATGGTGTTCCTTTTCTATCTAAAACTTCTAAGCACTAACCAGTTTTGTAAAATTAAATTCAAGTGTTAATTTTGTGACTGCTCATTAAATGTATTGATTTAACTGTTGCATTTGCTATACACTGCAAATAATTTAATTTATATTCATATATTACTTTAAGGCTTCTGAAGGTATTCCCCGTACTTCATCATTTCATTTAGTTTCAACATAACACTGAAACAAAGAAACAGAAATTTATGTGATATGACAGCAATTAGAGCTGAAACCAAATTATTTTTTCATTTGTTCATTCATTCTAAAAATATCCACCAAGGGCTCATCTGCGGAGAAGCAAGAGTGAAGAGGAACACAGTGGTTTTCCCCGCACACAGTGTGCTAAAGCGGGAGTCATTGAATATGCCTCTAAGTAACTAAAAGTATAAAAGAAGGCTGTGAAGAAGAAAAACAAATTAGATGGGTGTGGGGCACAGGGTGTGCTAGTTTCCTATTGCTTCTGTAACAAATTGCTACAAAGTTAGTGGTTTAAAAAATACAAATTTGTTATTTTACAGTTCTGTACATCAGCAGTCTCCCATGGATCTTAAAGTGCTGAAGCCAAGATGTCAGCAGGACTTCATTCCTTCTGGAGCTTCTGGAAGATAATTCCTTTTCTTCCTTTTTCCATCATTAAGAGCTATATTCCTTGGCTGATATTTCCTTTTCATTAAATAAGTCAGCAATGGTTGGTGAACTGGATCGTCTTTACAATCTCTGTGAGATCATCTCCCTTTTTCCATATTTATAGACTGTGATTACATTGGGCCCATCTGGATACTCCAGGATAATCTCCTTAACTACTGTCTGTTGATTAGCAACCAGCACTCTACCTGCAGCCTTAATTCCGTTTTGCCATAAAACCTAGAATACTCACAGATTTCGGGAATTAGGGCATGGGCATCACTGGGGAGCCATTAGTGTGCTACTACACAGGTGGACCACATTAGTTGGATCAAAATTGGCAGTAGAATAATCTAGAAAATAGGACTCAGCCAAGAAAGAACAAGACATATTCCGTAAAATGGTAGAAAGTCAATAAAGCTGCAACAGATAGTAAGTGGGAAAGTGGAGAAGAAATGATCATGAGAAGTTGGCAGGGGCCAGACTCTATAGGTTTTAAAATAGTTTCTGTTCCTTTTTGTAAAGGCAATAGGAAAATCAAGAATAAATTTAAGCAAGCGAGTGACATGACTTTTCTTTAAACATTGTTCGGACTTCAGTGGGGAGAATGGACTGAAAAAGCAGAGGAACCGCTACAGCCCTTGATGCTGAGTAAGAAGGTGTCTGGATCAGATTCGGGTTGACAGGGAGAGAAAAGTCTGGATTGGAGATAAATTTTAAAGTTACAATTAAAGGGAAATAATGATTAATTTAAAAATTTTTACTATATTTTTCATTACCATTTAACCCCCTTATATACACCCCCCCCTCTAATCACCACACTGTTGTCCATGTACATGACTCCTTTTTCCTTTTTGCTTGATTTCTCCCCTCCCTAGCCTCCCCCTTCCACTAACTTGCAGTCTGCTTTCAATCTGAGTCTGTCTCTATTTTGCTTGTTAGTTCAGTTTGTTCATTAGATTCCACATAAGAGGGAAATCATACGGTATTTGTCTTTCCCTAACAGACTTATTTCACTTACCATAATGTTCTCCAGGTCCATCCATGCTGTTGCAAATGGTAAAATTTTCTTCATTTTTATGGCTGAGTAGTATTCCATTGTGTAAATGTCCCACAGTTGTTTCATTCACTCATCTGCTGATGGACACTCGGGCTGCTTCCATATCTTGGCTAGTGTAAATAACACTGCAATGGATGGGTCCATTTGATGAGGCTCACAAATGAAAAGGGGATAATATAATGGTGGGGGGGATAATTAGCTTAATTTAGGACTTTTGATAATTAGTTTAATATGAGGCCTATCAGTGATGATACAGAGATGGTAATAGCTTTAGAAATCATTATAGTTGCCAAGGATGGGTGTTAATCAAGAACTTTAAGGTTATAGAGAAGCTGTGAACTGTAATATCACCTGGAACAGTAATTCTCCACTGGAGGTGATTTTGTCTCTGAAGGTATATTTGACAAAGTACATGTTTTTGGTCATCACATCTGGAGGACAGCATGAGAGAAGGGATGCTGCTAAATATCTTGTAATACACAGAACGGCTCCCACAAAAGAGAATTATCCGGTCCAAAATGTCAGTAGTGCCAAGATTGAGAAACTCTGGCCTGAGAAGCTGCACACTCTGAGAGGAGAGACAATTGGGAATAGAGTCCTGGGAATTTCCAATATACAGCTGTTTTGATTAAACAAAGGATGTGGTAACGGAGGAGCCGAAGAGATGAAGAGTTGAGGAGAATGCGGTATCATGGGAAAGAATTCATAACCACAGTGGGTCATCAATGTCAAATATTTGCAGAGTGATCACGTATAATGACCGATAGAAAGGAGTCGTAATTTTTTTTTTTTTTTGCTATTTGGAGATAATTGTCAACCTTTGGAAAATACCTTCAGTGAAGACGGGAGGACAAGAATCATATTGGCAGAGTACAAGAGGTCAGTCAAATGTAAGAATATGAAAAGAGGAGTCAGCAAACACTTCAGAATTTTTGTTCTGATGGAGTTGGAAGACAGTTGTAAACAGAGGTGTGAATGGACAAAGGGTTCTTTGTTTCTTCCTCTCTCAGTACCTCAAAGGCTCAACAAATGCTAATGAAATGGAGCCAAGAGTAACAGAAGGATAGACCTACCAGAGTTATAGGATAGTTGATAATGTAAGTCTCTTAAGAATAAAAAGGAACATTTATTCATGCATTCATTCATTCACCAAACATTTATTCAATAAATGTTTACTGAATAGCTCCCAACTGCCCTCTGGGAAGGATTGAAGTTAAATGGGAGAGGCATTTTCTATACTCTAACAAGATGAGAGAAAAAGAAATTAGTATAAATTTTGGGCAATATACACAAGTTATTGGGGCTTAAAAGTCTTTTTCTTGCTGTTTTTCCTCCTTACTGTCTACAAAATTAAAATGTTTCATAATAACACCTTCAGTGAAACTGTAGGAAATATAGAAGAGTCTATTATAACAGCTTTCAATACAAATATAATGATTTTATCATAACATTGTGTGGAATAAAATATATTATAAATGTAGAGCATATAAATTGTTAATATTTGTTCTAGACTACATAACCTATGTAAACACAATAATTAATATTTTTAATGTAACAATATAGGAATCTAAGTCTACAGAATTTTTATTTTTACTAAATGCTCTTCAAGGAGCATTCCAAATAATCAATATATGAGAAGGGACCAAAAAAAAAAAATCCCAGAATTATCTTATGGATTGTGGGCCCTTTGTAGTATGGGCTTCCCCCACTGGTGAGTGTTCTAGGAACCCATCTGTATCAGTGTACCAGCTGGCATTGTTGTGAGAGGCTGCATTCAACTTCAATGAATTTTTTTTTTTTGAATACTCAAGGCTTTTACCTATTTCATGCTGGGTGATTTGAAAGTACACTTGCCCACACCATGCTGAGTGTTCAACAGATTTTTGACCAAACAACAGCATGACCCCTGTGCCCCACCCTCCCTGTTCACCTGATCTCAACCCAAGCAACTTTTTGTTTCCCTGATTAAAAAAACATTCTCAAAGGCAAACATTTTGCTGATGCAGAAGAGATGAAACAAACAAACAAAACAGCAGAAGCACTAAAAAGCATCAAAATTAAATTCAAAAACTCTTTTGAGCAGTGGAAAAACCATTTTAATAGGTGTATTTCATCAAATGGAGAGTACTTCGAAGGTGACTGAAGTTTAAACATGTAAGAATAAATACATAATTTTTAAAAAATAACTTTCTTTTTGGGGAGTCCCACCTCATAGATCTTTACTAGGAACAGCTAAAGGATTTTTATATTCAAAGCAAAACTTGTTTTATAATATGCTTCTGTTTATATTCCTACATCCAAGATTACTCTATCCAGCAAAGCTTTCATCTAGAATGAAAGGGCAGATAAAGTGCTTCCCAGATAAGGTCAAGTTCAAGGAGTTCATCATGGCCAAGCCCTTATTATATGAAATGTTAAAGGGACTCATCTAAGAAAAAGAAGATTAAAATATTAACAATAAAATGACAACAAATTCATAACTATCCACAAATTAATCTAAATAAAAAGAAAAACAATGAAAATGAAAACTAAGCAAACAACTAGAACAGGAACAGAATCAGAGAAATGGACATCACATGGGGGGATTTCAATGCAGAGGGGGGAAGGGAGAAATAGAGGGGAAGAGGTACAGGGAAGAAGAAGCATAATTAGTAGGCATAAAATAAATGGGGAGAGATAAAAAATGGTATAGGAAACAGAGGACTCAAAGAACTTATATATACAACCCATGGACATGAACTAAGGAAGGGGGAATGCTGGAGGGTTGGGGGGTACAGGGTAGAGCAGGGATAAAGTGGAGAGTGGGGATAAGGAGGGAAAATTGGGAAAACTGTAATAGCATAATCAATATAAACTACTTGAAAAAAATAAAATTCCTGAGAGAAAATTAAAATACATGTTTTGTCTAATTGATGCTTTATAATATCTAGGAAAGTTGTGCAATTAGACCCTAGGGGCTCCGTCAGTGATTCATCATGGCCTGGAACATAAAACTCTGCATACTGCCATTTTTTTTGACTAAAGTAGCAAGTATAACTTTTTTAATGTTCTGTAGAAAATAGCTATTTAACATTCTCAAAGCTCCTTGTGGTTTCATACATATTTAAGATGCAGTGCAGGGTCAGAGCTGACCCCAGTGTTTTCTCTGAGTATGACAAAGGGAACAGAGCTTTGCCTCCAGGAGAGAAATCACAGAATTATAAAACAAAATAATAAATTAGGAGACCATCAAAAAGAGGCTTCACCAGGATATCCTACCATTTGCAATATATATCGCCTTTAAAGGCATTATGCTAAGTGAAATAAGTCAGAGAGAAAAAGACAAATACTATACGATCTCACTTATATTTGGAAACGAAACAAAACAAAACTAAACTAAAACAAAAAAAAATCATAGAAAAAGAGACCAGACTTGTGGTTTCCAGACAGAGATGGAGCATAGGGGATGAATGAATGGATGAAGATGGTACAAACTTTCAGTTATTCATAATTAAGTTCTAGTATGTCAACATAAATATAACTAACACTGACACATAATAGAAATGTTGTTAAAAGAGTATATCCTAAGAGTTACCATCATTAGAAGATTTTTTCCATTCTTCTTTTCTTTCTTTTTGGGTATCTGTATGAGATGAATGTTAGCCAAACCAACTGTGTTAATCATTTCAAAATATATGTAAATTAAATCATGCTGTATAACTCAAACTAAAACAGTTGTATATATTAATTACTTCTCAATAATACTGCAAAAAAATAGTTTCCTGTTGGAAGTGGGCTATGACCTCCACTGGTCTTGGCATGAAGAAACTTCCTTGTATATACTTGGGTCTTAAGGACCAACTTAAAACTCACCTCCGACCACTCTGTTACTCTCCTGTGGTTTCCCTTGCCCACGTGCCTGTATCTCCTACTTTGCTATATGGTTCCTTGCCTTAAGATACCCTTCATTCTTGTCATTCAAACTTTCACATTAAATGATTTCTTAAAATATTTATATCATAGGGTGCTTAACATAGTACAATTTTGTCAAATAAATGCATTGTTTCTTAATGTTGCTATGTTTTATACAAAAGTGAAAGAATATGCCTTAAGCAAAATATCAAGTTCTCTGCAAAATAGCTGCACAACGTTTAAGGAAACATCTAGTTTTAAAGAATACAGAGCTTAAATTCTAAGTTCATTAAGAGAAAAAAAAGTGCGGAGATTTTTGCAGGCGCGTGTCCTCAAGACTGTAGCACTTCACCTTTGCAGCTGATGATGAAGTTCTCCAAGAAGCAAAGAAGAGAGGGGAGGCTTGAAACAGCAACTATGACCTTTTGTTTTATTAATTCCAAGCAAGAATATCACATCCCCTCTGCTGGAAAAAAGCAATCAAAGGCCACTTGTAAATTATTTTTAAGAGCCATCTGAAACGAGTCACCTCAAATCCCTGCAGCAGGGTCATGGACCAGCTCTCAGACATACTCTTTCCAAATCAGAAAAACTACAGTAAGTTAGGAGAATGGAAAGTCTACTTCTGTGTGAAAGGAATCTAAGAAAGGCAATTTGGAAAGCTGGGACAAGGGACTCGTTTTGAAGCTGTGTTTACAGAGCAGACACACTGTTTTTACTAAGCCTGTAGAATAAATTTTAGTAGTTTGGTATGAGATTGAAAACTATGTGTAAGGGGAAGCACCCTTTCCCAACACACTCTTATTTTTGGCACCTTATGGAAAGTCACAGACAGAGCTGTTCAATGTAATAAGATTTCTATTAATTAGGAGGAGCCCATGAGACACTGCATTGTCTACATTACACAACTCTTAAATTTCAAGTTGTTTAATGACAACATGGAAATTAATTTAGAAAAAGTATGTGTTTCCTTTAAAATGACAGAGAGCTAACATCTCTTTTTCTTTAGCTACTCAGCTAACTATTATCATGAAAAATCGTGATAAAATACAAAAAAACACAGTCGTAGCATAACTTGGTTTCAATTTAAAACAAGTGCTTTGGAAAATAGCGGACTATGGAGTGGTGATTTTAGCCCTGGATTTACATTAAAATCACTTGGAATTTTTTTTTAAAGATTAGATGTCTAAGCCATGCAGATTTCCATTAAATTAGTGTGTGGTAGGGACACATATCATGTTTCCAAAGTTTCCAGGAGGCTCCAGTTAGTTGAAAATGGCTGCCACAGAATATAGCCTCAAAACCTTAACCGTGAAAGTGAATATTAGATCATATTTTGGAATATAAGAGGATTACATAGTCACATTCTGACAGTTAAGAAAAATGGTCAAGAATTCATTCCTAGTAATTAAGAATTCAGAACGTGTAGAGGGACAGGTCAATGCAAATCATGGAGAAAACTGAAGACATTTAATCTGCTAATAGTCCATTTATCATTCAAACATTTCTGCTATGAAGTCATTATAAAAAAATACCCAGCTTGGTAAATAAAAACATCAAAGCAAGTATCAAGAAGTAAATCTCACTCTTGACTATAAAGGAGAAATGTCATAGTCAAATAATCTTCACTTAATATAGCAAGCAAGTGCTACAGCCAGGATTTTACTGAGGTTCATCTTGTTTTGAGATTCTATTATACCGTGCTGCTTACTGGTTTCCCAAGTAATCCCATTCCTTTGTCAGCTAATTTTCTACATAGCTGTCAGAGTTACCTTTGTTTTAAAAAGGAGGGAGGCGGAATGGGGTGAGAATCTAATATTCTTTTATTTTAAATCCTTTAATCCCACAGTTCTTTGACTAAAAGATGGAGTTCAGTTTTGCAAAATGAAAAAGTTTTGGAGCTGTGTTTCACACTGTCGATACACTTAACACTACTGAACTTAACACTTAAAAATGGTTACTATGGCAAATTTTATGTTACATGCTTTTCACCACAGGGGGTGGGGGAAACAAAAATAAATAAATAACTAAGTAAATAACTAAGAATTTACTTAAAAAGATCAAATCTGTCTGCTCTATTGTAACTTAAAAAGCTTTTCCTGCTATTGTCCCCGTACTGATGTTCAGTTTGGTGATGTTCTTTCTCTGTGTAGTGTTCCTGCATGCAAAAATGCTCACTCTTTTGTTTAAAAAACCATCACACATTTTCCTGTTTCACTTCTGTAAATATATTTTTGCTTCAGCTTGAAACTCATTCTTCTCTCTGACAGCCTGAACAGTTCTTACCCACCAAGAATCAAATATCAGGGCTTTTTTTTTTTTTTTTTTTTTAAGTGGAGACTGGCAGGGAAACTGTTGAGAATGAATATTTTCTTTTTTTTTTCCCATTTTATTTAAATGATTGTTCAAGTACAGTTTTCTCCCCTTTACTCCCAATTAAGCCCACCCACCCCCCCCAACTTCCCTCCCATTACCACCCTCCCCCTAGTTTTTATCCATGTGTCTTTTAACTTTGTTCCTGTAAACCCCTCCCCTTTTCCCCTGAAATTCCCTCTTCTCTCTCCTCTGGTCACTTTCTGCCTGTCCTCTAATGCAGTGTCTTTGACTGTATTTTGCTTGTTTCTTTGTTTTGTTGTTTAGGTTCCCGTTGAGAATGAATATTTTCTTCTTCAGAATAGAATGATTCTACAAAAGTTGATGATTCATATACATAGTGGTCACTAAGAGGTTATTAGGAAGTGTCTATTAAGTGTGAGCTACATTACACCATGTGAGACGTAGTGATCTCTTCCTAAACACATGTAACTTAGATGAGTATATAATTGAGATAGAGAAACACACAAATATCCATTAAATAATGAGTCCTTAAACATGTAGTATCAGATATAAATAGACTCAGAGTCAGAAAGGCTGATATCAAGGAAGTCTAGGGGAATTTGAGGAGGAATGAAAGGTGAAGACAATGCTTATTTTATTCATAACTCTAACCCCAGTCTTTGGCAAAGTGCCTTCAATACAGATTGGGAATGCAAGAAGTATTTCTCGAGTGACTGAATACAAACATGAATGAGAAGTGTCTCTTGAAAGCAAGGAAATTAGTTGGATATAACAGAATAGGCAGAATATAGAAATGGTAATAATCAAGCACAGAATGGCATTAATTTAGTATAACTTCTACCCTTGCTGTGCTGGTGACAGAGATCATTCTAGTGCTATAATTAAAGTAAGTGTTTTCTTTCTGCACAACCCAAATGAAAAAAAATGCAGAGGAAAAGGAAAAATTAACTATCTAAATGCCAAAACCATCTGCAGACCTCTCCTAAACTGTTAGTCTGCTATTTTTGAGCTTGTAAATTAAGGAAAAAAAGCTTTTTCTGCTGTTATTTTTTTAACTTCTTCTGTTTTACCTTTCCTTACCTGTCCTGCTGCTCATCTGCAAAAAGACATTGATTCCCTACACATTCCTGAGAAAAATAACTCAAGGGAATAAAATATATAAGAGGGTACCCTTAAACTGCTCAGTTCTAAGTCCAGTTATGTGAAGGATAAAACGTAATGTTGACCAATATTTCTCATACAATTATTGTTTTAATATCCTACTGCTGCTATAAGAAGTTACCACAAACTTAATGGCTTAAAAACACACAAATATGTTATCATATAGTTCTGGAAGTCCCAAATCACTCTCATTGGGTAAAATCAGGTGTCAGCAGAGCCTGCTTCTCTGGTGGCTTTATGGGAGAAACCTAAAGGTCACCTGCACCTCTTGGCATTTTGGGCATTTCTTTTAGCTTCAAAAGGCATTAATCCCACCTAAAATCTGCCATTATATCACTTTTCTGAATGTAACTCTACTGCCTTCCTCATAATTACATTACATCCACCCAGATAACCCAGGACAATCTCCCGATCTCAAGATCCTTAATATAAACGCATGTACACAGTTCCTTTTGCTTTTAAGTTAATATATTTTTGCCATTTAAGTTAATATATTTATTGCTACCCAGGAGTAGCAGATAAACATCATTAGTGGCAATTATTCTGCCCACCATACTTCTGCTCAGTTTTATTTAAAGATTTTTATTTATATAATCTTTGGTCCAGTTATTACTCTTCCCCACCAACTGAGAAATCTGTCTATTACATTTCCACACTCTTTATATAACTTCAGCTCCTCTAGTCATGAAGAGTGTATCACTCTCCTCTGTGCCCCACCCCAATCCTGCCTCCTGATGTTTGCCCTCTGGGTCAGATATGAGTGTTGGATTGTTGTCTTGTAGACAACTGTTACTTCCAACACTGACATGTGCTTTCCTGAAAGCCTCTCTGATTCTAGTAACTTAACCTCCAATGTGCTCTCCTGTGTCATCTTCTCTATATATTCCTGAGGTATTATTGTGGATTGACTTGAGTTCAAATATTTGCTTTACTACTAATACTCTGTGTTTTATCTGGTTTTTATCTCTAAAATGTGGATAATATTGCCTACTTTATTGGACAGTTTGTGGATTAAACAGACCAGAAATACATATCTGGTACAGAGTAGTATTTTATAAGTATTAGTAAACTCATTTCTCTTTATTTATTTTCATCCACTTTCATATAGGAGTCAGGGTAAGCTATAGTTAATTTTAATGTTTCCTCATTCATTCAGGTGCATATTCTTAGATAATACACCTTAGTCATTTTCAGCAAATAATCTATCTGTAGAGTGTAGTGTGATGCATATTCAATCATCTATACAGGCTATGTGTTCATGGGAAGAAATTTTTCTCATAGAAGACAATTTACAGTACACGTTATAACAATAGTTTCTGTAATAATCAAGCACTTAGCTGCACACATGTATTCTCATGATTCTTTCATATGACCAATAATAATATGCAGTCCTTTACCCTACTTTAAACAGTCTGACTAAAAGATAAAATATAGGAAAACATTTTTTTAACCCATAGAGAATTCTTATTTCTTCTCCTAAAGTATGTTGAAATAGAAATTGGAAAATTAAATTTATCATTTCCAGGGTTTCCTCAGTCAGCTCCCTCAGTTATTTTGCTGTATTATTTTCTTTCTCAGTGGAATTCCCATGCCACCACTGGTAGAACTAAGATAGCTTTTTTCCTGTTTGTGGACAGAGTCCCTATTATTTGAGAATTAAAATCCATGCCTCCAGCTGTTTTGACTAGGAAATCCCCTCTGGTTTCTGTCTTTGTTTTCTGACTTCCCTGGCCAATCCCTTTCACCTTATCTGTTTTTCCTTCCTTTGACTACCTACAGAAAGTACACACAGTTTGGGAATAAATGAGTTATATAGGACCTTTCCCTGATGATTTACCATAATCCCACTTGTCACCTGTGGCCCTAAATACACAGCACCTTAAAGCTGTCTTTCAAAGCCATAGGAACTTCCAAACAGAATCTAACAAGTCAACATGGTACAACCTGAGAGCCCTAGAGAGAATTCTGTGCCTGGGAGAGGGAAAGGGTTGCAAAGTGATCAGGACACTTTTTCTAGAGTCCAGAGACTGATTCAACTATTAGCCTATCAACAGAAAATTGAAAAGTTAAAGTAGGGTTGGCCCAAAGCACTAATGACAGAAGGTAGAAAACAGGCTAAGATGGCTAAAAGGCTCAGTTTTGTCTCTTTGGCAAGATTGTGATCTGTGTTGTTACTGTGCTGCACCCACAACTGAGTGTGTTGTGTGCACACAAGCACACTTGAGCATGCACATTGGAAGAACTCACTACCACAACTCACAATGGTTTGCAAGTGAAACTGCCAGCAAAAGAGAATGAAATACTACCATTGCCCAAGAGGTCGACAATAGATACAATACGTGGACTAAGCTAATACTAATATTTTAATGCTCGAATTATTTGTCTAATCTCTGTCTTTGGAAACTGATGCTTGGAACTAGTATGATCTCTGTGTGTTACTGTAGCTACAAAGTTCTAACTTTAAATCATTGACTTTGGAAACACATCTTCTAATATGATTTCTCTCCTTCAGATTCTAAATGGCATTACCAACTATCCATGTAATGATACTACCCACTCCCAGGAAGGATGACATTTTGCTTTGACTTAACAGATTACTATTAGTTCCTACAGTTTTGTGTGTATGGTATGTTTCTTTCATACTAAAAATACAGGAAACCCATGTCTCTTCAGTGTCCACCAGAGAATTCAACAGGAACAAGACTTCCTCTGACCCCAGGGTAATCCTTCCATTCTCCTATGAGGGTCTCAGGATGACTTGCCCCAAATCCCTGGAGTCATTAAATTTCTGTCCTAACTACAGATGCTTATGTCTTCAACCTGCCTCTCTATGTTCTTAAATTTGTTATCCCTGGTGGCTGTCAGGTGACAAGGCCAGATCTCATTACATTGGCCTTTGTTGCGGCTTCACTGATGTCAGTCATTGGATTTCCTCATGGTCCTTCCTCTGCTATACAGTCTGTCTTTTGCCATCTGTTTTGACTTTGCTAAGGTACATCACATGTGCAATGGTTTACAAAAAAGGTAAAATTGGACTTTAGGTTTCTTGAGTCAAATTTCTTTGTTTTTCACACAGCATGAAGTTGCTTCTCTTTCCAAACTTTTAAAAAATACAACCAGTTGTTTCCTTTTTCTAACATTCACAATAAAATTGGAATTCTAACTTTATTCGCAGGATTAGCTACCCTTCGAAACACTTGCAATGCATATATGATACGAGCAGATTTTTTTTTTACATTTTCTGTTCAGTGGCAAAATCTGTATTTTCTGTCCAATGAGTAGAGGCCTCTATATTAGAGTTCTCCAGAGAAACAGAACCAATAGGATGTGAAAATGTATATATATATATTTCCATCCTGATAGACAGACAGTGGACAGATAGATGACTAGGTCTAGAACTATCTCTTTATCTGTCATCTATCTATTCATTATACATGATTATATTATAAAGAATTGACTCAAAGAATTATGGACGATGACAAATCCCAAAATCTGCTTTCAGCAAGTTGGAAACCCAGGGCAGCCAGTATTGCAGTTCCAGTCTGAAGGCCGGCATGCTCGAGACCCAGGCAGAGCCAGCGTTCCAGCTTCAGCCTGAGGACAGGAAGAAACTGACGTGTTGGCTCAGGGCAGTTAGGCAGGAAGGGTTCCCTCCTTCCTGCTCATGGCCGTGTCAGCCTTTGTGTTCTACTCAGGCCTTCAAGTGATTGGATGAGGCCTGTCCACATCAGGGAGTACAGCCTGCTTTACTCGGGCTACTGATTCAAATGTTAATCTTATCCAGAAATACGTTACAAACAGTATCACCTGAAGTAACATTTGACCATATGTGTGGGTACCTTTGAGGCTCAATCAATTTGACATGTAAAATTAACCATCATGGTCTCCTATTACACTGGACTAGTCTGAAGGCAAAAAATCAGTCATGGTCCTAGCTGTGAAATTTTGTGCAAATCAATTTGTCTTCTCAGTCTCCAGTTTTTCCATGATGGCCACTAGGATATAACAGTTATGTCCAAACTGGTTATGTGCAGTGAATATCTCCTACTCTCACTGCACACAGTATCCCATTTTATTGTCATAACTCAGAATTATTATTTTTTAACCATAATACACAGGAAAAGACTTAGAGTCAGAGAAGTGAAGTAATTTAGACAAATTCTAAGACTCATTTAAATTCTAGGATTCCCTGCCTCCCGGTTGGCAGTGCAGGAAAAGAAGTGGTGTGTAGGCTGCCACAAACCCCTCACGTGCAGAGGGGGCAGAGCATCACACTGTTATTTCCAGTCTCATCGTCATGATGATCTGAAAAACTGGTGACTGAAGGTTTTAGTAAGACTCCCCTTTTAAACACTTTTTCCCAATATACAAAGTGGAGGGAAATCTCCCTTAGAAAAAAAAAGATCATGTTTATGCCTTTTCTAGTGTTGTTTTTCAGATCCCATACCACCTATGCCTTCCAAGTCTAATTAAGTTTTTTCAATAGCTGTGTTTACAGTTATCCTGAGTAATATAATGTATATGAGGATTCATATTTAAGAATTATGAGACAGACATAATATTAATGAACAATTTACATGTAAGCATAAGAGGTTTCAGCCTCATAATTCATAACCCATTTTATCTACTGATTACACTCATATACTCCTCTTTCTACTTTTATAAATATGTCACCATAATCATCAGAACATAGAATCTCTACACAAGAATGGCTTTATGCACTTATTCATATCATACTGGACTCTCAAAAATTTCTAACAAGCCCTCCTTAGCTTTGAATAATTCTAATTGTATACCTAATAAGTCTGTCAGTGATTGCCCATGATAACCACCATTCGACACAGGAACTGATGTAAAATATACAACCATCTTTAACCCATATGTGCTTTAATGAAAAATGGAATGTCAATGTTTTAATAAATAGGAGCCCAAAATTCCTCTTATTGCTTTACTATCATAAACATGCCTAGACTGTGATCACTACTCATAAACTGGATGGCAACCATCTGCATCAAACCACAGTCATTTCTTGTGAGAATTTTTGTGAAAGCCTTCTTCCAGGTTTCCCCTTTTCCGTCCTTACTTTCCCAGTCATTCTCAAAACAGCAACTGATATGATGCTGTTTGGGTGTCAGTGAAATCACATTACTCATCTTCTCAAGAGCTACCAATGGCTCGACCCTTTACTCTGTCAATGGGAGATGCCCAGCAGGATGGGCTGCCCAGTGACATCTCTGAGCTCAGATGTTGTCCTTTCCCTCTTCTCTGCTCTTGCCACTTTGACCTCCTTGGCCTTCCTTGCTATACATGAGAGACATACTGTACCTCAGGGGCTAGGCACTCAGCCTGGAATGCTTTTCCCCGCATATCCAGGGGCCTCACCTCCTCCAAGAGTCAAACTTGGGAAGTACAGGCTAACTTAACCATGTAAATCTGCATCTCTCAGCTACCCATTCTCCTTCCCCACTGCCCTGTTCTACTTTTGCTCCCACAATACATACGAACTCCCTACAGGCTATGTGGTTTAATTATTGTTTGTTATTTGTCTTCTTCCACATCGACATATGCTCTGCAAAGGCAGGGGTTTCTGTCAATTTTGCTCATGGCTATGACCACATCATTTAGAACAGTGCCTGATACAACTTAGGCTTTTCATAAATATTTTTTGAGTGGATAAATGAAACAAATGAAAAAGTAGAAATTAAAATCTACTCACTCTGCAGTATTTTTTGGCTGTGAAGGTTTTTTGAGTTTTCCTGACTAGGCTTCCATAGGAACTGAAGCCAGGGAAAGGCCTTGGCAAACAGACCAGCTCTGCTCTGTTGTTCCTCAGGCTCCAAATGTTCTATTGGCTCAGCTCACTCTTTTAGTTGTATGAATGCAATCACTCCATAGTTCTGTCATTATTACCTTCACTGATTCCACACAGTAATTTTTCTAATCCTTGTGTGTTGCCCTGGAGACACTGAATTAATACTTTGTATTTTTGGTGACTAGGTCTAATAAATTTCACACCATGCTCCTTACTTTCTGTTCTCTACAATCTAAACATATTTGAATTTTTGTCCAACAACATACAAATTGTAGAACTTTGGACAGCATGTTGAACCTCTTTCAACCTCATTTTCTTCAACTTTTAAACTAAAATAATAGTAGATATATTTCAGATTCCCTTGTGGTGTAAATAAAAATGCGGACAAAGAAGCACGTTGTAAAGTGTGTTACAAAATGTACTATTATTTTACTGGAATTGAATTTTTTCCCCCCCAGGACATGCCAGTTGGTATAAAGAGCAGAAGGAAAATCAATGAGGACTATTGTTAGCTATGTACTATTAATATTTCCACTACACACTTTTTCACCCCAAATGGTTCATAATAGCCAAATATTTTAAACTCATACAAAGAAATTTAAAATATCTGGCACTTCTCAACACAGTATAACTAATTTATTGAGTCATAAGTCATAATGGCTTAAAATTCGCTGATATTTTGCCTCAATGAAAACTGAAATTGATCATGGTAAACCCAAGGTATGTGACTTACAGAGTTACGTCACCAGTTGGTGGTGGTGGTAGTGGTGTTGTGTGTACGTGTTTGAAATATCGCCAAGGTAAATGTGACTTACTGTATAAGATTTGAAAACATGTCACTTTGCAAGAGTCAAGTTGCATAAGTAAGTGGAACTACTAAATTTATTATAGCATCTGAATTAGCATGGAAAAAGAAAGACTGAGCTACTCTGCAACATTTTTTTTCAACAAGTGCATTTTTTTGTAAACATTGTCATTAAAAGTATTTTATTTACCTTTCTGGATTGTTAGAATTTAGCTACTATACATAAATAAGTTTAAATTTACAAATAAATTATGGGTCTCATTTTAAGGATTGAATCTATGGGAAAAAAATACATAAAAGCTTATTAAAAAGCTTTGTAAAGTATGTGAATATTTGCAAGAATTCTTGTCAAAATAAAAATGTATGGTGGCAAATTAGAATATATATACATTAATATATATTATCATGCAAAAGAAATAAATTCAGTTTGTGACACATATTACTTATTCTATCTGAATTTCAGTTTCTTTATAATGGAGACACTTCTACCTAGTAAGATTTACATGAGCTTAAATGTAATGTAGTGTGTGTGTGTGTATGTTGGCTTGTTATAACCATGTTAAATGTTGATTAACTTACCAATTCCTCAATCACAACACAGTAATTTTTTCTATTTATCAGTATTCCAAATTTTAAATTGGTACATAATTCATTTTTTACTTTTATATGCAAAATACTTTAAAATGGAGCTTAATGTTTTACGTATTGACTTATAATTCTATGTCAGAAGCATTGAGAGTATTTGGCTAAAAACACAGGTGCTGGAGAACACCTCCTTGGAACAACTGACTTAATTGTTTCACAGCCAAATCCCTACTCTGACTAGAAAATCTAAATAAGATGTATAAAAATAATGAAAAAAAAAACACCTGGTTTTAGGTATTAGAGAACAACAAAGGCTGTAAGAATTTATAGGGGCAAGATGTTAAAGAAGGAATCTAAGTAGGTAAACTGAGTATATGATTATGTTTTCCCCTTCAGAGGGTTATCAGTTGCAAAAGTGAAAGACAAAACAGGAAGGTTGAGAAGTGGAAAATAAATTTTGGCAGCCTAAGGGCAAGGAAGGACAGAAATGAATGTTTAGGGCTGCATGAGGACGGAATGAGAACATCTCACAAAAGTAACTTATCTTTGAATAATCTTACCTGTGGCTGAATTAAGGTGATTGTCCCTAAACAGACTTCCTTCTAGAGGCAAAGCCTTCACTAAAAACATTTATCCACAGTGTCAATGGCACAATCAAAATTAATTAGGCATATAGAAAAAAA
Source organism: Tonatia bakeri (assembly GCA_004024845.1). Taxonomy (NCBI): domain Eukaryota; kingdom Metazoa; phylum Chordata; class Mammalia; order Chiroptera; family Phyllostomidae; genus Tonatia; species Tonatia bakeri. The sequence continues at coordinate 147,851 of PVIA01002961.1, read as the reverse complement.
CTAACAAAAGACAAAATAGTAAACAAAATAAAAATGCAGGGAATAAACACACTGGGATCATCAGACAAAGGCTTCAAAATAAGTTGAGTAATATGCTCAGAAATTTCAATGACCAATTAAGAACTTTAATAGAGAAAACTATAACAAAAAATGAATTGCAAATTCTTGAATGTACAATTTAAGAACTGGTAGATAGGTCAGGAAAAAGTGTTCAAGCTGAAAAATGAAAGGATGAATGAAAACACAGAAAAGCTAATTAGAAACAAAAAGAAAATAGTGAAAGGCCTATTACACATTTAATTTGAGTGTCAGAAATTGAAGAGAGAATAAGACAGAAGCAATATTTGTTTTAGCTTTCAGTAATTCTATTTTGACATCTAGTTTTGTTTTCATTTATATTTTTCATACTCAGGTTTGTAACATTTTTCTGTTTCTTGTTGACTTTATTAGGGTGACATTGGTTAATAAAATTATATAGATTTCAGGTGCCCAATTCTATCATACATCATCTGTATTGTGTGTTTACTACCCCAAGGCATGTCTCCTTCTAACACCATTTATCCCCCCTTTACCATCTTCTACCTCCCCTCACACCCCCTTCCTTCTGCTAACCACTATATTATTTTCTGTGTCTAGAAGTTTTTAAAAATATTTTTGCTTAATCCCTTCATCTTTTGAACCCAGACTCCCAACCTTGCATCCCCTGGCAGCTGTCAGTCTGTTTTCTATAGCTATGAGTCTGTTTCTATTTTGTTTGTTAGTTGATTTTGTTTATTAGATTCCACATATGAGTGAAATCATGTGGTATTTGTCTTTCTCCCACTGGTTTATTTCACTTAGCCTTATACTCTCTAGGTCCATCCATGCTGTTGCAAAGGTAAGATTTCCTTTTTATATAGGTGAGTAGTATTTCACTGTGTAAATGTAACACATGATAGTTTTTTATCTATGTGTAATATTTCTTATATTTGTAGCTAAAAGGCTTTTGCCCATTTTGGAAATTTCTTGGGTATTGTTATTTTGAAAATTAAGGTGAATGAAAGGTATTTTTTAGACAAATAAAATGTAAGAGAAAAATGACACAGATGAAAAATGACTACAGGTAGAAGCACAGTATGCAAGAAAGAACAAAGAACAATTTCCAGAAAAATACTTGGGCAACTCCAAATGAATTTCAATGATATGAAACAATAATTTAATATCCTTTAATGTTGAAGCTTATATGGACTTAAAATACATGAAAAAATAGAATAAAAAACTGGAGGGATAAATTGTGGTAATGTTTTAATCTTTGTTTGTTAATTGAAAAAAAACCTCAGTGACTTTAATTCAATCCTTAAGTAAAAGGATTGAAGTCATATTTAGTCTAACTACTAAAAAAATAGTAGAATGATGTATAAAAAGCTGATAACAGAGCACAAATAAAAACAACAGCAAAATCTGATTTATCAAAAAAATGTAAAAAAAGAGATAATGGTACTTAAAATAGGACAAATGAAAAATGAAGGAAGTGAAGTTAGACCTCAAATAAATCATTAAATGAAATATTAGTAAAATAAATATACTAAAACAGATTACAAGTTGATATTTTAAAAAATAATTGCTGTCATCTAAAATTGGTGGAAGGTTTCAGAGTATATACATGGAGAAAGAGATCAAAATCAATCTGATGTAGAAACATTAACAGTAGACCTTGAGACAAACAATATTATAAATGTTAATGTCAGATGTGTTATAATTATAAAGGTGGCAACTTATCAGAAAAAGATACCAATTCTAAATTTGTAAGTACTTAATAACATAGCTTTAAAATAAAATTATTTTATGAACTGAATGGACAAATACACAAAACCATAAAATATCAAGTGATATGTACCAATCTCGACAACTTTTAAGAAAAGCATTCCCCCCAAAACCAAGAAAATATGAACATTTGAACAACACAATTAAAATTTAACCATATCGACATATGTAGAACCCTGCCCTTTACAGTACAAAGTACACTTTCCTGAGTGTATGGAGAATAGTTACCAAAACTGATTACCTAGTGGACTACAGAGTAAGCTTAAAAAAACTCAGTCAACTCATACATACCATAATCTTCTGACCGCTGAAGAATTAGCTAGAAACTGGTGACAAGAGAATAACAAAAATGTCCTCAGATATTTTGAAATGAAGAAACAGAATTCTTTAAAAAGGAAACAAAGCAAATATAAAATCACTATATAAATAAAACTGAAAGACAAGGAAAAGATGACAGTAAAACCTATAATGTTCAACTATATATCTACAGACAGATATTAAAAAACTTTAGTTCAGATTTTTTAATAATTTTTTATTGTCCTATTAGAGTTGTCCCAACTTTCCCCCCTTTACCCTCTTCCTCCCATCCCACCCTCCACTCCCACAGTCAATTCCCACACTGTCGTCCATGTCTATGGGTCATTTATACATAATCTCTGACTAGTCCCTTCCCCTTCATTCCTCCATTATCCCCCTTCCCTTCTGGTCAGCATTCTCACCAGCACTTGCTGTTTGTTGATTTATTAGTGATGGCCATTCTGACAGGTGTGAGGTGATATCTCATGATGGTTTTAATTTGCATCTCTCTGATGACTAGTGACATTGAGCATACTTTCATACGTCTGTGAGCCATCTGTATGTCCTCCTTGGAGAAGTGTCTATTCAGATACTTTGCCCATTTTTAATTGAATTGTTTGCCTTCCTGGTGTTGAGTAGTATAGGTTCTTTATATATTTTGGACATCAAACCCTTGACTGTTATATCATTAGCAAATATGTTATCCCATACAGTTGGTTCCTTTTTCATTTTGATGATGGTTTATTTAGTCATGCAGAAACATTTTAATTTGATGTAGTCCCATTGGTTTATTTTGTCCTTTATTTCCCCTGCCTTGGGAGATATATCAGCAAAAATATTGCTACATGGAATGTCTGAAATTTTCCTGGCTATGTTTTTCTTATGGTGTCATGACTTCTATTAAGTTTTTTATCTATTTTGAGTTTATTCTAGTGTATGGTGTAAGTTGATGGTCTAGTTTCATTGTATTGCATGTACCAGTCTAGTTCTCCCAAAATCATTTATTGAATAGGCTATTTTTACCACATTGTATGCTCATGTCCCCTTTGTCAATATTAATTGACCATAGAGACTTAGATTTATTTCTAGGGTCTCTATTCTGGTCCACAGATCTATGTGTTTGATCTTATGCCAGCACCAGACTGTTTTGATTACAGTGGCCCTGTAGTATAGTTTGATATCAGGCATTGTGATCCCTCCTGCTTTGCTCTTCTTTCTCAATATTGCTGAGGCTATCCAAGGTCTTTTTTGGTTCCATATATATTTTTGAAATATTTGTTCTAGATCTGTGAAATATACCATTGGTATTTTAATAAGATTTTTACTGACTGTATAGATTGCTTTGGACAATATGTACATTTTAATAATATTAATTCTTCCAACCTATGAACATGGTATGTGCTTCCATTTATTTACATCTTTCTTAATTTCTTTCTTTAGTGTTCTACAGTTTTCTGAGTATGAGTTTTTACCTCCTTGGTTAAATTTATTCCTGGTACTTTATTTTTCTTGTTGCTACAGTAATTGGGATTTTTTTCCCTAGTTTCTCTTTCTAATATTTCATTTTTGGTATACAAAAATGCCTTTGATTTCTGAGTACTGACTTTGTATCCTGCTATGTTGCCAAATTCACTTATTAGGTTGAGTAGTTTTTGGAAGGAAACTATGGGGTTTTCTATGTACACTATCATGTCGCCTGCAAACAATGACAGTTTTAGTTCTTACTTTCCAATTTGGATGCCTTTTGTGTCTTTTTCTTGTCTAAGGATTGTGGCTAGAACTTCCAGTACTCAGTTGGATAAGAGAGGTGAAAGAAAACACCCTTGTCTTGTTCCTGTTCTTAGTGGGCAATCTTTTAGTTTTTGCCTGTTGAGTATGATGCTGGCTGTAGGTTTTTCATATATGACTTTCATTATTTTGAGGTATGCTCCCTCTGTTCCCACTTCAGTGAGTGTTTTTATCATAAATTGATGCTGATATGATCCATGATTCTTTCCCTTCATTTTGTTTATGTGGCGTATTACATTTATTGATTTGCAAATACTGTACCATCCTTGCAGCCTTGGGATGAATTCCACTTGATCATGGTATATGATCTTTTATAATGTATTGCTGGATCCAGTTTGCCAATATTTTGTTGAGGATTTTAGCATCTCTGTTAATCAGATATACTGACCTGTAGTTTTCTTTGTTGTGTCTTTACCTGATTTTGGAATTATGATAATACTGGCTTCATAAGAAGAGTGTGGGAGTCTTTCCTCTTCCTGAACATTTTGGAATAGTGTGAGAAAGATAGGAGATAGTTCTTAAGTGTTTGGTAAAATTCACCTCTGAAGCCATCTGTTCCTGGCCTTCTGTGTGCCAGGAGTTTTTTGATTACTGCTTCAATTTCACTAGTTGTTATTGGTTTATTCAGGCTTTCTGCTTTTCGTTGATTCAGTTTTGGAAGATTGTATGCTTGTGGAAATGTGTCCATTTTATCCAGCCTGTCCAATTTCTTGCCACATGGTTGTTCATGATAATTGCTTACAATCTGTTGTATTTCTTTGGTATCAGTTTTAACTTCTCTTTCATTTCTGCTTTTATTTATTTGGGTCTTCTCTCTTTTTCTTAATGAGTCTGGTTAAAAGTTTGTCAATTTTGTTTATCTTTTCAAAGAACAAGCTCCTGGATTTATTGATCCTTTGAATTGTTCTTTTAGTTTCTATGTCATTTAATTCTGCTCTGACCTTGATTATTCCCTTCCTTCTACTTGCTCTGGGCTTTGTTTGTTGTTGTTCCTCTAGTTCTCATAGATGTAGTGTTAGAATCTTTACTTGAGATTTTTCTTTCTACTTTAGATAGACCTGTATTACTATGAATTTCCCTTTTAGGACTGACTTCACTGTGTCCCATAGGTTTGTGGTTGCTTTGTCTTAATTCTCCTTTGTTTTCTGATACTTTCTGATTTCTTCCTTGATCTCATTGTTGACCCATTTATTGTTTAATAACATGTTATTCAGTCTCCATGTACTTGAATGTTTGTGAGTTTTTTCCTTGAGGTTGATTTCTAGTTTCAAGCCATTGTGATCCTAAGAAAACGCTTGATATGTTTCAGTTTTCTAGAATTTGTTGAGGCTTGTTTTGTGTCCTACCAGGTTGTCTATCTTTGAAAATGTTCCATGTGCATTTGAAAATAATTTATATTTTGTTTTTTGGAGTGAAAGTTTCTGTATATATCAGTTAAGTCCGTTTGATCTAGAGTGTCATTCAATGTGACAATATCCTTATTGGTTCTTTGTCTGGAAGTTTTATTCACTGTTGGTAGTGGAGTATTAAAATTTCCTATGATGACTGTGTTGTTGTCAATATCTTTCTTGAAATCCTCAAAAAATTTTTTTATATATTTAGGTACTTCTATGTTGGGTGTATGTATGTTTACAGGGGTTATATCTTCTTGATGGATTGTTCCCTTAAGTATTATGAAGTGACCTCCTTTGTCCCTTTTTTATGGCCTTTATTTTGAGTCTATTTTGTCTGATACAAGTGTTGCTACCCCAATTTTCTTTTCATGTCCATTTTCTTAGAATATTTCTTTCTGTCCCTTCATTTACAACCTGTGTAGATCTTTTGTTCTGAGATGAGTATCTTGTGGACAGCATATATATAGGTCATGTTTTCTTATTCATTCAACTACCCCAAGTCTTTTGAGTGGAGCATTTAATATTAACTTTTAAGGTTGATAGGCACTTATTCATTGCCATTTTTTTTTTTTTGGTGTACCTGTATTGCTCCTTCTTTCTGTCTCTCTATTTCTTCTTCTTTGTCTAAGCAGTCCTTTTAGTATCTCTTGCAATGCTGGCTTGGTGGAGATGTGCTCTTTTAGCCTTCTTTTGTCTGGGAAGCTCTTTATTTTGTCTTCCATTTTAAATGAGAGCCTTGTTGGATAGAGAAGCCTTGGTTGTAATTCCTTGCCTTTCATTACCTGGATATTCTGTGCCAATGCCTTCTGACTTGTGATGTTTTTGTTGAGAAATTAGGTCATAACCTTACCAGGGCTCACTTTTATGTTACTAGTTGTTTCTCTCTTGCTGCCTTTAAGATTAGCTCTTTGTCTATAAAATTTGTCATTTTAATTATGATATTTTGGAGTAGACCTCTTTGGGTTCATCTTGATCGGGGCCCTCTGTGCTTCCTGAACTTGTGGGACTTTTTACTTTACCAGATCAGGGAAGTTTTCTCATATTTTTTTAAAGAGACTTTCTATCCTTGCTCCCTTTCTTCTCCTTCAGATATTCCTATGATGTGAATGTTGTTGATTTTTATATTGTCCTGAAGCTCCCTTAAGTTATCCTCATTCTTTTTGAGTCTTTTTTCATTTTGTTGCTCTGACTGGGTATTTCTTTCTACCTTGTTCTCTAGCTCACTGATCACTCCTCTGCTTCATCTAGCTGGCTTTTACTTCCTTCTAGTACTTTTTTTATTTCAGATATTGTATTCTTCATTTATTCCTGATCATTATTCATAGTTACAATGTCTTTTTCCATGGTGCTGTAGTTTCCACTAAGTTCCTTGCAGTTCTCATAAAGTAATCTGTACTTCTCACTGAGTTCCTTGAGCAATCTTATAACCATTATTTTGAATTCTATGTCTGATAGATTGCTTGCCTCAGTTTCATTTAGTTCTGTTTCTGGGGATTCCTCCTTTCCTTTTGATTGGGTGTTATTTCTTTGTCTTCCTATTTCAAGTGACTCTTTTTGGTTGTTTCTGCACTTCAGGTTGCTCTGCTTTCCCTGCCTGTCTTCATGGGGTGGCCTTCTGTGGTAGGAGTTCTGTGGGACTCAGTGGTGCTGTCTCTTTGATCTCTTGATCTGGATGCTCTAGGGATGTCCTTTATTCAGTTTATGTGGGCTCTCTTGTTATACTTGAGCTTCGATTATTAATGTTCATTTGTTGGTAGCTTCTCCCCTCCAGCTGGCTGTCTGGGATTCACAACCTCCACCACATCTTGAATGCTGTTGTACAGGTTCTAATTAACAAAGCAATACTACCTAGAAAACTGAACCCACACAGAAAAAATATCCTGCTACCACATTAGCAATATCAACAACAATTGAGCAAACACTTATAAAGGTGGAAAGAAATTAAGAATATTATAAGAAAAATGAAATATGAGATGATTAAAGGGGAGAAAAATGATTTTGAGAGGGAAGAGAAATAATAAGAATGTAGAATAGAAGCAAGGCAAATAAACGGAGAAAATAAAATTTGAAACATAAGTAAAATAGGCAAAATGGAGTAAGAAAAGAGGAGTATAACATGAGGTTTGAAATAAAATTTTTAATAATGTGGACCCATGGACAAGGAAAATGGGGGGAGTATTGAATGTGGGAAAGGGGGGTGGGAAGGGCAGGGGAGAGTAATGGGGGGGAAAGGGAGACAACTGTAATTGAACAAAAACCAAAAAAAATTAAAAAATGAATATGGCAGTGTCTCCATCATGCCACATGATTGGTTGAAAAGTGGAAATTTTTGACAAACTTTATATTTAGCAAAAAATAAATTGAACTAAAGAGAACAAAATTGCAAGAAAAGTACAACAGAGTCAATAGTAATGAGAGATGACCAAATATTAATAAAAGTGGAAAAAGAATAAAAAATATTTTTTAAAAAAGAAAGAGAGTGCCTTGGCTGGCATAGCTTAGTGGATTGAGTGTGAGCTGTGAACCAAAGCGTGATAGGTTCAATTCCCAGTCAGGTCATATGCCTGGGTTGCAGGCCATGGCCCCCAGCAACTGCACATTGATGTTTCCCTCTCTTTCTCTTTCTCCCTCCTTTCCCTCCCTAAAAATAAATAAATAAAATTAAAAAAAAAAGAAAGAGAGTATAAGATGTCTACAGTAAAGAGAAATAATTTTGAGAGGATAGGGGGAGGAAGAATAATATAAGTAAGGAATAGAATCCAGGTGAAGAAAGGGATAAAATTAAATTTCTTACTCAAATAAATAAGGGTAGGATGAAAGGAAAGTGGAATAAGATAGAGGGAGAGTAACCTGTGAGTTTTGAAATTAAAAAAAAAATTGTGAAGAAATAGGAATACAATTGAAGAAGGACAGCCGCAATCATAATGTCTATGCCAAAAAAGCCACAATTTATACAGGGAGAAAGAAAATAAGAATATTATAAGAGGGGGAATGAGAATGTGGTCTGACTAAGGGAAGGAAGAATGATTTTGAGAGGATAGAGGTAGGAGAAATAGTAAGAGTAAGGTATAGGAACAAGGTGTATACTGAGAGAAAATATAATTTACAAAATAAAATAAGGGCAGGAAGAAAGCAAAATGAAGTAAGACAAGTGAAGGGCACAATGTGAGATTTAAAATAAAATTAAAAGAAGAAAATATAAAAATCTAAAAAACAATACAAAATAAAAGACAAAGAATAGTGAATTAGTTGGAACACAATTGAAGCAAAAGTAGAAGTATTAAAAGGCTATATGAAGGAAAGAAAGAAAATGCAAATTCTGAAGAAGATTGAGGTGGAATTGATCTCAGCAGAGTTTGGTGTTTGCCTGTCTTCTCCTTCTGGGTCTGCCTATGGCTTTTTATCATGTCAAGGTCCCAGGATGGGTCATCTAAGTTCTGGCAGCATCACCTGTATCACCTTCACCTGCTTCTAGAGGTGGCTTCTATTTCGATTGGGAAGATGGCACTTCTGGGTGTTCCCTAGGAGGTACTTTTCAGTCTTCTGGAAAATTATAAGTGTGTTCCCCCTGCCCCTATACCACCCTTCTTGGTCTGTCTCATCTTATTTTCAATAATGTATAAGTTTTTAAAAAAGATTTTATTTATGCATTTTTAGAGAGAGGAGAAGGGAAGGAGAAAGAAGGAAAGAAATATCAATGTGTGGTTGCCTGGTGTGACCCCTACTGGGGACCTGGCCCACAATCCAGACATGTGCCCTGACTAGGAATTGAACCAGCTACCCTTTGGTTTGCAACCCACACTCAATCCACTGAGCTATACCAGCCAGGGCAATACTGTGTAGCTTTTGATGAACTAGTTATTCATTTCAGGGGATGGGTCAATCTGTGTAAGAGTGCCAGCTCTTTCCTGCTTGGTGCTGATGACAGCTCTGTGTATAGCCAGAGACTGGGCAGGGCCCTGATTCCTCCTTGCTGAACTGATTTCTGATCTCCCTGCTTTGATGGTGTCAGTGGTTTTAGCAATCTAAAAAGCAGTATATTTTGTCTCCCTGGGTGAAGTTCAAAATGGGCCCTTTAGGTGTTTCTCTTTCTGTCTTTCTCTTGTTGGTATGCACCCTGCAGTGGGTTATTGAGCCTGTCCTGCCTATTATGCAGAGCTTCCCCATTGGATGTGGTGACGTGGTGCTTGTGATCCTCCAGGAAATGGATGCTGTGTTAGTCCTTACTTTCCTGGAGGCTTCATCTCTGCCTTCTGGGGAAGGGGGCTCTGCCTGGCTATAAATAATCTGAGGTGCTCAGCTTTTGCCCATCCAGTTCCCAGCCCACTGCTCTTGTAGCAGACACAGTCCCAAACTCTCCACTGTGTGCAGCCTCTGGCCTGCTAGCTGCATGGGGCTGAGGCTGAGAAATCCCAGTTTTGTGCACTTTTCTGATCTCTCTGCCCAGCTGTATTCAGTGGGAGCATATCATGCTTTCAATCTTTTCTTTTTTCTGGCAGGGCAGCTGCTCACAGGGTCCCTGCCCAGCACACTTCTGCTCCCCTTTTAAAAAATCTTTCTGGGAACACCCACTGCAATACTGAGTCACTGTCCGGTTTTCCACACACACACCCTCTCTAACAAGCTGAAAGTCTCTCACTGTCCCGGTTGGCCATGGCCTGCCTCTGCCCAACCCAGGTGCAGACAGAATCCCTCTCTCTCTCTCTGGCACTCTCCCGGTTTGTGTTTGCAGCGGCAGCTGTGGGTGTGCTGCTCACTGTGTGTGTGTATAACCTGGAACTCCCCAACTTTGTGTACCCAGGTCACTCTTATCCTGGGTCTAGGGGTTCCCCGCCCTTGGAGGAGAGGGAGCCTTAAAGCTGCAATCTCCTACCAGGCTTTCCACAGTTGCAGGCGCCATGTGTGGAATATTTCCCCTTCAACCTAGGAGATCTCCTTACCGCCCATTGTGAAGATTCTTCTGTTCTACTTGGCTTCCAAAGTTTATGTCTGCTTAGATTCCATTGAATGTTCAGTTTATCTGTTGGTAGATCAGTCTAGTATCCAATTTGGAGGCAAGAGCAAGTGGACTCACCTTCCACCTATTGGCTGTCATCTTCTCTCAGTTTATATTTTAGAAGATAATATTAACTCAATTACTGAAGCATCTAAATGAGGAATTGAGAAAATTATAGTTAATTAAGTGCAAAGAAAGTAGAAAAAGATTAAAATAAAAGCATACATTAATAAGATATTAAGATTTCAATAGTTGTTTCAAAGTTGGGTTTATAAATCTTCTCAGGCTGCCATAACAAAATGCCACAGACTAGGTAGCTTAAACCACAGAAATTTATTTTCTAATAATTCTGAAGGCTAAAAGTCAAGGTCAAGGTAACAGTAGCATTTTTTTCTGGTGAGACCTCTGTGACTTGTAGACATTTACCTTATTACTGGTGTCCTCACATGGCCTTTCTTCTGTGGATAGTCAGAGAGATCAGTACTGGTATCTCTTCCTTTCTTAATGAGAACATCAATCTTATGGGATCAGGGTCTAATGACCTTCGGTTCCTGTCTCCTATATAGGAGGGGAAGTCGTATTGGGGGTCATATTGATAGTCATATTAGAACTTCCACATATGAATGTGGGGGAACACAATACCATTCTTAACAGTTGGTGTTTTGATGAAACTAATAAAACTGATGCACATAGCATGTCTGACCAAGTAAAATAGACAGAAGGGACAGAGATGTAATTCAGGGATGATACAGGAACACAACTACCAATATTGTGGAACATTTAAAAAAAGAGGATATTTTGAAACATTTTAATCCAATACACTAAAAAATTTTGATAAAATGTTCAGAAAAATAGAATTTATCAAAACTGGCCCAGAGGTATATAATGTCTGTTAAATTTTATAACCATTCAAAAAATAAAAATAATATAATTTAAAACTTCCCCACAGGAAAGGATTGTCCAGCTGCAGCTGATTGAATAAATCAGTGAATCCTCTGTGCCAAAAACAAATATTAAACTGGATTACATTGCTAAGAGCATCTATTTCAGTTCTAGAAATCAACTTAAGGTACGCAAGAAGCAGAAGAACTGTTTTCTTGAAGAAATATATTCCTGAAGAACTGTTTCAGCTTTGGATGAGAATAGTGGAAATCTACAGCATTCTCTTTGTGGCCTCTCCCATCCACACACACAGCTTTGTCAGTGAGACTTGAGTGCAACCAAAGGGATGATGCAGCTTCAATAACCATCTGCTTTGCTTCCAGAGAAGGCAGAAGTAACTTGGGGGTACAAAGCGAAGACTTGTCAGCTGACAGTGGTGACCTGTGTAGGAATTGGTTGGTGTCTTATCTGGATGAAGCACTGGACTAGCCAGAAATGAACAAGACTGAATATGAGAGACAATGTAGAAAACTAGAGGAGTGCTCCATTCATTCGTAACTGACTGAAAAACTGCATGTTTTCCATGTGTAATGTAGACCCAAGAGAGCCCAGCAGGAAGTAAACTAAAGCAAGAACTTGTCAATCTGCATACCAAACACAGAGCTATCAAAAGAATGCGAAAGCCTTGCAGACTCCAAATGTATATAAGCACAATCTCTGTCCAAATCACTGGCTGGTCACTAAGCTATGCAGGCCAACAGGCAACACCAAAGGTTTTGTTTCCCCTATTAGTTAATTTGAACAATTTGATTTTCAAATTATTTTGGAGATACCAAGAGCTAGATTTTCTGTTTTCTTCTGACTTCCAGTAGGCCTTTTCCTTTTTTTGCTGTTGCCTCTTTGTTTTGTTTTGTTTTGAATTTACTGCACATCTTTTACCACTATAGGATACTTTTAACTTAAATAAAAAATTTGGCCAATCAACTCTAGGTGGAGAAAATAAACCACCAGTGCCCCTAGAGAAAAGATTGATTGTACAATTTAAAAAGGCCTTTCCTTTCTGTATTTCAGGATCCTTTTATATGACACAGAAAGCTTGGCTCCCCAGGCTAAGATAAATGCTCACATTTTAATGCAAAACTTTCCGTAATTTAGGTTTATTAGCCTAATCTCACAGTGCCACTACATGGTCTAAATGCTGTGAGTCTGGCGGGCAGGTGCGGGAAGGAGGGCACACGCAGAGTGGCTAACCAAGCTGTGCATGCTGCTCTCGGTCCTAATTATCTCCAGCAAGCAATGCTTTCTCGTTAGAAGAAGAAAATCTCAAGGCCAAAGGAAGTAAGACTATATTCTAAAATACCTGAGACAAAAAGTATGGTTAAGAATTTGTACACTGGACTCTTGGTTGTTGTCGAACATTGTTATAGTTTCTAGAAGTAGGAAGCAATGATTTTCTTTAAAAAGGGGAAGAAGTGGGTTGATTTCACAGTGTGTCTCTGATGCCTTCTCATCTAAATATTTCATTTGCTGTTGTAGGGGTTTGGGGGGAAATGCTTAGCATAATTTAGAATACAGGAAGTTTAGTTCTTTTATTTCCATATACTAATGATAGTCATGTATTCATTTACAAAATATCTATTGAGTACCTATTTTGGGAAGAGAACTATGCCTCCTGCAAGGTTACAGCAAGAACAAGGCACATAGCACTCCTGCCTTCAGCAGCTTACTGTCTTTTTGGGATACAGAGAGCTCACTGGTAGAGTAGTAGGTTCTAGATTCTAGCCAATTGAAACTTATTAACTTTAACAAGAGAGTTTCAGTGGGACAAGAGTTTAGAAGTCAGGTGACAGTGGGACGAGTATTGAAAAGAGGTGCAGCACTAGAGCCCAACACTTCATACACACGTGTCTTTTGAAAGGTTTGACTACAAAGAGGAAAAAAATGAGGCGACTCCTGAAATTTCCTTTAGATAGGATTAGGGAGAATGTTAAATTCTTGTTTTTAACGAAGGTGGAACTGGCAATGGGGAAGGGATAGAAGGTATAGCATGAGGGTAAAAATCCACAAAGTGAGATCTTTAGAAGTATTCTAAGAAGTTTTAGAAATAGATGGGCTACATGTTTGGGAGGATCAATCGTAGAGTAAAGGGGAAGCTTCCCTTTCAATGTAACCAGATAAAAAGATAAAAAGATAGATGCATGCACCCATTTTATATGTTTAATGACAAGAAGTGTATTACCAACTTAATGACTCCTATTTTCCTTGTATGGATGATATGATTGTGTCTTTTAATGATGAAAGATGAGAAAATGGTGTTGATTTGGTTGAAGGCTTGGAGAAAGCATGAAAGTTTTCAAAGAGCTGTACCGCAGTGACAGATGACAAGAAAAAAAGGGAGGGTGTACTGGATGAGGCTGAAGAACCAGATGATAATCAAGTCTCTAGATTATATTAAAACTAATCTATGAAGCTGTGTGATTTTCTTTAGCCAGTTGCAACATTTGACATTTCATAAAGGCAAATAATCAGATTAGTCCATGTTTGGGATTTTCTCTGTTTGAGTAGAAAATAAAGAAAATGAAACAAATATGTTGAAGTTACTTATAAAAGAAGAGTTTAAATGATGAATTACAGAATCTAGGCCACAGAAAGAGAAAAGTGAGGTCAGGATGGTGCAGAAGGTTGAAAAGGAGAGTTCAGGGACAGGATATTTGAAGTTATCAAGCAGAAAGTACAGGGGGCATAAAAATGTGAACAGTGTGGTCATAAAGTTAGTTGCCTGAATGTAATATTGAGATTAAATGTCTTCAGTGTAGTCATGTGGTCAGAAAAAAATGAAAACAGAAGTCGTTGTCAGTGATAGGTGAAAGAATTATAAAGCCTGAGAGTTGGAAAGGACACCTGCTAAATTGAACCAAGGTGATGGTACTACGTGCGGTGGAGGAGAGGGCTGTAAGTGCCATTTTCTTTAGACCAATAGAGTGAGTGAGCAAGAAGTCAACAGAGTACAATGACAGGGGTAGCAGAATTGCACCGGCCTGGAATTAGCAACAATTATAATATGCTGGGAGTGTAGTAGTATTCTGATATCAGAGGGAATGAGTTGGTTTCCAGTTGCACTTCCTTAACGAGGGGTTCACAGATCTTGGAGAACAAGCTGCTTTCACTTCACCTGCTGCCTTATCTGTAACAAAGATATAGAAGCTCTGATCTCTAATGAGATAACATTAAGTGGAAGATACAAGACAATATGAAAATCCAGATATTCTATGAAACTTCTGCTACACAATTCCGAGACAGAATGTAATAGACATCTTTTTAAATTCCCAGAATTTGTCAGAAAGTAAAAGAAATCCCCAAGAACCTTAGTAAAGGGCAACTAGGAAAGCAGGGTTGCAAACAGGTATCAAAACCAGGGTAACAGCTGCTGAGACATTTCCAATCTCAGTGGAAACTCAGCATTACATTTTGAATGCCTCACAGAAGACAGGATCTTGGACTTGTGAAATGCAGAGGTTTGGAGTTACAGTGCTGAAGCAAAGTTGGGACTGGTAAAATTCTATAACCTCAATTCAATAATAAAGTGGAAAAATTCACTTATTGCCAGAAGAAGATGAGGAGGAAAACTATTTTAGCAACTTCTGTTGGAGGGACACAACAAGGGGAGCTTCCCTGAGACATTATAACCATTGGCCTGGCCTTATATGGGTTGTTAGTACTTGACAGTTATTAAAGATGGATATTGCTACAGTCAAAAGAATAAGAGAAATTCAGGATTTTTATTTGATTCAATCTTAGCCCAAATTTCTCACTTTCAAGTTGGATTTTTCTCTTTCTTATTGGATATAACTTACAAAAATGCAGCTCCCCCCACCCCCACTCTCTACGTGCTAATTTCTGTAAAAGGAAGCTCAGGGAAACAGCTGCTTTCTGTCTGAGGCGGACAGCAAGTTCAGAGGCTCTCTTATGCCCCTCTCTAAAACCACCTCCCCACCCCGTCTGCTCTCCTGCTGTGGTATGGAGAGTGCTCTGGTGTTGTGCGAGGTTCACAACCCCCATCCTGACCCAAGGCACAGGGGTCCTGGGCTCTCAGATCCCTAACCTGCTAGGGGGAGGGGGCCTGGCCGGCGGGGGGGGCTGGCATGTCATTACTTTCCACTGGAAACTTGGGCAGGAAGAGGCCCTTAGCAGTTTCTTTTACACCACTCTTCTGTTTGCTCACTCTATAATTGTTTGTATATCCTTTTTATGTAGAAAGAAAGACCTTGAACTTTGATACACAGTAAAGACAAGCTTTCAAAATTCAAATGTCTTTGCCTTAAAAACTGTTGCATCTGCCACAGGTTTCAAATGTCTATTTAAAAAAATCCAAATGTTACTTCTTTTTCTCAAATTTATGCAATATA
Source organism: Tonatia bakeri (assembly GCA_004024845.1). Lineage (NCBI taxonomy): Eukaryota > Metazoa > Chordata > Mammalia > Chiroptera > Phyllostomidae > Tonatia > Tonatia bakeri. The sequence continues at coordinate 132,285 of PVIA01002961.1, read as the reverse complement.
ACCACTATCTAAGTGCCACATAAATGAAAAAAACAGAGCTGGGATTGGGGGCAGGTCACATGCAAGGTAGTCAAAGACAAAAAATAATAAACCATGTCTGCTAATGTTCCCTCAAAACCCTTTTGTGCCAAGAACATACAGTAAATATTTGTGAAGATATGTAATCGTATGCCTCTTTTGCAGTATATGGCAAAGCTTCTGACTTGCTGATATAAACGAGATACTGATGTGTATAAATTAATCGTAGAGTACGTGACAGGGTAAGGCTGGATGGAAGAAGGGTCAACTGTTAAACTCAAATCCAACTGCTTGTCTATGTTTTAACCACACACATATCAGAAAATCTTTATAAATTTTTAAACAAATAGTATCTATCAGAGGTGCTATGAATAATGATAAAGAGGTGTGAGAAACCCTATAATGTTGCAATCCAGTAAACTTATTTTGGCTTATTTTGAAGAATGTCCAAAAAATATTATTCAGTGGTTTCTGCCTGTGTGGTAAACATGTATACTGTTCTCAAAAGTGGTTTCAACAAAATCCCATAAACCAATATTTAAATAAATGTCAATACCTAATAATCTGCTTGGAAAATGTTTAAGAAAAATAATTCTTGGCTAAAATTCAAAACTTCCTTCCTTGAGAGTCATCTCTGTCTGGCAGGAGCCACTCAGTTTGGGACCCTCACTTAGAGCTGCAGCTGTCACTAAAGGTAGCACAGTACAGGGTGCATGAGCTATGGATAAAACCACGCTGGCAGGCTGCCCAGCAGACAAACCTGTTTGGGAGTGCAGTAGGCTGCAAGTCATGGTCCTAGCCTAGATTCCATAGGAAATGTTGCCAGTAAAGTTGAGGAAGGTAGGGGAAGAGGGCAGACTGCCTGACAAAAAGACTTTTATGGGTAAGAGCATATCAAATTCTAACACATCAACCTTTTTAGGACATGAACACATTTCAGTGTCTAAGATCTAAGCCTGCGATTCAAGCTGGGCAGAACAGACATGGAGTCTGGAAGTAAAAACACAAGGCTATACTGAGGGTTTAGCAGTCATGAGAAATTATATAGGAAGAAGGATTCAGACAAATGGGCAAACAGTTTTTCATGTCACTGACCTTGTTTGTTACACTTCCTTCACATTGTTCTGACTTTGTTGGAATGTACCAATCCTATTATCATTTTAGAATTTGGCTGTGCTTATCCCTCACTTCCCCTAATTTGAATTTAGGCTATTTTTTTTTTTTTTTTTTGGTATAGCTAGGCTCTTCCTCAGTCTTCAGGTCTCAGCTTCTTCTTCTTTTGTTTTTATTGTTTTTCAAGTATACCTGTCCCAATTTTTTGCCAGTTGCTCTCCTCTTCCCCACCCACTCTCAATCCCCTGCTGCAGTCAGTTCCCGCCCTGGGTCCTTTACCATGGGTCCATTACCATGGGTCCTTTATACATGTTCCTTGACTAGACCCCTCCCCTTCTTTTCCCCATTACCCTCCTTGCCCTTCGTCTCTGGTCACTGTCAGTTTATTTCCTGTTTCCCTGCCTCTGGTTCTGTTTTGACTGTTTGTTTTGTTCATTAGATTCCTCTTATAGGTGAGACCATATGGTATTTATCTTTCACCACCTGGCTTATTTCACTTAGCATATCATCCTTCAGTTCCACCCATGCCATGGAGAAGGGTAGGAGTTCCTACTCTCCTTCTGCTAAGTAGTATTCCATTGTGAAATGTACCACAGTTTTTTGATCCACTCATTTACTGATGTGCACTTAGGCTGTTTCCAGCACTTGGCTATATAAATAATGCTGCTATGAACACTGGGGTGCATAGGTTCTTTTTATTATTTTTTAGAATGAAGTATTTTCATTCCAGCATATATCACTATGTTTCGCTTATTTGTTTGTTATTGGAGTTTTGTGTGTCTGTGTGAATGTATAGTTTTAACTTTATTTGTCGGTGTTTGTGTCTATTTCTTTATTGTCTATTTTCCCACCAAAAGTAAGCTCTAGGAGAACAGGAACCTTTTCTACCTTATTATCTATTGTTTCTATGAGTGCCAAGAACAAGTCCTGGGCATAGAATAAGTTCTCAATAAAAAACCTTGGGGTCTTGCTAGAGTTTGGAAAGTCATTTATTATGACAAGTGGGATATAGCTACAAGTCCCAGAACTGCAATTTTTTGTCAGCTTCCTGCATTTGAGCCTGATAAGAGCAGGTCAGTTCAATATCTGAAGCAAATGCAGGCTCTCACAGAGGGAGCCTCACTGCTCAGGAGCTGGTGATAGAGTGTTAGAAGCACTTTCTTGGTGGATAACTATAGCCCTAGTGACTCTTTTTTGACAAAGATAAATTATTAGGTAGAAGTTTAAATCTAGTTATGATTCAGAATTTTTATGTGATCTTGATATTAAAAACAGAGAAAATGAAAAAGTTGAAGCACTTTTTCTTTATTCAGGAGCAATGGGAGGGTGCACAGTGATACTGTGTAGTTCAAATCCTCCATATAGATAACTCTGCAGCATTCCTACAGTACTCTTGATGTGCGATAGAGCCTGAGCTGGGTGATATCTTACAATTACAGGCAAAGTCTAATCTTCAATGCTTGTGTTTTTTAAAAGCCCATGGTTCAAAAAACTACATGATGTAAACCATTGTTTCAGTGAGAACTTACATTTGGGGCACACTTCTGTGAGGAGCTCTCAGGGAGATATTTCTGGAGCTTAAGTAGGATCAATGTCATCTAAAGGAAACATGCTGTATGTATTAGCTGCTATTATTATTACCTCATTTCTTTCTTATTTCCCAAATAATTCTTTTATTTTTATCAGGAGAAAATTTTGTGGATTATAGTTTTAAAGTGCATAAAATGCATATATTAATAAATATGAAATGAATAGCATTATGCATATATCTATGACTCTCAGGAAGAAGGTAGAGCTAGTTACCTTAAACTTTTTTTGTTTGTTTTCATGTGAATTTTTTTGTATTTTTTTACATTACCTTTCAGTCTGCTTATACTTCCCTACCCCCAGCAATCACTACACTGTTGTCCATGTCCATGGGTCCTTCTTCCTTTTTGTTCAACTCTTCCACGCCCTCAGCTCCCCCCAACTAGCTGTCATCTGTTCTCCATCTATGAGTTCGTCTCATTTTCCTTGTTAGTTCAGTTTGTTCTTTAGATTCCACATATGAGTGAAATCATATGCTATCTCTTTCTCTGACTGGCTTGTTTCACTGAGCATAATGTTCTCCAGGTCCATCCAATTGTTGCAAAGGGTAAAATTTTCTTCTTTTTTATAGCTGAGAAGTATTCCATTGTGTAATTGTCCCATAGTTGTTTCATCTGCTCATCTACTGATGGACACTTGGGCTGCTTCCATATCTTAGTGACTGTAAATAACACTGTAATGAGCACAGGGGTGCTTATGTTCTTTTGAATTAGTGTTTTGGGTTCCTTTGGATATATGCCCAGACTGGGATTTCTGGGTCAAAAGGCAGATCCATTTTTTATTTTTCGATGTATCTCCATATTGCTTTCCACAGTGACTGCTCTAGTCTGCATTCCCAACAGTGCAAAAGGGTTCCTCTTTCTCCGCCTCCTCACTAGCACTTGTTATATTGATTTATTGATGATAGTCATTCTTACAGGTGTGAGATGGTATCTCACTGTGGTTTTAATTTGCATTTCTGTGATGATTAGTGACATTGAGCAACTGTTCATATGTCTATACACGATCTGAAAGGCCCCATTGGAGAAGTGTCTATTCAGGTCTTTGCCCAATTTTTAATTGAGTTGTTCATTATTTTGGTGTAGAGTTTTGTAAGTACTTTGTAAATTTTGGATATTAACCCCTTATCAGATGTATCAGCAAATATGTTCTCCCATTCCGTGAATTGTCTTTTTATTTTGTTGATGATTTCCTTTGCTGTGCAAAAAGTAGTTTTAGTTTGATATAGTCCCATTTGTTTATTTTTTCTTTTGTTCCCTTTCCTGAGGATATATATCTCCCCCCAAAAATTTCTATGAGCAATATCTGAGATTTTGCTGCCTATAATTTCTTCTAGGAATTTTATGATATTGGGTCTAATATTTAAGTCTTTGATCCATTTTGAATTTATTCTTGTGTATGGTATAAGAAGGTGGTTTAGTTTCATTTTTCTGCACATATCTGTCCAATATTCCCAATACCATTTATTGAATAAACTATCTCTAGTGCATTGTATGTGCTTGCTTCCTCCATTGAATATTAATTGACTATAAATGTATGGGTTTATTTCTGGACTCTCTCTTCTGTTTCATTGATCTATGTGTCTGTTTTTATGTCAGTACCATACTGTTTTGATTACTATGGCCTTATAGTGCAATTTGATATTAGATAGTGTGAGTCCTCCAAGTTTGTTCTTTTTTCTCAGGATTGTTCTTGCTATGTGGGCCTTTTGTGGTTCCATATAAATTTTTGAAGTATTTGTTCTAGTTCTGTAAAATATATCATTGGAATCTTGATAGGAATTGCATTGAATCTATAGATTGCTTTGGGTGGCATGAGCATTTTAATGTCAATTTGTCCTATCCATGAACACAGTATGTGCTTCAACTGATTTGTATCTTCTTCAATTTCTTTCTTCAGTGTCTTATAAATTGCTAATTACAGGTCTTTTACATCCTGGGTTAAATTTATTCCTAGGTATTTTATTCTTTTTGAAGCAATTGTGAATGAGATTATTTTCTTGATTTTCATTTCTGTTAGTTCATTATTGGTATATAAAAATGCAACTGATTTCTGGTTATTAATTTTGTATTCTGCTAGTTTTCTGAATTCATTAATCAGTTTTAGTAGTTTCTTGGTGGAGTCTTTGGGGTTCTTTACGTATGGAATCATGTCACTTGGAAACAAAGACAGTTTTACTTCTTCATTTCCAATTTGGATACCTTTTATTTCTTCTTCTTTGCTCCCCTTCCTCCCCCTTTTCCCCTCCCAGCTGATAAGCCTCCAGATGATTTCTGCATCTATGATTCTGTTCCTGTTCTGGTTATTTGCTTAGTTTGCTATTTTTTAGATTCAGTTTTTGATAGTTGTGGATTTGTTGCCATTTTAATGTACATAATTTTGATCTTTTTCTTAAATAAGTCTCATTAACATATCATATAATAATGGCTTGGTGATGATAAACTCCTTTAGCTTTACCTTATCTGGGAAACCTTTGTCTGCCCTTCCATTATAAATGATAGCTCTGCTGGATAGAGTAATCTAGGTTGGAGGTCCTTGCTTTTTATCACCTTGAACACTTCTTACCAATCCCTTCTTTTCTGCAAAGTTTCTTTTGAGGAATCAGCTGATAGTCTTATGGAACTCCTCTGTAGGTCACTTTCTATTTTTCTCTTGCTGCTTTTGAGATTCTCTCATTATCTTTAATCTTTGTCATTTTAATTATGATGTGTCTTGGTGTGGTCCTCTTTGGGTCCAGCTTGTTTGAGATTCTCTATGCTTCCTTAACATATATGTCTATTTTCTTTGCCAAATTAGGGAAGTTTTCTTTCATCATGTTTTCAATTTCTTTCTCCCTCTTCTCTTTCTGGCACCCCTACGATTTGGATGTTCACACATTTGGAGATGTCCCAGAGGCTCATTATTCTATTCTCATTTTTTTAATTCTTTTTTTCTTCTTGCTTTTCTAATTGAATTCTTATTCCTTTCTTATGTTCCAAATCATTGATTTGAATCCTGGCTTTCTCCCCTCCACTGACGGTTCCCTGTAGATTGTTCTTTATTTCACTTAGTGTAACCTTTATTTCTTCCTCTATGTTGTTGCCATACTCAATGAGTTCTTTGAGCATTCTGATCACCAGTGTATTGAACTCTGCATGTGATAGGTTGGTTATCTCCATTTCATTTATTTATTTTTCTGGGGTTTTGTACTGTTCACTCATTTGTGCCATATTTATTTGTCTCTTCAATTTGACAGCCTCCCTGTGTTGGTTTCTGTGTATTCAATAGAGCTTCTTTGACTGTCTGCCTTAGTAGCATGGCCTATTGTAGAAAAGGCACCTATAAATTGTGTGGGGCAGAACCTTAGGTAGGACAGAAGCAGGGTAGGACAACCTGCTTTACTACTTTGTGGCCCTCTGTGGGAGGAAGGCTTGGAAAGGGGACCATGTTGCTGCCTGGCTTCTGGTGGTTTGTCTGTCACTCACTTTACTTGTAGTCATTTCATGCACTTCCCGAATACAACTGGCTCCATTCTATCTGTTGCCCTCATGCTGAATCCCAGAGTGGGTGGGTTTGTGTACAGTCTACGTCCATGTGGGCCCTTCACACGTAATGTCCTGTAAATCTGGCAGTTTCTTCTGCTTCCCCAACCCCCACTGATTTTTTACAGCAAGAAATTATGGGGATTTTTCTTCCTGTCATTGGAAACTGGGCTGTGCAGTCTGGCCTGAAGATGGGATTGCTCGCTTTTAAAGTATCCTTCCTAATTTTTATACCCAATACATGAATGTGGGACCATTCATTCCACCTCTGCCATCACCTCTCTGTACCACACTGTATCTCCATGCCTCTCTGGCTCCTCTCCATGACTCTACCCCTCCTACCCATGTGTATGAATGTGGCTTCTTTAAATCCTTGATTATCAGACTTCCATACAGCTCAATTTTCTGATGGTTCTGGGTATATTTGTTTTGCTGTCTGGTTGTAATTTGTTGGGGACCACCCTGCCTGGTCTCAGGAAGCTGTGACCCCCTGTGACTCAGGCTGAGAGACCTCCAGATCAGGAGCCACTAAGGAGACAAAACTTATTCTCCTGGTATGAACGCTACCTGTTCTGTGCCTGGCGTTTAAATGCTAGATCAATTACCAATGATGGGTAAGACTCCTCAAGGGAGGAGCAACCTAAGACAGGGGCTAGTCTCATTAGGCCTGTGGAATAAGACTCATGAGACTGTGGAAATAAATGAAGGGGCTGTGGAAAGGAAGAGGTGATCAACATCAACCCCTGCCCCTTCTTAGCCTGAGTCTTTGTACTTAGATGTGAGAAATCCAAGTCTCTTTGCTACCTCTGTCTCCAGCCCTTCTCAGGGCTTAGCAAACAGCCTAAAGGGGTAGCTCAGACTGGAGATGGCAGACCCCCAGGGTAGTCAGGCCTAAGATGTAGAATATGAAAGACCCTGTGAGATCTGCTTGCTGGAGGATGCTCTTTAATTAGAATATGAAGTTACGGGCAGGAAACAGATCTAAGCTTTAAGTCCTGTAGTCTTTTTAAATGATAAAATCCCAAAATCTCTGGCTTAGCATCCCAGTAGGAAATCTGCTAGCATCTTTCAAAAGCTAACTACTTGTAATTTGCAAACTGTATTGATATTCAAGAATAAAACCCTGCTTGTGCAGGGGGACGGGTGCTCATCAACTTGGAGAGTGGTCACTCTGTTCTTTACTTCCCCACAGAAAACTGTTTCTGTGCATGATTATTTCTCACATTTCCACCAGCCATCCACAGTGCTAAGCATGTTCACAGCCGGCTGGGAGAGCTGGGTTCTCAGAGCGCACTTTCAGTAATTCTTTCTATGGCTATGCAAGAAGGCAAAGCATATCTATCTACACCTCTATCTTGGAAGAAATTCCATCTTGAAATTCTTAATAATTTAAGAGACCCTACATTTTTTTGCAGTATGTCCACATATAATGTAACTAGTCCCGTCTCTTTGGTTCTGGACTACTTCTGAATTTTACTAAATGTACTTCATTATTTTCATATTTTCTGTCCTTGCATTTTCTCATTTTGGGTTATAGCCCTGTCATTCTCATGATTTAGACTTCTTTATTACTTTAAGACTTCTTTACTATTTTAAGACATTCTCCTACTTTAAGACTCAGAGTAGACACTACCTTCTATAGCAGGTCTTCCTCTACCCTACCAATATAATTTGGAGGCCACTGTCCTACCCTTATCACATCTGATTTTCGTCTTCATAGATCTTATCTTAAAAGACTACAAATCCTCATTACTTATTTGTCCTCTTCCTTTTATACTATATTTTTTTCTGTTGAGTATAGATCTAGAATGTATGCATATTTATATTCTTCCTATATAGGGAATTACCTGGTATAAAAGAGAAAAATCAATAAATGCTGATTGAATTTAATTCAAATGTTATTGAATTAAATTAAACCCCCTTGGTAAACCATGAACTTAGCAGGCTTTAAAGGTCATGAAGTATGATTGCTTAACCTATTATATTCCTGATTCTTGCCAATTTATTTTACAATCTGGTGGTAACTAAAAATTTTTGGAGAATGGAAGACTCATTGCAAAGTCTATGAAGAATAACAAAAGTCATTTTGCTAGAACATATAACCATGTACCAAAATAAAATAGAATATTCCACACAGAAGTATAAGTATTTTATTTACTAGAAATTTAGACAATGGTAAGAAAAATACAAGTCTTCTCTCCTTTATTGTATTATAAATTATATAATTATATAATTTATAATTATATAATTATAAATTATTATACATACACCTTCTTTAGGTGTATGTATAATAATGGAATATAAACATCAGGCAGAGGTTTCCCAGAGCAGAAGAAAAATGAGAGGAAATCATAAGAGATTATGAGAGAACAAGCCATCAAAATGTTAGAAAATTTACAATTTGGAAGAATTCAGGGCATGACATGCTTCATTAATTCTGAGAATTTTGCCCCTTGACAACTATATTTAGAAACTCTATAAAACCACCTAGGCCTGAGAATTTAGAGTGAGGCACACTAATAGGAAACAACAAATAACAGGGATTTATCTTTTAATTTATAATTTAAGATATATTTACAAAATAAAATCAATCATATGTATCATTGACCATGACCATTTTTTTTCAAGAAGCATATAAATTCATATTACAAAGCTTAATGTAAAGAAAAAAGCAAATAGGATCTAAGTTAGGAGCTATAGGTTCTAAATCTGGCTTTTCCCACAACTATCCATGTGCTATTTGTTAAATAACTTTAACTGTCTTTGTTTTGATTTCTTTATTTGAAAAAATTATGACTCATATAAACTATCACATTTTGTATAAAGATTTCCATGAAGCTGAAAGTTTATTTCCAATAAGAAAATTCAGTTTTGAAAAAGAGTCATATTTTCTTTAAATGGTACAGAAGCAGTGGCATCTAAAGTCTATCCCAGAAACATGCCTTGATTTCTCCTTTTATAGCTAAACTTCTAGTAGAATGATAAAATCTGTCTTAATTCTTTAGTTGAATTTATTAGGGTGACATTGGTTCAGAAAACCATGCAAGTTTCAAGTGTACAACTCAATAAAACATCATCTGCACGCTGCATTGTGCACCCATCACTCCAAGCAAAGTCTCTTTCTCTCCTCATTTCTACACCTCTTTGTTTACCTTACCTACCGCCCCACCCCCTTTCTCTCTGTCTATGCCCACACTCTTGTCTGTGTCTATGTGTTTATATGTGTGTGTGTGTGTACACACACACACAATCATATATATTATATATATATATATATATATATATATATATATATATATATAATGTTTTGCTTAACCCTTCACCTTCTTTCATCCAGTTCCCCTCTCCCACCTCCCCTCTGACAGCTGTCAGTCTGTGCTGTGCCATGGATCTATGCTTCTCTTTCTATTTTTGTCAGTTCACTTTGTTCATTAGATTCCACATGTAAGTGAGATCATATGGTATTTGTCTTTCCCTGGCTGGCTTATTTCACTTTGCATTAAACGTAGGCCTACAGCCAATGAATCAAAGCTAGCTATAATCCCTCAGGTAAATAATCATGATTCCTTAAGTTGTTTCCATAGGTTGAGTGATAAAACTTTAACATCAGGTTTAATTTTTAAAGAGTATTCATCTACATTAATTGCAGTGTTTTCCTGGTGTGTTCCCAGGCCCACCTGTATCAGAAACTTCTGAATTTCTTGTTAAAATAAAGACTTCTGGACTCTAATCCACACTCACTGAATAAATCTCTAAGTGCAGGTCCAGAAATCATTCTTATTTTGCTGACTTCTATGGATTTCTTTCTACATTAATATTATGGTTCTGTGTATACATGTAATATTTTTCTCAGAATAATTTATTGTTCCTGAAATGCACCCAACTTGAAAAAACTTCAAGAGATAGGGTGTTTAGGAAGAGGATAACAATTTGCTCTAGAACTAACTGTAGAAGATCACTGTCTTGTGTCTCAAAGGCCATGTCAAGTACCTTCCCCCAAAACTGTAAAGTTTGCTTGGGAAAATGTCTGAGAAGGCTGTGGGGCACCCATCCCCTTTCATGTCTGTGGCCTAATGCTCCTGGTCTGGTGTGCCTCCAAGAGATAATCAAAAGAGACCATGGCAAGATAAAATATACCCATAGTAATGATTTTTAAAATAAAATACTATAAATGTAATTTATTTTTGGTTCAGATTTTCAAACCTCCCTAATTAAATTGCACTGAAAAACTAACTCCTGAAAGGATGGTCAGTAGCACATGGATTTGAAGTCTTGTTGCTGTGTCAGGGCCCTGGCTATGAGAGGGTTCATGTGTTCTGGCCTCGGGGTTTCACTTCACATCCTTGAGTGTCAGGTGCCTTCCCTTGTAAAATGAATAGCCTGAGACCAATGACCTCGGTTTAATGAAAATATTTTTGCTTGCACTCTTACTCACCCAGCTTCTTCCTAATCATCCAAGAAATAGATGAGTCAGAGGAAAGCGAGTATCCATGAAAACAGGAATAAATACATTGAAAAAGTACAAATTGCATGCAGAACAGAATATTTACATTGTTCAAAGTACCCTTTTCACAAAATGCCTATTAATTACAGAAGGTAAATGAATAAGTTTACATGGGAGAAGCCTGGCAGCCACCTTCTTCATAAAGAAATCAAAGTGAACATCGTCAAAAATGAGACAAATTGAAATGTGTGTGCCTGGGAGGAGGAACACAGCCTCACTCTTATAACAGGCCTGCCAAAGACATATAATTTTAATCTAATCACAAGAAAACCTCAGACAAACAAATTTAAGGCACTGTACAAAATTATTGGCCTGTAATGTTCCAAAGTTCAAGATCAATAAAGGTACAGAAAGACTAAAGCACTATTTCAGTTTGAAGGACACTGAAAGCAATGTGGATCTTCAACTGTACCTTTTGCTATAATATGTGATAGAGACAGCTGGTAAAACTTGAATGGATCTAAAGATTAGATGGTAGAAATTTCTTACGTATTAACAATAAAAGGCTTCCACTAAGTGGAACAAAACCAAACTCCTCTCCAAATAAATAATAATTAGATTCTGATTCATTCTATTCCACTGACATGATCTGTATAATTTAATTAATGTAATTTACTTTTTCCTTACTAATTCTGAATTATACAAGTGTTACCATGTATTGGCCCAGTGTCTGGAATGTTAGCTGTGTATAAATATTTTGACACTAGTAAATGTAAAAAAATGTTAAAAGGGACTCTCCTGTTGTTCGAATGATAACTGAGAACAACCAGTGCTAGGTAACCCCGTATTCTAGAGCCCATATGTGCAGAACTTGCTAACAAGTATCCCCAGACCGTTCTGTAGAACTGGTGTCAATGTAGGAAATGGGGAGGATAACGACCAGCTTTAAACTGGAGAGGGTAAAGTTTGATTTTTCTTGGGTTGGACTGTTAATCACATAAAATGACACTTTTTAAATAATCATGGTGGGAAGAGCTATGATTCCTATGTAAAATATCCAGGGACATGGAAAAGAGAGCTTTTCATATTTGAAAAATACTGATACAAGGGGAAATAAAAGCTATTTCCTACTTTTGCCTCACTCAGCCAACCCAGTACAAACTGGTTGCATTAATTAAGTGACTAATTAACTAAAACACCTGCTATATGGATGGCATTGCTGCATACTGCATATTGGACCTGGTGCTCACCGTGGAAAAATATTAACATCATTGATTCCTGGTTTTAGAAGAACTGTGACTCCTAGATGTGTTTGGCTAGTTTATACAAATTAAAATGGAAATAATCTATTGAATATATCTCCATATGTTTATAGCTTTTATTCACAAAATATTACTTATAAGGACAAAGATACAGGGCAGGCCACTGCACCCTTAAACTTTGAAGTTGTTGTAGAGACAAAAATGAAAATCACATCTTAATGAAATAGAATTAAAGGATAGTGTTCCCCACCTCCCCGCCGAAAAGCAATGGTCAATTCTTGAGAGCCTCCTTGTTGAGAATATATGTGCTTAAAGAATTTTACCCTTCACTAAAATAAAAATAAACCAGAGGATCAGGTTTGTGAGTAAACCTAAGGAATCTTTAATGTTATTCACATCCATGAAAATAAAGAGAGAATACTAATTATTGTTCACAAATCTTATATTAGTACTAATACTTAAAATTAACTTCCAGAAAGTACCATTAATTTTTTTTTGGTTGATTAAAAATGTTTAGGCTCTCTTTTAGGTGGTTTTATTATTCATTTTATTTCATTTTTTCCATCACCATTTATCACCCCTGATACCCTCTGCTAACCCTCCCCACTCCCCACAACACAGTCACTGCACTGTTGTCCATGTCCATGAGTTCTTTCTCTGCTTTCCTCTTTTTCTCAATCCCTCCACCCTCAGGCCCACTCCACCCTGAGCTGTCAGCCTGCTCTCTATTTGTGAGTCTGTCTCTATTTTGCTTCTTAGCTCAGTTTGTTCATTAGACTCCACATATGAGAGAAGTTATATGGTATTTGTCGTTCCCAGACTGGCTTATTTCACTTAGCATAATATTCTCCAGGTCCATCCATGCTGTCACAAACAGTAAAACTTCTCTCCTTTCTTTTTTTTTACAGCTAAGTAGTATTCTATTTGTAAATGTACCATAGCTGTTTTATCTACTCATCTACTGATGGACAAGGGCTGCTTCCAAATCTTGGCTATTGTAAATAATGTCGCAGTGAACATAGGGGTGCATGTATTCTTTTGAATTAGTGTTTGGGGTTTCTTTGGATAAATTCCCAGCAGTGGAATTTCTGGGTCATAAGGTAGTTCCATTTTTAATTTTTTGAGGTAACTCCATACTGTTTTCTGCTTTGGATGCATCAATTTGCATTCCCACCAACAGTGCACAAGGGTTCCCCTTTCTCCACATCCTCACCAACACTTGTAATTTGTTTCTTTTAGGCAGTTTTAATGAAATGTATATGCATCTGTTTTGTATCGTGCAGAAAATATGCATATCCAGAGGTAAATTTTCCTCCATTGCTTTTACAATGCCTCTTTGACAAACTTTAACACTGTTTCAAGGTTCTTATTGTGACTTTAAATATGTGATTAATATATGCACTTAACTAGATATAACACTGGACCAATTTGATTTTTTCCCTGTAGTTGTATTTCTTCAAAACCCTTTTCTGATAAAAATTACAGAGCCAGAGAGTGTTCTTCAACTGTAATAACTTCAGTCCATCTCTTGTGAGGAAGTGGGGGAGCATTTTCATCAGGTCTCAACAGCTTCTCCCTGCCTACTGGCAACAAATGCTATTTGGAATTAGAAATTCTACCTTTATTGTTGCATTTTCTTTTTATCTCAAGAAGACAAACTAAGAAAACCTGTATCTCCTTCCATTTTCCCATTTTCTTTACTTCGGCTTTTATATCCCCAACACTCAATTCCAACTTTTTTTATAATTATCTCTAACGTGGGGGATTCAAATTTAAACAAGCCTCAAACAAAATATCAGTCTTGAGAAATACGCATATAAAAGACTAAACTGTTGTATCACAGAGTGGAGGAGGGGTGATCTTATTTCCAAAGAATCCTCTTACCACAGGAAGCACTGGACTCTTTGTGAAGCTTCAAGCATGACTGTCCTGAGGGCACTGTGTAAAAGAAGTGCCCTATTACACATCCCTTCAGAGGGAAAGGGAAACAATTGAAGTTTTTTTTTTCAACAAATCCATGGTGCATATTTTTTACATGGAATTATATAGATGCAAGCTCTCCTGCATGTGGAAAAACAAGATTACATGTAATTTTAACATTTGTAGCTGAAAATACCTACTTTCAAAGTGTTAGAGTTAAGACCTTTTCTTTGTTTATCATATCTTACAATGTGGAAAAACAGATGCATAAATATAAACATAGTACATTCTAAATAGCAGCAGGCAGTTGTTAGAAATTTTGGATTTTTCCAAAATGATGATCAATTTTGTCACAATCGTTTCTAAATGTTAAATAAACCTAAAATACAGCAACATCATTAAAATTAGGTTTGTATGCTTGGGGCCTCATTTAACTTAAATGTATGAGTAAAACTTACCCACTTTTTAAGTTCAATTCCTCATATGCTTGGTTAGAGGCATAGTTTAAATGAACACTTTAACTCACTCTTATTAAGAAAAGAAACCTTCATACCCCTCCCTTCTTATATAATATAAACATTCTGAAAATCATGGAATGTAATCTGAGTCTGGTGATAATATTTCCAATTCTTTGAAATATATATTTCTACTGAGAAATAGGAAAATTTTCTATGGATTCATATTAATCTCGTACTTCAAAAATTAGCTGTAGAACAGAGGTATCCAACCTTTTGGTGTCTTGGGGCCACATTGGAAGAAGGGTTGTCTTGGGCCACACATTAAATGCATTGCAACGTGTAATCACAAAAAAATCTCATAATGTTTTAAGTAAATGTACAATTTTGTGTTGGGCTGCATTCGTAACCATCCAGGGCAACATGTGGCCCATGGGCCACAGGTCGAAGACCCCTGCAGGAAGTGCAAAACCTCCTTCTGTGGAACGTTTAACAAAGACTGATAAAATGATTCAAAGTACTTTCTTAAATAACTACACAAGCATGTAAAATATAAAGGAAATCTTGAGTCAAATGCAGTCAAGCAACAAAGACCACGGATTTAAGATACAACTGAAAATGAACGTTAATCTGGGGCATACACAGACCCCATGTTGCTTAGAGCTTCAAGAGTAAGAAGTTGAACAACTCATATACAGTTATCCTATAACAAATAGAGGTACTCCATAGATGCAAGTAGTAAAGGTAGTGAAATATATTTAACCTGGCTTTGGCATTAAGTGGAGTGTTTTTGTAAATAAAACCTTCATTATTACTATGTGTTTCAAAGATTGGACTTCAAATATATTGTGGTCTGAATCTACTATGTTTATTTACTTTAAGATATGTAACTGAAGAATTGCAATTTACACTGGGCCCAGACCTATTTTTTACCCATGTGCCTTGAAGAAGCTATCTAAAATTATCTCTGGAAAAATACATATCCAACACATAATTTCAAAAAATATGAGCTCTCAGTAAAAAATTATACCAAAAACAAAAAAGAACAAGCTACCACAGGTGAGAAACAACAGAAACAACACCACCAGAATTATAAAAACTCAGATATTGAAAATGTTTTAAAAGAACACTAAGGAAAGATGCTTAATAAATTTTAAAGAAATAAGATGAAATTGAAAATATATCAGGATAAAAAGCTATCATTAGAAAATGGAGGCAAAATGCAATATATTTAATAAAGAACAAGGGAAAAGTTATAGAATAAATAAATGTAATTAAAATTAACAATTTAATGATATGTTACACAGCAGTTTGACAGCACTGAAGAGATACAGTGAATGGGAGAAAGATCAAAGAAATCACACAGCCCTGGCTGGTGTAGCTCAGTTGGTTGGAGCATCATCCTATAAACCATAAGGTCACAGGTTCAATTCCCAGACAGGGCACACATCTAGGTTGTGGGTTCAACCCCAGTAGGGGTGTGTAGGAGAGACAACCAATCATTGTTTCTCTCTCACATCGATGTTTCTCTTCCTGTCCCTCTCTTTCTTTCCCTCTCTCTAAAATTAGTGAGCATGTTCTTGGGTGAGGATAAAAAAAAATAGAAATACATTACAGAAAATACAGCACAAAGATTAAAATATGAAAAAATGAAGGAAAGTGTAAGAAATGTGCATGATAGACTGAGAAGATCAAAAATGTATTTTAACTAGATACCAAGAAGAAATAGTAAAAAATAATATACAAGTAATATAGAAAGGTAATATCTAAGAATTTTAGAATATTAAATAAAATGATGAATGATGACATTTGGAAAACAACAAATCCCAACTAACACAAATTAAAAGAAATTTTTAGCCAAACAAATCATGATAAAATAGCAAAAAATAAAGAACTTAGCAGCTTTAAAAATAATTAACTGACATAATGATTTGAATGCCCAGTTTTCCAGAGATATAATGGTAGCAAGTGAAGAAGAAAATATGTTCTCAAAATTCAGAGAAAAAATAAGTGCCAATTACATTGGATTTTAGGAAATCTATTTTCAAGGATTAAAGAAAGTAAAGATATATAGGGATAAAAAACTTATCCTTATTAAAAGAACTTCAAAATGACCTATTTTTTTTAAATAGAGAAAATATTAGTGGAAAGAATATCAGTTGAAAATGATATTGGTGAGCAAAGAGAATAATCATGTATGAACATACAAGATAAATTAATGGGGTAAAAATAATAATTATTAGTTTTGGTTTGTAAGAAGTTTGAGTTAAAATAGTGGACACAATCCTGTAATGTCCCAAGTACCCAAGCAAGCTGCTGAATGTCATTCCCATCACTTAAGTCCTTTCCCTCTGCTTTTCAGCTGTGCTAGCTCTTCTTTCTGCCTGACAATTTGTTGTTGCTGTGCAGTTATTTCCATCAGAGAGGAAAGGGAATCTTTAGAGTTAAAGCCTTCCTAGGTCTTTATATTACTCCAATTGTATGCAAAAAGGTTGACTTCATTAAATATTCATTTGAATGTTGATGGTAACTACTAAAAGAATAGAAATCATCAAATGGAGTGGAGAGGAAACTGCAAAAATAACCTTAAACAATACAGATAAAAGACATACAAGAAAAAAAATATTACTCTAAGGGGAGAAAGAAGTAAAACATGACAAATAGAACAGTGTAGAATGAAAATATTAAAATTAAATTATGTCAGTAATTTCAATAAATTTGCAGATAATAAAAAAACTGCATTTAACAAGACCTCTTCTTCCTCCCTCAATAATTCTCTCTCCCTCTTTCCCTGCCTCTCCCTCTCTCTCTCATGTACACACACACACACACACACACAGACATGCAACTATACAAATTATGGCTAATGAGAAGTAAAGAGAGCTTTAAATTCTACTTCCATTAAGTGCCCTTGAAGGGAGAAGATGAACATTTCCATCCCTTTATACTTTCTTGCTGAAATGAGAATATGATAGCATAAGCTTAAGCAGCTCTCTTGGGTATGAAGAGGAAGCCGTGTGGTAAGGATGACAGAGTCACAAGACAGAAGGCACTGGCTTTCCTCCTAACACAGGGCCCCATCCTAGCCTGAGTCATCTCTGTTCAGATTTGGTTTTCATAGGTTGTGATCTTGGGGATGAAGCCTGCACAGACATTGAACTTAAATAGGCTTACGGCCATTTGGACAGGGGATACCATAGTCCCGAGGAACCAGAACATCATCTAGAAATGCTCCGGGCGGACATGTTCCCTTGGCGAGAAGAAAAATACAGCTAGAGGAAATCCAGAGCAGACCCTCTAAAGAAGGACTCCCAGGGTAAAACTTGGGCACTTGGGCCTCAGGGGCATGTCAAATCCTTTACAGAGTTGTGATGAGGGATTAATGATTAACATATGGCAAGTATGTAGCTCAATACCCAATACAGAGCAAGCATTCAATGCCGGTGGTAACAGTTGATAACTGGGTGCCAGGCATTTGTGCTGATCACAGAGTGAAGACTGACCCTGACACTACCTCTTGAAAGTCATTCCCATTACCTAGTCCTTTCTCCTCCTTTTCTATTTTGTCAGTCATTTCAATACAAGTGCCCAATAATACAAAATAACTGTGCCTTTAATAAGACCTTCTATCCCTCAATTTCTCTCTTTTCTTGTTCTAGCTTTCCTGCTGTCAACATTTCTGTTGTTGTTCAAGCCTAGAAGAGAATCATTTCAACTCCTATTAAGGATGTAATCTCTCATAGAGCAACATGGTAATGGAACTGCAGGAAATGTTCACCTGTGAGAAACATTTATCCTACTCCAAACTGACGCTGCTTCATGGTAGGGCTCACCTAGAGAGTCCCACAGCTCTTCAAAACAATAGAAGAGCCTAAATTCTCATTTCAACTCTAGGCTTCCAGGAATGACTAACTACAGTGAGATAGGAAGACCAACAATGGAACAAAAAACCTATGAGCCTTGGTCCTACAAATTCAATCAGGGACAAATCCTCAGCCTAAACCCTTAGATCAAACTGAAGTCCTTTGAAATTGCAGTTTGTGGAAGATAGTTCTTGCCGGTCACCTTTACATTCAGTTGGCCAGCAAACTAAATTTCCAGGTCACAAAATGTTGCCAATAAACAGGATCCATAATAATAATACATTCTTATATCTCCTGAGCAATTTACAGCAAAATCCATTTATAACCATCTCTCGTGGGCAACAATGATTTTATAAGTTCTGACTAATACCTTCATGGGACAATAACCAACTAACATTATTGTCTCACTAATAGTGTTTTTGCAGGGATTTATAGATGCAACAAAAACAGTTATCTTTATAGAGTTTTCCACCAAGAAGTATTTCTCAGTCTTCTCACAGGAGGAATATTGTAGACAGGAGATTTTTTTTTCATCTTTGGGGAAATAATCTGTTTTGTCAGATAGGAGGAAAATCAATCCAGCTTTGAGAAATAATTCTTATTTGTATAGTCTTTACAATTAGTAATATTGACAAATGGGAAGAAATCACACTCACAGTGAAAGTTGACATCAACAATGGGCATGGTTTCTTTTTTGAAGACTGTTTGGGCTCCCTGGAAGTGTCCTAAATTCCCCAGAGCTAGAGGTCCTGAGAATGAATTATTGCATTATGGTATGTGGGAATCCCTCACTAGAATGGCAGTGGATGATTAAAGCTACAGTGACTCACCTGGGAATTTACCAACCTACTGTTTCCCAGAGTCTCAGAGGGTTAAAACTGGAAATCACCTTGAGGATCTCTCCAGTAGCTTTCTACTGTAATGACCTATAAGTGGAACCTAGTCAACAAAACAAACAAGCAAGCAAAATATAACCAGAGATATTGAAATTAAGAACAAACTGACAGTAACCAGAGGGGAGGTGAGAAGGCGTAATGGGGGGAAAAGGGGGAACAGTTTTCAGGAACATGTATAAAGGACAAATGGACAAAACCAAGGGTAGGGATTGGGGATGGCTGGAGGGGTGGGAAGTGGTGAGGAGACAACGGAGATAACTGTACTTGAACAAAAATTTTTAAAAAGTGAGAAAAAGAGAACCATCTGGAGAGCATTACATCTTACAGATGTCCAGGAGAACATCAGAGCAGTTAAATTAAAATACCTGGGGATGATACCTAAACATAGTATATGTTTCAAGTCCCCCCATGCAGCTACATTAATATTCAACTTTCTTTTAGCCAAACTCTTCAATAGAAGAGTAAATCTAGTAATTCTAGGGATAGTTGATGGTAACAAGTTCGTTCTGTTTTTTTTTTTTCTTTTAGCTAATGGTTCTGTGTCCAGAAATTAAAAGCTCTCAATCAGCTCAATATATCTGTATCCTGAAGGAACAATTTTTAGGAGCTCCTTGAATCCCACTGCATAAACCAGTTCATATTTTATTTTACTTTAAATAATTATTTCTTTTTCAATTACCATTGACATACAGTATTATAATTTACTCAAGCATAAGGGCAATTTTAGAGAATCATGTTGTAAGTCAGCATAGATTTAGAATATTAGGACATCCATGCATGAAATGGGTTATTCTAGGTAGCCTCTAAGATCCCTTTTTAGTCTAACAGTCTTTGTTTAATTTTCATTTTGAGATTCAGCCCCTTTTGGAGTGGGTTGATGGAGAACACAATTCAGTCTCCCTCTCATTCCTGGAGGCATAGATTCAGCCCTTGTTCATCTTATAAATTAACATATATGCATTGTGTGTTTTCATTGAATAAGTTGTAATCTCTACACTAAAAGAGTACATAATATAACAGTATAAAGCAAATAAATGTAAATTAATTGGACTGTTTTGAGCTTATTGCAGGTGTTCAAAGTAGTTTATGGCAATTGAATTATTGATTGGTTATAACCATTGTTTTCCAATAATCCAATATTTAATAATTCAGATAATTTACAAAATGTAAATTGTGATGTTAGACTTTTACTCCCTCACCCAGCGGGTTTAAGTTCTAACTTCTCTTGATCAGTGGCCTAGTTTCTGCCTGGTTCTATCTGAATATAATGGAAATATCTAAACAGTCTCCTGAATTCTGCTTCATTTCTCTTATGTTGTTAGTTCACCATAGTCTTGAGCTGTGGAGATGAAGAAAAATTTGGGTTACATGGGTTGAGTTTGCTTTTCCCTCTGCGAAGGAGAATAGATTTCCCAAAGATGAAGAGCATTTTTTATTCACTCTAGCATTCTATCAAAGAAATAAATCATGGTTTCAGGGCCAGTAGTCCACAAGTCACCTTTCTGTTCTTTTCTCTAGGAAGCACACACTATCTGTCAAGTAGGGATGCTCTAAAAACATGCATGCTGTTTCAGGAAGTGTCTGTGTCACCATGACCATTCTACAGAGAAATGGAAGTTTCCTTCGGAAGTTTGGACACGATGACTCTGTAATAGTTTTGCCAACATCTACAGAGAAATTATCATAGTTACTATTAGAGGATGCCTCAGATAGCCTTCAAGCCAGAGCTTTCTGGGGTGGTGAAGGCAAGAGGGAAGATACTCTAAGAAACTGATCCTGAGAAACTGACCTTGATTTGCCCTGTGGTTGTCACTCAAATATTCATTGGTTTGTAAACAAATACTTGAACCTAATGAGAAGATGTACAAGTCTTGCCAATTTCCATAATAAGGAGCCACCAGGGTAGAATATTCAGAGCATATCCTCATACCTCAAAAGGACATAGACATCTTTGAAAGCACTTGAAATCCAGAGATATATCTAGAAGAAAAAAATCCATAGAGTCCTACTTACCACGATGTTCAGACAAATGTGTATATCCTGCATTTATGTTTGTTGCCTCTGTCTGCTGAAGACTTTCTATCAATGGGTATCACCCTTTTGAAAATTGTGAAACACAAACAAATTGCAGAGGGGTAAATTGACTTCAGAGACAAATCTGTTTTCTTAAAATGTACATGAATTACTGTATATTCATTTGTTTGTTATTCAACAATCATTTTTTTAAGACCCAGCATTACAACATTGACATTAGTACTGGATTTGCATACTTTTCTTCTGATACCATTTTACAAAAAATTTGTTAGTTGCTCAAAACATTTCTGTTTACTACAGGAAATATTTATATTCAACTTTAAATTCACCACCAATCAGCATTGGTCAACATGCTGATTGTGAATCACATCATTACCCTTTATGAACATGTTGCTTCATTGATTCAACTTGCTTTGTTCATTCTCTATTTGTCATTGCTCTTACTGAAACTTTATGCCATTTTCTGTCCACCATCCAGTCTTTTTTCATTTCTCATTACCATGTCTGATACCCATCTTCTCTATTTATTTTATTTAACTATCTGAGCAATCTAATTTTTTTCCTTTGATATTCTATAGCACTGATCATCTATGTTACTATTTTCACCTCCTTACAATTTAATTGTGAACCCTTATCTTAAATGCAGAGCATTCTACCATGTAATGATGTTAATTTTGTGACCTAGACTCTAAATAGTGCAGAAATGTTGAAAAGAGGAAAATCAATGAAAAATATTTATGTTCCCATTAATTTCAAGCACAAATTAAAGCAGATGTTTCTAGATGTAAAATCCAGTGCTTCTTTGAACTTCGAAGTTGTGCCAACTTCTGGATAAGCAAGGACATTTTTTTGGCAAAGAGAGGAGAAGCAATGAGTTTTTGGCACTCTAACTCCCCCTTAATGGAGGTAGAAATAAAAGACAACAGCTGTTTATCATGCTTTATTGAGACTGCAAATTTTATCATGTAAATGCTGAATTGGTTAATTCAAAACCATGCATTGAGTATGTTTTCTGAAAACTGATGAATATACAAGTAGGATTATGGAAGAGGTTATTCTTCTCAGAGTAATTGAAGGGGAATTTTACTGTCCAGCAAGGTAAAGCTATGTAGAAGGCCTTGTGGAGGACTAGGTATTGAAGACACTATTGGGCCAAGGCTAACATAGTAGTTGATTTACCTCTCCTAAACCTTTGCTTTTCAAATTCTAATGTGCATACAAATCACCTGGGGATCTTAATAAAATGCAGTTTCTAATAGAAAAGTCCTGGGACAGGGCCCAGATTCTGCATTTTCAACAAACCTCCAGGTGATACAAAGTACATATTTTGCCATATATAATGTGCATCCATGTTTTGTGTGCATTATACATGGAATTTTTATACCCATGGTATGTAATTATTATACCTATGTATAATGTGCATCATTATTTTTCCCTCAAAAATTTGGGCAAAAATTGTTCACATTGTACACAGCAAAATATGGTACACCTTGAGTAGCAAGGTCCTAAATCATCTTTCTCCCACTGACATGACCATTTTCTACCATCTTTCACTAACCTGACAGCATCCATTAGTGTAACAAGAAAGATGCTGCCACATGTCAAGGTCAAGGAGCTGTCCAAGGAGTTTTTATTGTAAAATAATGACTTCCACTGCATTTCCTTGGGAGCCAGTTATAGATGGTCATTAAGTATAGTTGAATAATTTATTGAGTGTTGTCTATATGTAAGTCATAAAAACAGAGATAAATAGACCTGTTCATGATTATGATGTTAGCTTATTTCCCTTGCTAGATTGTAACTCAAAAATCTACAGCATTGTAGAGGTGTGGGAACATTAGGATATCAAAAATTACTTAGAGTTATCTAATGGGTGAAATACTTCATCTACATCAGCTGTGGAATAATTAAAATTGAGTTGTTAATGAAAAGAGCAATGCTTCTTCATTTACCTCAAAGGAAAAAAAAGCCTGGAAAATAAAATCGAGGGATGCTGATAGTAATTGCAACTGAAATAGGAAATTTTTTGTAAGTTCTAATAAGAAAAATTCTAACAATTCTACGTCCCCCAATTTCACCCGCCTTTATTTACAAAATGTCATTGTTGCTCATTCATTGATTCATTTATTCTCTTGTTTAACTGATATTTGCTATATGCCAGATATTTTTCTGGGTCCTGAGGAAAGATCACAGTGAATGAGAAAACATCACTGGCTATGTGGAGCTTATGTAACACTGAGAATGAGAACATAAAGTAAATGAATAAAGAAATAGACAAGAAACGATCTGAGTGGAGAATACTTTGAATAGGGTTAAGTGACAGTGGTTGGGAAGGAAGTTGCCTCAGAGGACATCTGCATGCCATTGCCCACTGTCTCGGGCACAGAACCTTATCATGATACTTCAATTTGTAACTAAGCATTCCCTGCCTCTGAGGGCATTTCCTTACAGCATGAGGGATGATTTCCATTTTCTCCGTGTCATCATCAATTAAATAGATTTACAGCAACATAGATTTATGTTCTGATAGCCTAAAAAATAATTACACAGTTAGTATTTTCCTTCCCTTGTTATTTCATGAGATCTATAATTTAAAATGATTGGTTCTGTGTGATTAAGGAAATAAAAAGCTTTATGAGAACATAAATAAGGTCAATACCAGGGATCCAAAAGGAATCAAAGTGGGATTGTGAATACAGGGCATTGACATTGGAGTAGGATAGGTGAATAGGCTTTCCACAGGCAAGATGATACCTGTGTTCTGGACATCAGGAAGTTGTAGACAAAGGCTTCAAAGGGAGGGGAAATTAGCATTTGGTGGATATCCTACTGTGTTGCACCTGGTATTATATATGCCAAATCCAGGAACCTATGTTCCATACTTGACAGTGCTGTCCACAGAGAGGAGATCCAAGATTCAAACTTGGAACGCATCATGTTGGTAAATGTCCAGATAATGAGGACACTTTAGAGAAGGTAAAAGGAATCACAAGCATGAGTGCAAGCCCTTGGATCCTCAGAGATTTGTGACCAGTACAAGATGCTAGGTAGGCAAATGTGCTCGGCTACATCAGTAGGTTCTTACTCTCTTGCTTCTTGGAAACTCACTTCATGTTTCCTCTCAAATTTCCTTTAGAAATCTGGCTGTCTCTTTGCTCCCTACTCTGCCTTGATGTGCTGTGCAAATGGCTTGGTATCTGATCTTAGTAATTTAACTCACTTATGTACTACATACTATTTTTAGGTATCTGAATGTTCTACCATCTGCCTGCCTTACTGCCATTCTTACCCATGTCTGTCCTTTGATCACTAAAAGTGACTCACATTGTAACAAAACTGGAGACAGAATGGCAAGTTGTAGACTGCCTACGTGTTAAGTTAATATAGCTCTTAAGGAGATGTGTAGAGTGTTAAGCCTCTCTATTTTTTCTTACTCTCTTGAGTGTGATTCAAAGAATCCAAATGCATTTATGTTTGAACTTCCCATTAAAAAGGGCATTTGATCATATTTCTAAAATTTGATTGAAATTCATGGATTTATAATAAAATGATGCATGAAATGCAGATGTTCGCTTCATTAAGAGAGCTACTCATTTATGTTAACTTCATGCATAAATATCAGAAAGAGAATTGCTGTAATTGAACAAAAATTTCCCATAGATGACATTTACTAACTTGCTTTAGATTTTTTTCAACAATAATGGTCCATGCCACAGTCCAAAAGCAGTTGATTTTTCCCTTTTAAAGTCTCTATTTGCTTGAATATTATTAGTGTACAACTTGATAAAGTACCCAGAACATATAATTTAAGTAAATAATTCGAGATTGAGCTCCTTTTCTCTTTAGAATGTCATTAGTTATCCCAGTTTTAAGTGAATTGATATGTAAATGTGTTCTCCATTATCTAAAGTAAATATGACTGCAGCATAAACAATAATGTTCTGGAAATAATAATATCTGCCCTACTTATCTCATAGACAAGCAAATATACTCATCTACTTGCCATTTAACAATTAAGTACTGAATGCTGATTTTATACCAGAAACTCTGATAGAATAATTTCCTCACAGGACTATAAACTGGAGTGACTCCATTATAAAATAATTGAAATTCTATACTAATTGATCAGCCAATATTCTAATTCTCAATGCAACTTTTCAAAGTAGGTAAATATTATTCTAGTTTTGCCAACTAGGAAACAGAAACTCAGGAAAGTTAAGATGCTAGCCCACATTCATACAGCTTGTAAATATGAGAACTTTCCGTGGGTTGGTTTGAACCCAAGGTTTCCTCTTTCCAAGGCTCCTTATCTTTCTACTTCACCGCAGGACTCCAGTGCTGTGACAGATGTGACTGTTTTCTGCATCAGCCGCAGCAACTTTTTAATTATAACCCTAACTGCCCTCTGCACTGAACCTTGCAGTTTCCAACTTAGTCTTCATAGTAACTGAAAAATGTATCAGAATGTAATTATTGCACTTGATATTCAGCCTCTGCATCGTACTTACGTTGTTGAGAATTAACTCAACTACTGTCTCCTGCCAGCCTATCGCTTCTTAGAGTCAAGGACTATGCTTTTCTTATTTTTGTATCTTTTTACCTAGCATAATGCTGAGCACAAAACAGGAGATCTGTAAATTGAATTGAAATTAATGTTTCTGAAAATATTCCTTATCTACATTCACAATAATAATACAAATCTACAGTAAAAGTTTACATTGCGTCCAATATCTTCTTTTTAAGAAATTTGTGTTTAGTGTGAAATAGATTTCCATCAAAACAATTAAAATAAAATTAACAGCTTTGTGTTTGATGGAATGGGTTTGGATCTGATACCATATTAACAGAACTTTGGAAACTGTGGACTATTTGCAAATATAAAGCACTGTTATTGCCTCTGACCGATACACTATGATCTTTTCAAAGATCATTTCACTTTGTTTTCAGACATCACAACATTGTTACCTGTCATGTGTTTGCTGCATTAGGTTATCTTTTGTTCTACATTGAAGATACCTATTAAACTAGTAACCTCCAAAAAATCTGCTACAATGACAAGTCTTTTATAAAACAATTAAATCCAAGCAAATCAAAAGGCAGAATGTCAGTAAGTAAATGAAGAAAAGGCAAGATTAAATTATTCTGTAAATTATAAACAGCTGGGTATACTGTGTTTTCTTTTGGAAGAAATGCCCTCCCTCATCACTAA
Source organism: Tonatia bakeri (assembly GCA_004024845.1). Taxonomy (NCBI): domain Eukaryota; kingdom Metazoa; phylum Chordata; class Mammalia; order Chiroptera; family Phyllostomidae; genus Tonatia; species Tonatia bakeri. Next base: position 105,963 of record PVIA01002961.1, on the reverse strand, counting down.
ATCCTAGCATACTACTACACATGCTGACCTGCTTGCAACTTGCCTCCTTCATGCTTCTGAAAATTGTTTATCTCCTCTGTAGAATTTCGTAATATATTTTCCCCAACAGCCATCTCTGGGACACAGAAGAGTTATAGCTCCTTCACATGATTAACATTTCATTTCTTTCTCATCAGTAAGATTAAACTCATAGTATCAGTTTATGTTCTTAGTTGCAAGCAAGAGAAGCCAATTACAACTTACTTAAGCAGAAGAGAAATTTGTTTAAAGGATATTAGCTAGTTCATAAATTGTGGGGTAGGGTGGGCTCTATCTGGGGATATTTAGACAGCAATAATGCTCAAAATTACACTGCAGAACTTGCCTGCAGAAGAGAATGCTTAGCTAGATGCTTCCACTTACACCACTAATGCTGTGGGATACCGTATGTTGTTGGAAGCACTGTTGCCACCACTGGCCACACGATGCAGTTTTCCTCCCTACCAGGATCTTCTTTCCTGGCTCTATATCCTTGAGTGTATACTGAGGAGTCCAGTCTGGTAGATTATCTGATCAGGAGAATCTTAAATCTTGTCTCCATATCTTAGTTGCAAAGAAAGCTAGGAAAGCAAGCACCTAGATTTTACACTCGATAGCATGTCTAGTACACTCAACAGTATGAAATCCCAAGATCCATTGGGATTTTGGACACTGGGCTGCCACAAAGAAAGGAAAACATGTGCTACAAGTTTATGAGCAGCTTCCTTTGTTTCACAGCAATTAGAAGGCATTTGAGTTCACAAATAGGTAATCTCTATCGGGATTATGACCTAAAATATTAAACATGTATCACAATGAAAAAAATCAATATGTAATACCTTTTGTAGAATGCTGTATTAACATCATACCAGAATTTTTTTTTTTTAGCATAACACTTTGTCAGAATGTTAATTATCATTGCATGTTAAAAAGATTTTTGGATCATATGTTAAACAGCTTGAGAAATGCTAACTTAAAGAGGTTTCTTTCCTGAAAATCATTGTTGAGCTCTAATATACCCATGTGCAGCGGTGTTTGCATATGACGGAGAGCTGTCATTTGACGGAAAGCTAGAATTTTTAAGGATTGATTGACCTCATATTCTCTTCCTTCCCCCTTCTCCTTCTGTCTCACTTTGTTTTCTTTCTTCTACGTTGCTTCCTCCATTGGTTTGTTTCTTCTCCTTTTTATAAATATAATATCCTCTTAGACTAGTGATTTGTGGATGACCATTGATAAATATTATTAATATATTGAATAATTGCAATTTAGCCATTGATTTCTGTAATAATAAATGACCCTATATCCAAATCTGTCTCAGTGCTGTCTGCCTTATAATCAACTTTCACATTTAATTGTTTGTCAAGAAAACTGTGGAGGGATATGAGATCAGTCTTCATCACAATGTCGTTTTCAGAGTTATGTAAGTTTGTTCCACATAAAACTGCCATTTTTGTAGATCCAAAATTGTCAGAGATCAGTAAGTATATTCATCCTAATAGTATATGTATTATGAATGAGAATAGCAACTTGTATTTATGTAACAATTCATAGTTTTCAAGGCACATGAAATTCGAGGCCTGCTTATTTATACCTAAAGTATTTTATCCATTTTAACAGGAGCAGTGTAGAAGAAAAATACCATGAGGTTAAATGCACACGTTTTGGAATCAAACAGATTGGCTTCACTGATTAACCCTCTCAAATATTTTGGCAGAGGAAATGTTTTAACGCTGAAAACAAACAAACAAAAATCTTGACCTGTCAGAATGTCTGTCTGTCCAGGTATCTCCATTTACTTTTAATTTATTTACCAATAAATGAATAATTGCTTACTTAATTTGCGAGAGGTTGACCATAGATGCTCAAAATTTGCTAGAGGAGACGCCATATTGTAATTATCGGTATCTAGCGGTTTATCTGCTGCGAGGGAGGAATGTCTATTCCTAAACTCCTGTGAGAGGAAGAGAATGGGAACTAGTAGAGTAGTTAGTTCTCTTCTCTCATTCGTCATAAAAAGTGTTGGGGGATCTTTCTGTTTATTTTTATTTTTAAATATCAGTAAGTGGTTCCTCTCCCAGGGATTCTTATTTAGTTTGGTAAGAGGTAGTTCTCTGTTTTAGTTTTTCTTAAAATTTCATCAGGCAATTTTAATGCACCACCAACACCGAGAACCACTGTCTTGGGAAAATCTGGAGCCTACTTCCTTCTCTCTGCGGCCAACCCTTCTCCAGGGTCTTCTTTATCCCACGTTTTCCATAGAGCTATAGTCACAAGGTAGAGGACCTAAAATTTACCCATCCTAGTATAGCACACATTTAACTTTGTTGAATTTTATATTAATATTTGTTTATTTGTATTCAAAGGCTATTAAAAGAGGTAGACAAATGCACTGCATTGGCACTTATCAATGTTACTAGCTATTCTTGTTACTAGTAGAGTACCCTCTTGATTTCTATGAAACTTTAATATTTTCCTATCTTAAAATATTTTCCACAACAATGTTATTAATTATAAATGGTTTATATAATTATAAATTTTTCTTCACTCATTTTTCATGATCTTTTTGCTAGATGATAAATTTCTATCACATTTTAATATAATGACAATAAGTTCATTGAAAATTAAAACATTTATTTATGTAAAACACTGAATATAGTGTATCTTTGCTATAAATCATGTATTTTTATGCCCTTCAATATTGTTTTGTTTTGTTGTTTTCTCTTCATAAAGATTTTTTTCTTTCATAGAGATTTTCTACCTTTACTCTTAGATTTATCCTTGCCTATTGCCTCCATGAATATTGTTTTTAAGATTTATTTCTGACAAAAATAAGCCACTGGCATTTTTATTTTTTATTTTATTTTTGTAAGATTTTATTTATTTTTAGAGAGAAGGGAAGGGAGACAGAAAGAGAGGGAATTAAACATCAATGTGTGGTTGCCTCTCATGCATCCCCTGCTGGGGACCTGGCCTGCAACCCAGGCATGTGCCCTGACTGGGAAATGAACTGGTGACCCTTTGGTTCACAGCTGGGTCTCAATCCACTAAGCCACACCAGCCAGGGCCACATTTTTATTTTGATCAAATGTTCTGATGCATTTAAAAATTGTATTTAGTTTGAATGGATAAATCCATTATTGTTTTTGCTTTGAAGTAAAAATATTTTGCTCCCATCAAATAATAATTATGTTATCAAGTGCTCATAGCTTGTATTTTTATGCAACTGATGAATGATTTGAAGTTCAGAAAATATTGTAAAATAATATGCTATAAGCATTGCTATTCTATTATTAACAATTTCAGAAATTCCTCTACTGTTTTATTATTCAATGTAAAGACTGCTGTGCTCTTTAATAGGTAAGAAAGTGTCATGTATGAGTTCTACCAACAATATTTGTTTATAACTCACTACAGAAATTGTTTGTATTTTCATTTAATTTGCCATAAATCAATTATGCAAATATTTGGCACTTTGCCTACCACTTCCTCATTGCCTCCTGTAGTCCTCATGCCCTTCCTGTATCCCTCTCCATATTTTCCAGGGCTTATGGCAATATGTTTTTGTAATGTATTTCCAATAGTTCATTATTAGTATTGCTCAGTTAAAATTTTTTTCCATATTCTATTGTTTCTACTTTTTAACTACATTTGATTTTCCTATTTCATTCCACTTTTCTACATAAAAAATGGGGGCTTGAATGATGAGAGGTCTAGACTATCAAGATCTCAGTTTCTATTTTCCTGTGCTATCCAGTGAATGAATAATATAACCCAGCTAATGTTTTTAGCATATATTGACAATTGTTGAAGTGGGATATGAATTCAAAAAATTCATTATATTATACTCATTGCTTTTGTATAAATTTTAATTTTTATAACAAACACTTTCAGTGAGTAAAAGAAGTAAGGAATTCTTCTATCCAGTTTGGGGAGGATATTGAGGAAAGGTAATACTGATAAAGGAGTTCTGAGATTCTGTTGGCAAATATCTTCTATTATCTAATGTCCTGAGTTTAACAAAATACTTGTCCTTGATGATGCTGGAAAATCAATAATTAACTGACACCCTCTTTCAATCCTCTAAGTGTATGCTTCTTTAACATATTTCTTAAAGAAGAATTTATGTTTAATTATTTCTTTCAAAGATAATGAAATATTTCAGGCCTGTTCATTCCCTAACCTCACTTTTTTTTCTCTCAGATAGAGAATTCCACTGGAATGTCATAGCATGTAACTACAACTGTCATCACAACTTTGACAATTCAACTTTCTTTTTTAATAGAGATTTGAAATACAGTTTTAAAAAATATACCTTTTAAGTATGCTATTCTTTTTATGTTTATTGTTTCAACACAGAACTTGGAATAGCAAAGACACTCACCATTAGCTTGAGTGTGCCCAGTGGGTTGATTGTTCTTCCAAAGTCTATACAATGCTGACAGTTACGAGATCTATATCAAAGTGCTTGTATAAACATAATCTACTATTTACAGTTTAATGCTAAGTTATTAAGTAAATAGCACAAAAATTTTTAATGTGCATTTTGAAGATTACATTTTGGAAACTGTGATCCACATCAGATGGTCACTAAGGACTGTTGTTAAACTGTGTAAACTTCAATTAACTTATTGTGGGGGTGAGGGGGTATAAGAAGACTAAATAGTAATGGAAAAATACAATAAAAATGTAATTAAAAAATAAAACTGCAGCTCATACAGTATCAAATATCTATACACTTGACAACATTGGAAATGTTCAAAATATGTAGAAAAATCAAATATTTTGAAAGAAAAATAATAGAAAATATTGATTGGACATTGTTGAATATGGTTGTGATACTGCTATTAAAATAAAGCATAATAATAAAGTTCATGAAAGTAATATTTTATTTTTTGGCATTATTATTTTCAATTGCAGGATTGACAATGCTTATACATTCATGTGTATATGTTTGTATGTGTGAAATTTTAAAATTATATTAATATGCTATAAATATATATTATATTTATATTATAAAATATGCTATTACAGTTGTCCTGATATTCTCCCCTGCCACCCCTTCACCCAGCACTCCTCACTCCCTCAGGCAATCCCTCCACCATTGTTCATGTCCATGGGTCAAGAGTATAAGCTCTTTGGCCACTCCATGTCCTATACTGTACTTTATATCCCTGTGGCTATTCTGTAACTACCTATGTACTTCTTAATCCCCTCATCTCTTCACTCATTCTCTTACACCTCCCTCCAACCTGGCAACCATCAAAATGCTCTCCATATCCACGATTCTGTCTCTGTTCTTCTTGTTTGCTTATTTTGTATTTTAGATTCATTTATTAGTATGTACTTATTGCCATTTTATTGTTCATAGTTTTGATCTTCTTTTTCTTAAATAAGTCTCTTTAACATTTCATATAATAACGGCTTGGTTATGATGAACTCCTTTATTTTTTTCTTCTCTGGAGAGCTCTTTATCTACACTAATTCTAAATGATAGCTTTGCTTGGTAAAGCAATCTTGGCTGTAGGTCCCTGCTTTTCATGACTTTGAATACTTCTTACTAGTCCCTTCTAGCCTGCAAAGTTTCCTTTGAGAAATCAGCTGATAGTCTTATGGAAACTCCCCTATAGGTAATTAGATGCTTTTCTTTTGATGCTTTTAATATGCTCTCTTTCTTTGGCCTTTTAATTATGATGTGTCTTGGAGTAGGCCTCTTTGCATCCATGTTGATTGGGACTCTCTGCACTTCCTGGACTTGCATGTCTATTTCCTTTACCAAATTAGGGAAGTTTCCTTTCACTAGTTTTTCATATAGATTTCTCATTTCTTGCTCTGTCTCTTCTCCTTCTGGCACCCTTATGATGTGAATATTGGATGGATTGAAGTTGTCCCAGAGGCTGCTTATACTATCCTCATATTTTTTGGATTCGATTTTCTTCTCATTATTCTGATTAGCTGTTTTTCTCCTTTATGTTCCAAATCATTGAGTTGATTCCTGGCTTCATCCACTCTACTGATGCTTCCCTGTAAATTGTTCTTTATTTCAATTAGTGAATCCTTCATTTCTGACTGGGTATGTTTTATGCTGCTGAGGTCTTCACTAAGTTCCTCGAGCATCCTTATAACCAGTGTTTTGAACTCTCCATCTGATAGGTTGCTTATCTCCATTTTGTTTAGCTCTTTTTCTGCAGTTTTGATTGTTCTTTTATTTGGGCCATGTTTCTTTGTCCCCTCATTATTTGGTAGCCTCCCTGAATTTGTTCCTATATATGAGGTAGAGCTGCTTTAACTCTGTATCTTGGTAGTGTGGCCTAATGTAATAGGTGTTCTGTAGGGTCCAGTGGCACAGCTTTCCCTTTCACCCAAGCTGGGTACTCAAGGTACACCCTTTGTGTGGGGTGAGTACACCCTCCTTATGTAGTTGAGCCTTGGTTGCTGTTGGCAGATCAATGGGAAGGATTTAGTTAGGCCGGTCATCTGGAAGGATTGGCTGTGATCACTTATCGCCAACTTCTACCCTCCATTGAGGATCAGTTCTGTAGGGGCAGTGTCATGGTTCTCTGACATGGTCTGTACCTGTCCACTGAGTGCACTGGCCCTGAAGTGGTGTAGGCCAAGTTCAACCCCCACATGTGTTTTGCTCAGGGACATCCTGCCTGAGCTATAAAGCAATCTGAAATGGCTGTTACATGTGATGGGCTTGGGGATTCCCAAGTGAAGCCAAGCTGTGAATTTAGGCTGACTGCTGATAATGCTGGTCCTGGGGCTCACTGAGGCCAGCTATTCCTTGTTTGTTAGGATTTAGGAAGTTGTGAAGCATTAGCCAAGACCAGCCATTCATACGGTAAAGCAGTTCTGATGGGCCTATAAATTGGGCGGATCAGAACCTTTGGGGATCTCCATGGTGGTCACACAGTATTAGACATGTTGATGGAGTCTCAGATATGATACCAGCTTGCCAACTCTGTGGAGGGAGGCTTTATAAATGGGACAGTGGCCTCTGCTCACCTTTATGGCAGGCACTTCAGTTTCTCCCTGTATACCACTGGTAACTTTCAAGTTGCTACCCTGGTACTGGAGCGCAGAGGGAGTGAATCTGGTATGTGAGTCCATATATGAGTTCTGTAAGAACAACTGCTTGGGGTTCTAGCAGTTTCTTCCAGTGACTCAATCCCCACTGATTTTTGCAGCTAGAAGTTGTGTGGACTTATCTTCCTGACACTGGAACCCTGGACTAAGGACCTAGTTTAAGGCTGGGACTCCTCACTCCCAAGACATCCCTCCCAAATTTTTGTCCACCACATATGGGTGAGAAGCCAGCCCATTCCACATTTGTACCCCTCCTACCAGTCTGGATGAATGTGGTTTCTTTAATTCTGGAGTTATTAGACTTACATTTAACTCAGTTTCTGGTGATTCTGAGTGATGGTTGTTCTATATTTTAGTTGTAATTTTGAAATGGTTTTGTGAATAGGCACACTATGTCTGTGTACACTACCATCTTGACTGGAAGTTGAGTTTATGAAAACAATTTTAAATCATCAGTACATAAAATCCTTCTAAAATAACACAAAGTCATTGTGATGAGGACATGCTCATCATAAAAGAAGGGTCTTCTATAAAAAGAATTGGACAGTGTTTGCTATTTAAATAAAAAATGTAGACATACTTATTAGATGAAACAAAATAATTTTCCATATGATTAAATATGAAGAATTATTTATGAATATTTGAGTTAACAAATGTAAATTTATTTCTGTAGTATAAATGAATAATTCAGTAATTTTGTTTCATGCTTTCCTGATGTTTTTTCATTAACATCTTGATTCTTAATATTGATAAAGAATATAGCAGTGAAAAAAAAAAACAAATCTCCAAAAACTGTTTGTAAAATTTGCTAAACTAGCCTTCAGCATTACTATGATAAATGTTCATAAAAGTTTCAAGTTAAAAGTAGTTATCTGGCCATGCTGGTAAGATTTAATTAGAGCATTTTTTTAAAAATCTGGAATAAAGATTAAGAAATTTCCTCCATCTAAGGATAAAGTGCACAGAAACGTATGAAGAGATTATGAGTTCTTATAAAGTACTCTGTGTAGACAATTCTTTTTTTCATAGGTTTCTCTCTCATGAAAACCTGTAGACAATCTTTTAGAATAGTATAGATGTAACTTTAAATAATTGAAATTATAAGGATACAAGGTATCTCTAGGTTCCCAAATCTTCAAATTATCAAAATAATCTGATGCAACATGTTAAAAAACTAAAACCCCATAATCCCTTCCCAAGACCTTCTGACTCAGCAAGATTTGGATGAAACCCGGCAATCCTTATAGTCAGCCCAGATGAAGAGAACCATTAAATTTAGTTATCTGCAGGAAAAAAGCGATTTAGAAAGGTTAGAATATGTTTATAAAAGAACATTCCCACTCATGTTCACAGCAGCATTATTCACACTAGCAGAAAATGGAAGCAACCCAAGTGACTATTGATGGATAAATGGATAAACAAAATGTGGTATACACATACAATTGAATATTATTCAGCTTTAAAGAGCAAGAAAATTCTTACACACACTATAATATGAATGAACCTTGAGGGCATTATGTTAAATGAAATCGGTCAGTCACAAAAAATAAATTCTGTATTATTCCACTTATACAAGATGTCTGGAGTAGTCAAATTCATAGAAACAAAAGTAAAATTGTCATTATCTGAGGCTTGGGAGTGGAGAATGGGGAGTTATTTCATGGGTAGAGAATTTAAGTTTTACAAGATGAAAAAGTTCTGGAGACGGGTTTCACAATATCATAAATATACTTAACACTACTGAACTGTACATTAACAATGGTGTAGGTGGTAAATTTTCTATTATGTACATTTTACTACAACTGGAAGTTTTTTAAAACAAGACTTCAGTGTTAAAAATATAATTTTCTGAATCACACTTTTTCTGTGAAACAGCCCTGTGAAAACATGATACACTTTGTGTAATAACAGATGGTATCATAGCCAAATCAAAATAAAATTTTATTTTTTTTTAATTGTGAATTTGGCCTATCTCTCTCCCATCAGCAGACCCCAAGAGAGTCTTTCTTTCTGCAGGGCTTATCCATCAAAAGAAAGAAGATGTGAGAGCAGGTCAGTTTAATAAGATTCTGGATCAAACATGGTATAATTAGAAGAAAATTCTCTGAACTGAATGATCAAAAAGACCTCAGAGTGCACCCAACACTTGAGTATAAAAGTGCATGGAAAATAATGCTTACTATTAATTTTATTCAACATTACATTTTACAGACTGCTTTTCTCAGGTTAAAAAAAAGGTAAAATTCTGAACCTAGGTATTGACTCACCCTCAAGATTCAGCAGCTTCGTACAAAAGGAGCTCCATACTGTAATTTATCAGCACCTCTCTGGAAGCTCCCAGCATATTAATAGCTTGGTGATTCATAGTTCCCAGCTTAGAGTCTGTGCTGGGTAGTTTATTTATTAGTCTGTGCCACATTATCCCAGATGAAGTAAACTCAGTTATTAGCATAGGAAGCAGAATCAGAGAGAAAATAATCCCTGGAAACTCATCATACCTAATTCTAGGCATTACATGATCATGAAAGGTGCTACCCTGACAGCTGAAAAATTTACATCTCAAATGAAAATACTAAATTATTTCAACCATAAGAACAAATAGAAAAGTCACATGGGTATGAATGTTGGCTGTGTATGTCTGGGAACACTTGTGTAATTAACAAACCATTAAAATGCACATTTTTTTTTATAATATCACATGGGTTGTAGATTTTTGTTTAATTTTGGTTATTTACTTATACAGAAAATTGAGATGAGTAAGTATGTCTTCAGAAAATTTTAATTTTTTAGTTCCTAGAAGCTTCCCAAAATAAAATTAACATGAATAATTACCCTTAATTTCCACATTCTGAACTTTTCAGAGTGCTATAAATTTAATTTAGTAAACCTTTATTTGCCAACATATAAAGCAGTGACTACATATTGGTAACGTTAAGTTCTTGCCCTCAAGGACTTTGTAATTTATTAGAAAAAGAGGTGTAACAGAATCTGTCAAACTTGGCTGTATACTATATAAAATCACTTGGGAGCTTTAAAAAAGAAATTGTTGATGCCCTAGATGTTTTTATTTAATTTTTCTGAGTTTGGGCCTACCATTGCTATTTTGTAATGCCCAAATAATTGTAATATGTAGAATCTAATAAGCAACTCTCAATAAAGCTTGGTTCAAAATTGGATCAATGTGGTTGATTAAATACAATCAGCATTTGCCCTTTCTTTCTAATATTTTTATTAAATGACAGAAAAGATATATTTTTAAAAAATAGCCATGCTGGAAAAATGTAGGAGGGGATGTCATGGGAGGCTAGACTTCCAGTGGAAGTTGTAGAAGGCAGAATCATTTTGTTGGAGGTGACAGAATGGAGGGAATCACAGAGCAAAACAAAGCAGAAGAGTCGATCAGAGCACTTTTCCCTGGGTTGTCTCAGAGAAGCTCCCAGGGTGGAATCAAGAGATAGAAGGAGTATGATGTCAAGTAAAGACAATAGCTTCTTTTTTCAAATGCATTTAGAACAACATGACAGTTGCGCCCATGCTTCCCCATGGAAAGAGAGAGGATGCAGTCTTATACTGTAGATAAAGCATGAAGAAGAATTTAGAAGTGCTCCTAGTGATAGCATCAGCCTCTGAAACAGAACAGGATTTCAGTTTGCTTTCTTTCTCCTTATCACATGCAAAAGGGGAAATGTAAAAAAACAAATGACAAATTGCTCTCTGTTTATAGAATAAACTAGACTATTCCACATACAAAAAAAAAAAAAACCCTCCTTATTTTGACAGTTATAGAAATCTCCAGGTTGTCCGCTCATGCACCCTAAGCAGAAGCAAGGCTATTGACGGGAACATCCTCACATCATAATGAGCTAACTGTGGTCATTGAAGGAAGGGCTATTATTGCATTGTAGGGAGAGAGAGTTGACCTACAAAATCACAAAGAAAACCCACAACTTTTATTCATCAGCCTCATCCTTAATTAAAAACTATGAATAGACAGCTAAAGATTATCAACACAAAGGGAAAACCAGTAGCATAAAAAAGGACCAAAAATAAATAAAGCAAACGAATGATACTGAAACAAAAAATTTACTTAAGTAATAAGAGAATTTTTTAAAAAATCTAATGGGTATCCATAGGATTATGTGAAAGAAAAGGAATTGATTGACATGAATAAAAATGTCCCCTGGGAAAAAGAGCACTGGCCACATTGGGAGGGCACCCAACCCAGGCGCCAGCTGGACCAGAGCTGCTGCCCTGATACTGGAGATGCTACAAGATGAGAGGAGGAAGAAATGGAGAGAAAACTGAAAGATCTTTGAAAGGATAAAAAAAGCCCCTTTCAGGCCCTCTCTACCAGCTATCTCTCTTTCCTTACATCCATCAGGCATAATTGACTATTGTTTCTCTGAGCCTCTGTTCTTTCTCAGGCCTGGGAAGATAACTAAAAGTCTCCCCCACACAGGTGTTTTAAAACTTACACAAACAGGACATACGGGACCAGAGCACCGGGATCCCGAACCCACAGATAACAAACAGCAAAGCAAACTGAAGGCTACACTCTCAGCCTGAAACCTCCTGACTTACAACTACATGCCGTAACTGCCCAGCTACAACCCCTCCCCCATTTTTGATCCAATAAAAACAGCCCTACCCCTCAGGGCTGGTGCATGTCTCCATACCCAGCCTTCTCCCTCTCCTGGGAAAGTAAAAATACAACTTTGCTCTTTCTGCATTTTCTTCTCTTTGTGAATTATTTCACAGCCTCCATCACCAGCCACCTTAACGAATCTTACGAATATTTATATATGAAAACCAGGATTCTTGTCTTTTAGGCCATGATAAACTTTAATTAAAATCATTGGCTAATATTTAGGAATATCACTAAAAGTTTTGGTGTATTTGGAGATGTCCACTTAGCATCATCTCTATACCATAGGAAATTCAAGGATTACCTTAGATCCATTCTGAGGCCCTGTATTCCTACAGAGGTGATATCACTATTTCTTTCTCTTTTATTTTTAAAAATATTTTTCAATTACAGTTGACCTTCAGTATTATCTTATATCAGTTTCAGGTGTATAGCACAGTGGTTAGAGAGACAGCTGTATAATTTACACAGTGATCCCCCTGATATTTCAAATACCCACGTGGCACCATATATAGTTATTAAAACATTAGCAACTATATTCTCTACACTGTACTTCACATCCACGTGACTATTTTGTAACTACCAATTTATACTTCTTAATCTCCTCACCTTTTTACCCCAACTCACCTCTCCTCTAGCAACCACCAGTGTTTCTGTATCAATGGGTATGTTTCTGTTTTACTTGCTCACCTATTTTTTTCTTTAGATTCTGCATTTAAGTGAAATCATGGTGTTTTACTTTCTCTGCCTTATTTCAGTTAGCATAGTGCAAATTGGTACAGCTACTATGGAAAACATTATGGTGGTTCTTCAAAAAATTAAAAGTGAAACTGCCTTATGACCCAGCAATTTCACTTCTGGATATATATCTTAACAAACCCAAAACACTAGTTTGAAAAGATATATATGCCCCTCTATATTCATTGCAACCTTATTTACAATAGCCAGGATATGAAATCAACTCAAGTGCTTATCAATAGATAAATGGATAAAAGCATTGTGGTATGAATATACAATGAAATATTATTCAGCCATAAAAAAGAATAAAACCTAACCATTCATGAGAGCATGGATGAACCTAAAGAGTATTCTTTTCTTCTATTCTGTCTTTCCTTAGTATCACCTTCCAGATTTTCCTACTTTATCAGCTACTTCTCATTTTCTTTTCCCATAACATTTTATGTGTTATCAAAAGGTTGAAGTGCTGCTCTGACTAGTGTAGCTCAGTTGGTTGAGCATTATTCAGCAAAGCAAAACATTTGGTGTTTGATTCCTGATTAGGGCACATGTCTGGGTTGCAGGCCTTGTCCCCAACTGGGGCATGTGCAAGAGGCAACCAATGGATGTTTCTCTCACACATTGATGCTTCTCTCCTTTTCTTTCTCCCTGCTCTCCCTCTCTCTAAAAATCAATAAATAAAATATTTCAAAAAAAAAAAAAAAAGGTTGGAGTGCCATAGAAACCTAGGATGTGTTTTTTTATAGACCTACTATTCTTCAGTGAACTTGTCCTGCCCTAGGGCTTTCCATATTATTCAAATGTTGGTGATTACTAAGTCAGTATTTTCTGTCTTGACCAGGTTCCAGAATTCCAGACACTAATAGCCAACCAGTATATTGTATTATACCACATGGTGCCTTATAAATATCTCAAACTTAAAGTGGCCAAAAGAGAAATGTGGTTTTCTCTTATTTGAATTCTTCTTTTCCCCAGTTGGCCCCATCTCTATAAAAGGTACCATAATACCCTAACTGATTGAGCTCAAATCTAGGAAGTATCCCCCAAACTCCCCTTCAATTGCCATATATATCTAATTAATTAGCAAGTTAAGATGACTGTACATTCACAGTATAACCTTTATCTTCCCTGTTTCCCCATTTTTACACTGCCACCCTACAACGGAGCACCCTCTATTGCCAGATTCTCCTGAAACATTTTTTAATCTGGTCTCCTTGCCTCTATTCTCTTGCTTCTAAACTCTTTCTCCTCAGCAGCCAGAGTAGTTTTATGAAGTATAAATTAGATAATGTAGTTCCTATGCCTATATTATTTTCCTAAGCCTAGGCATTATTTTCTATTGCATTTAAGGTCTATCAAATAAAATATATTTGCTTTTATATTTAGCTACTGACTTTTTATTTATGTCTGATAAGCTTTAGCTTTCCATTCATAGTCATGAATTAAAGACCAGATTCATAAATATTTGTAAGAGTCATAGGTTTTCATAGTGATTTTGAAGGTCATTTTGTACACACATTTTCCATTCTATTTTAATAAAATGATTAAACAATGTTAAGCTATATCAAATCATTATATTGTATGCCTTAAATATATACAATATTATAATTCAATAAAGCTGGAAAAATAAAATTTAAAACAATTGAATTGTACACAAAGATACATGCGAATTATATGTCAATAAAGCTGTTGCCAAAAAAAATAAACAATAATGTGAGGAGGAAAATAAATACGTACATACATACATACATGCATACAACCAAAACTCTGCCTTGGTTTACAATGCCCTGTATTATCTGACCATTGCCTATCTATGTGACCTCATCTTATGTCACTCAGTGTCTCCCTTCTAATGCTCTAGACACTGCAGCCTTTTGGTTAGATTTTACCAAGCTCCCTCTTCCCTAAAATATCTGTACCAGCCGTTTCTTACACTTGTAATGTGTATCTCCCTTACCTTCTCATGACTTGCTTCCTCTGGTCATGTGTATCTCAAATTCTTCCATTCGCCTCAGAAAGGCATTTTTCGACCAATTAATTAAAAATGTCATGCAGTTACAATACTACACCATCAGAGTTTAATTCGTGTCCTTTAACATATAATATCCTCATTTTTCATTGTGTATGTATTTTTCTTATATATGTAGTTTTGTATTGTATTCCCTCTTCTAGCCATGATGATTACATGGCTGGAGGTGTAGGTACAGTAAACAAACAAAATAAGAAAAAAATTAAGCCATGTAGATTGTTGCCCTCTATCAGTTCTGTAAAATTGTCAGTGTCTCATCAAATGTTGCTTTACCCTCACTCCCTGCTCCAATCTTCTTTTAGAATTATGATGAATGTATATTTTATAACTCTAACCACTATAATTATCACATTTTTCTATGTATTTACTGCTTCTTTACCCTGAAGATATATTTAATATTCTTTATATATTTAAGCGTAATGAGGAAAGATATTTTGATAAAATATATTTTGTGATATGAATGTAGTAATTCCAATATTTGAATATTGCACAGGCCTGTTGATTGTACTGATTTTTGTCCATGATACTTGTTTCTTTGTGTCTTTTATTATCTATTACTATGTGCTTGTCATTGCCTATAAAAAAGAGTGTGAAGCTTCCCTGAGGCCTCAGATAAAACACGTTGGTTTAGGGGCAACGATTTATATTTGTTTCTCTTAGGTACTTAGGACCCCTGCCAGTGTGGGACCACTTGAAACCAAACACTAAATCTCAGGGATGTGATTTGGGCTGAAAATCCAGTAGCATCACCCAGTGGATAAATTCTTTCAGGGAAGTTATCCATCTATTTTTTGCCCTTCCTTGCTCAGAGCCAGAGACACTCTCTGTGAAATTCCTTGGCAATGTGAGTAGTGATATACTTGTATGTGTCTACTTCTGGTTGATATTTACCAAGAAGTGCCTTAGTTGATTTAGGCTGCTGTAACAAAAATGCCATAAACTGAGTGGCTTAAACAACAAACATTTATTTCTCACAGTTCTGGAGGCTCAGCAGTCAAATACAAGTTGCTAGCAGATTCAATGTCCGGTTTCTTTACTACAGGTTGAATGCCATAAACTCAAGTAATTTTTTTCCTCCCATATTGATTTGTACTAAAATAAAAGTTGACAAAGGTAGAGAAAATATAGTAACCCAAAGACTGTGAATATATTCTTTATTTAAAGTATAGTATTTATTAAAATATTTTGCTCCTTTGCAGGGGGTGTAAAATGAAGATAACTGTACTTGAACAACAATTAAGTTAAAAAATTTAAAAAATATTTTGCTTCTTGTCAATTCATTTATATGCTGATAATTCTAAGAGGTTCTATATACTTAGATACAGAGATCAGATAAAATCTTTTGAACCCCGAAGGTAGGCCAAATCAATCACATCTCCAGATTTTTCTTTTGCTTTCTACTAACTACAGGAAAGAATTCAGACTAGGTACTTTGAGAACTGAATCAATCCAACAAATCTATTTCTCTTTCAGTGTTTCCCAGCTCTGACAAGGACAACATTGTCTACCACGATGCTGAAGCACAAATTTGGAAGAGAGTCTTCATTCATGCTTCTCACACACATTCTATACCTAGTAAATAGGTCAAGTTCTTCAATTTTGTATCTGAACTAGCTCTGAGCTCTGTCGACTTATATTCTTCCAAAATTTCACTGCTCTAATCTAGGCTACTGAACTTTACTTTCTTTAAAATATCATTACCTTTTAATTTCATGAGTTTTTTTTTATTTTCACTTAGAATATAGGCATACATAATGCTGTTTATTCCCAGGCAGAGTATATGTGTGTGTGTGTGTGTGTGTATCTGTGTGGAATGGTAATGTATCATTTTATGAAAACTAAATGTCTTGCACTCGTAAACCAAGTTGGTGACTCAGTATATTACTTGATGCTTCACTGTACAAAAGTTTAGCTTTTCTCCGTCATGCACTTCAACATCTCTACCCCCTTATAATGGCTTTTTCTTTAAATGTTTGCATAAGCTTGTGTCAGGCATATGTGTCCATGCTTGTGTATATTCACTCCTTAACAATAATACAGCACTGTTTCTTCTGTGAACATGATCTACAGTGTGCCTGTAGACCTAAATTTTCTTATTTGTAAATTTATGCAATGTAATTAAGTGATCTGTAATATTTATTCTAGCTTTAAGATTTATATTTTTATGATAGAATAGCTGTAATTTGAAGCAGTGCCTGGGCTTTTGTTTTATATCTCTGTTTTTTCCATTCAGGCCAGATTACATTATTTTTACTGCCATAACAGAATATTTTCTATAAAGTCTTGGGGAAAAGTAACCTCAGAAACAAATATAAGTGATTTCCTTTTGCTACAAAAAAACTCCAGCTCCTTGGCATGTACATGGTGCTGCAGGTGCCCCGGGTTCTTAAGACTCTCTGGCCTCACCCCTTGCTGCTGCTTGCCACACAGCTTCTGCTCTAGCAATACAGAGCAGCATACTGATTCCTTCTTTCCCTCTGTCCGTGATGTTTTTTTGGTTTTCTTTATCAGCCTAACTCCTCTTCATCCTTTCAAATCAGCCCAGGCTTCCTGTCACTCAATCTGTTCTTCAGCTCTGTGCTAGACTTGGTGCCTCCTCTCTGGGTTGATGCTGTCATCACACTTCCAAACACGCTAAAACCACCTCCTCCAGAACCACCCTCCACACAGGCCGGGAGCTCCCTGAGGACTGGATTACTGTCACATATCCTGATATCTAAACAAATATTTGTTGAGTTGTTTGAAGAAAGTTAAATTTGACTTTCTTTTAAGTCACTGGTATTTTTACAAGTATTTTTGACTTTCAATCTGTTCTACATCAACAGCCCCTGTTTTATCCATATTTTTGACTTATTTTAAAACTGAATTATCAGATTTTTTTTTCCTAACAGTAGAGTTTAGCACTTTTGCTATTCTCTTAAGTGTGATTTCATTTTATATGGTGGTAAATAGCATTTTCTGGAAAATTCATGTATTCAATTTCCCAATTAGTTAGAACTAATAGAATAGAATGAAAGGATCCAAAGAATTCTTTTGCAAATTTACTATGCTGAATAACTTATATCTATACACTAAGATATAACTGAGACTTTGTGCCATTTTCACACAAGATGAAATGAATTATTAGTCTTATTAGTTATTTTATTATAAATAATTTGATTGATAATCAAAATAACACCTATAATTTTGAAAGTATTTATTTTATTACAGATGCTGTTCTAAGAGCTTTAAACATACCCTGGTTAATGTGCACAACACTCCTGTAGGGAGGTGCTAACATTGTCCCTGTTTTGCACGTGTGCTTGTGGAGGAAGTTAAACAGAAGACAAATATCAGTTCAGCGGTTACTTCTCCAGGTGGTTTTCATTTGGACCTGACATGCCTGTTGGAGTGGATTCAATTACCTGTTTATCACCTGAAGAATAAACATGGCATTAGACACATACACAGTAAAGGATCATCATACTGTGGGGGAAAAGCTATAGACATAGATCCTAACCTTGAAGCATTTGCTGTCTCACAGAGGAAAAAAAATATTAAAAATGCTATGACTGAATTCTTCTAATTATATTGCTCAGAGATTTAAGTTATGCTTAATTTATTATTTCTTTTGGTAGATTTTCAAGAATAAACATGAGAAATAATGAAAGTATAATTAATCCACATGGTAATACTAGCTTGTGAAAAAGATATTTTTGACATCTTTAAAAATGCTAGTAATAATTACTTGATAAAATTAATATTCAATAACAGTATTGTTTGTCTACTGGAAATTTCAAATATAGTAAGAATGCTAAGTTTAACAATTTTGATAAGCATTGAAGGTGAACCTAAGCTGAACTTCCTCAAGGACTATCAAAATCATAAAGATTGTTGTAAAAAGAACAGCATTTTTTGAACACACATTTTGGTAGTCCCAGTTATTCTTAGCACATACCATTCAAATTAATTGATTTGAACTGAACCATCTGCTGTCTAATTGCCTCATAGCTGTGGGATTTATGTAAGTGAATGATTATCAGAGAGAGAAAGAATACTAATGTAATTTTGTTTCATTAAAAGCATCCCCTTGCTCATTCACAAACACTAAACATGTTAAAATTTAGGCAAATAAAAAGGTATTTTTAATATTTCCACTCTTTACCAAGATAGAGGAAACCTGGACTCAACTTATCCTCCTGCCCTTAATATTAAAAAAAGAACAAAATGTATAAAACAATGGTTTTCAAGACATTATGCATCAGGCAATGAAAGAGCAATAACTGAGAGGGAATAAACAAGGTGAATTCTCTGATTGTTCCAGTTTACCCTCTGGAAGGGACTTCCATGTCTCAGGACAAGAAAAGAACACCTGATAAACACCATGGTTTGAGGATACATGCTGGGGAGAATGGGAAGGTCAAGGTTAGTAGAGTCTGCAGTGTAGAGAAACAAAGAGGAGAGGCTTGGACAAAGCAAGAACTTCAGAGATCTGAAAGGGTTCCCCACAATTTATCAGTTGAATACTATTTAGTACATGCACATAAGATTATGGCTTGAGACTAGGGAAGGAGGTACCTGGAAAGATTTAGAGGCAATGATCCTTTGAGCTCAAATACAAACAAGTGTTCATTTCCATCAACCAGAGTGGAAATTCTAATAATTCACAGGGTATCAATTACTCAGAATTTTTTTGCCTCAATTGTGGGGTAAAATTAGCCATGGGCTAAATTCTGCCCTGATCTTGCCTCACAGAATTTAAGGGCAATATGTAGACCTGAACTACAAGGAATATTAAAGGAATTCCTTCAGGCAAAAGGAAAATAACACCAGATGGAAATAGACATCTATAGAAAGGGATGATTTTGTTATTCATTATAGATCACATTTTTCTGCTTTGCATGTTTTGGGATTTTATCTTAGAGATGGACATTACAAATTCTACCTTGTTAGGTGCTGAATTTTTTTGTCTAACTATAAATATTCTTGGTCTTGGTAATGGAATGTGATTCATTAAAAAAAAAACAGGTTTTCAGGAACATCTGTAAAGGACACATGGACAAAACCAAAGGGGGATAGGATCAAGGGTGGGAGGTGGGGATGGCTGGGGTGTGGGGAGTGGTGGAGGGAAAATGGAGACAACTGTACTTGAGCAACAATAAAAAAAAGAAAACCAAAAAAAAACCACCCCAATTTAATACTTTTAAATCTTTTGGTTGGCATATACTCATGCACAGAAAGAAGCAATAGTACAAGATTCATCCTAAGAAAATTTCTCCACTCATGTTTCAAATCTCGACAATTCATCCTTATTGTGATGGGTCGCCTCATGGAGTATTTTACCAAATATCTATTTGAAATTATTTGATTACACCATACAGTCATTATGGCTTTGTTAGATCATTCCCTCTAGGATCTTGCAACTTGAAAATTCCTAATTTTCCCTTTCAGAATTGTAAAGTAAATTTTGTGCACTTGTGATGGAATCCTTGCACTCCTTCACAGATTCTATTGTATAAGAGGTCTTTACTGTAAGTCTTTGTCATAAATAATGAAGTCATATCTCAAAAATATTTTTTAAAATTTGGTATTCAAGTATCTAATACATGTATTGGGCATGGACACATTTAAATTATAAAACACAATAATCAGATCTCTTTCACCAGTAAGAATATTGGAATATGACAAAAGAGAAAGTTAATATATTTCAATACACATGAAAGTACAACTGAGATGGCTAGGTTATTGAAAAAAGGCTTTAATCAATGTATCCTAGGTTAACATTGCTCTGAGACAAAGAGGATAATTCTTCGCTACTGGTCCAAGGGATAGCAGCAATAGGCAATGGGTCTTTGGAGTGTATCATGTTGCTGAGTTTGTATCTCAAGAGTATAGCCTATTATTTTCATACACATAAAGGGTTCATGAAAGTCTGGAAGGATCAGTTGGAATTCCATGTATGCCATATTGCAGATTTCACATTTCAAAACATGTCTTAATATCTGCATATGTATGTATATATACACAAAAGTTTATAATACTATGAATGAATCTGTAGTTTTATGGCTCTTCTTTATTCTATTATCCAATCATTATTGTGAAGTTTTTGCACATTGAAATTTTTTGATAATACTTAATTCTTTAATATCAGATAGTGTTAAGTATTATAATGTCTAGATGGTTATAAAAAATCATTTATAAAAATGTAAGGGTCTTCTAAAAATTCTTCCAACACCTATTTAATTTGAAATTCAATGTCCAAAGGAGGTCACCATGCATGGAGATTACAAGGTTCTTTGTTTTATTTTGTTTTGTTTTAATTACTTTATTGCTGTTCAATTACAGTTGTCTGTACTTTATACCCACCACTCCCCCCAACCTCAGCCAATCCCACCTCCTTCCCTTGCTTCCACCCTCCCCTTTGATTTTGTCTTTGAGTCCTTTATAGCAGTTCCTGAAAACCCTTCTCCCCACTGTCTCCACCCTTCCCCTCTGGCTATTTTTAGATTGTTCTTAATTTCAATGTCTCTGGTTATATTTTGTTTGCTTTTTTCTTTTATTGATTATGTTCCAGTTAAAGGTGAGATCATATGGTATTTGTCCCTCACCGCTTGGCTTATTTCACTCAGCATAATGCTCTCCAGTTCCATCCATGTTGTCACAAAGGGTAGAAGCTTCTTCTTTCTCTCTGCTGCATAGAAGTCCATTGTGTAAATGAGATTACAAGGTTTTTATCACAGACAATAAAGGAGTTCTCTCTGATAATGTTCACAAATTAACAGTTATAGGAAGAGATATTGTGAATGAATAAGGAGTGTTCTAAATTTTCACTATTTTGAGGTTTTTTTGTAAATAAGGGCAAGTAAAGTTTAGTTCCCCTCAAGTGTTTTTATTTATATTAAGTTCTCAAGTTTCACATTTTTAATACCTTTCTTTATTCGAGGCATAATTGACAATTTTATTTTATCTGGAAGTTCATAATTTAGTTTTTATTTGTAGCTGGTTTATATTTTAAACCTCTTTAAAATAGTTAACAATTTTTGGAGAATTTATAGGTTGGCAATTTCTCCTTTCAGTTTACCTTCCCTTCTTTTAGGCCTGTGAACATTTATAGAGGACAAGAATCTCTTTATATTGCTCTTGACTGCCCCAGGATACTGTTTGAAAATGTTCTAAAGTTGATTTTTTTCCCCTTTACACATTTGAAAAAGTCTACTGAAGTACTTCTGAAAATGGTGTTGTATTTAGGGTTTTCCACTTTTTTCTTGTATTACAAGGCCATCTTTCACTTATGCACAGCCAGATTTTTAAAAATCATTTCTTAGTCATTCCCATCCAAAGGAATAGATAATTAAGTGAACTCTTTGGCACAGATCTGATTGTTCAGAAAAAATAAGTATTTAACATAATCCTGAATTGTGAAGCAAATTTGTTTCTCTTTCAAGGTTGAAAAAACCATAATTGTATCTCCTAACATGGCTCTGGACAGAGAGGATCCCTGAGGGAGTGCGAACAGGTGAGCCCGGCTTATAATTGTTCTGGTTTGCTGTGTACACAGTTTTAAGAACACATGCACGGAGACATAAACCCAAAAGCAATCCAGCAACATCACAGAAGAGAGCAGTGTAGATGGAAGTTGAGAAAGATGGAAGCAGCTGGAAGTTGGAGGGTAGAGTTATGAAAAAGAGGAAGTTATACAAGAATGCAGCTCCAGAAATATGAAAAAAGGATCCTCTAGAAGCTTTACTAATTACTCAGACATGCAATTATACAATGAATCTCCAATCATAGAGAGCATCTTGTCCATTAGAAATTATGCAAGTCAAAAGTTAATATAGCTTCTTGCAAGTGCTGAAAAATATGAATACAGCCTTAAATTCTACATCCATGTATATTTCAAATACAAAACTCAAAATAAAATGTTTTCAGAAAAAAAGAACAGTGAGCCCTATGTATGAAAGCAAGTGAGTTTGTAGTTTATAAATCTTACCACGAGGAACATACAGTCCCACACACATTCACAGTTAAATTCTATAAATTGCTGAACAAAGAAATGATATTTCTACATAACCTTTCCAGAAAACAGAGGTCAATATTACCGTGATACCAAAAGCCAAACAGTAAACTTCAAGGAAATCAAGCTTGGCTTTACTATCCTCATGAACATACAAATTCTTTAACAAAATATTAGCAAATATGGTGGAGAATAACTGAGTTAGTTTTACAGTAGAAATAAAAAGTTGGTTTAATGTTAGAAATGAACAGAAATGCAAACTAAAACTACAGTTAGGTACCACTACACACCCCAGAGAATACCTAAAATTTAAGTGTGACAATACCAGTACTGACAATTGCTTAGTGAGAATGTAAAATTGCAACTACTTTGAAAACCCACTTAACTGTTTCTTATAAATTTAAATACATCTACCATATGGCTCAGCAATTCCATTCCTAGATATCTGCCCAAGAGAAATGAAAACATATGCCCACACAAAAGACGTGTACACAAATGTTTTTAGCTTTTTATTTCCCCTAACCAAAATTTGGGAACAATCCAAATAGCCAACAATAAGCAAATGAATAAAAACATTGATATATCATATAACTGGAGGCTAAAAAGCAATATAAAGGAATTAACTACAGTACAACACCACGACATGGATGAACTCACAAACATTAGGTTAAGGGAAAGAAGTTAGATGCAGAAGACTAAATACTTTTGAGTTATTTATATGAAACTCTAGAAAGAAAACATCAGTCTTCATTGACAAAAGGCAGATCAACGATTCTCTGTGGCTGAGGATGGGGGTCAGACTTGACTGTGAAGCATCACAAGGAACTTTTTTGACAGATGAAAATATTTCATGTCTTGATGTTCCTAGAAGCATACATTTCTCAAAACTCATCAAAATGTATATTAAATAGGGATGCATTTTATGTAAATTATACCTTGAAAAAGTTTTCTTTTTTAACAAAAAAGTTAATTCTAAGTTTTATATGTTTCAGAAACTTCAGAGCCATCAAAATAAGAAATATGAATGTATATATTTTCATTCTGTACAGCAGTATATAAAATATTATGTTTATTTATGTTTCAATCATTCAGTTTAATATATTTGGATGGCATGATATAACTCAGAAGGCTCCAGGCTAAGACTGACGATTCCTGAATTTGATTCCAATTCTGCCAGCTTCTGGATGTGTGGTAGGGAACAAAGTCCCTGAGTCTCCCCATGTTCCAGTTTTTCCAGTTTTCATATTTAATAACAGAAATTACAGCACAAATCCAGCAGCACATTGTGATATTCAAATGACCCAACAATTTCAAAATCCCTTTACCAGAACTTTAAAGCACTGTACAAATATAGACTTCCTCATTTATTATCAATATTACTTATTACAGTGGACACCAGCTTTGCTGCAGCTTATGCAGGGAATCCATGTTTCCTGCAATAGTATAGTTGATTTATACTTTAATATCATCCAAAATTAAGAAAATATTTAACCATAATATCAGTGCATATGCATTTTAGTGAAAAAGGAGAGAGATTAGAGACAAAATTAAATAATGGCAATTAGGCTGAAGGGGTTCAGAACAGTCCTCTCCAAGATGTGTTGCTCTGGCATGTGGATTATTTTCAGCTGAAGGTATTAAAGACCTTGCCGGCTCACAAAAACTCTTACTTCTACCTTGATAATTTAAATCTGGGACTTTACTCATAATAAAAGTTATTGCCAGAAATAATTTTTATGACCTATCTACATGGCAAGGCAAACTTCTACTTTCTGATTTCTGCTGTTATTGTCTTGCAAAGGACCTTCCTTCTCGCAGTCCCCCAGGCCTCTTACCTCATCCTTAGCTCAGCATGTACCTGTACCAAATTTTAACTTTCTGTCTCTGGACCTCACATATATGTGTGGTCTCTGACTCTCTCACATGTGTGGGGTTCCTCTATGTACATTATGTAATTAAATTTAGGATATTTTGTTATTGTTTCATGTTGATGTAATTATTAGAACAGCCAGGAGAACTTAAGGTTGAGAAAGTTTTCTTCCTTCCCCACAATAGCCAACAAAAAATATAATTTAATAGGTATCATCATCAAATAAAAAGAAAACTTATATCTCTCTCAATTCTGGATGGAAGTTTTTTCTACTAATATATATTAATTTGATACCTTTCATTGAAAGTAAAGTGGGTTGGTTTTTATTGATTTAAAAATAAATTTATTTAAAACTAGTAGCTAAGTGCTTCAATGCGGATCCTTTTTTCAATTTTTCATAATTTCTTTGCTCATATATCTGGAAATATGTATTTATTTGGTATATGTCATTTAATTTTTTTCTGTGTGTCAGCATACTTTGCATTATAATGAGTAACCAATCAGCAAACTTACTAGAGAAAACAAAGCAACTATCTAAATAATAAGCTGTGATCATGAATAATTTTATGACAATGCGATTTATTCTCTTGTTGCAAGACAAACTGGGTTTCTTCTTTCAGCCTATGTAGTAAAAGAAAATAAGAACTTATTCTTATGGGAATTTAAGGTGTAAGATGGAGGGAAGAGAAACTTCATGTTATGGATGTGTTCAGTTGTAAAGGTGGTGGGACATATTAACTCTGTAAAAGATGGAAAAGTCAAGGAGAAATAGAGCCACTTCACTAAATAAATGGTGTGTAAAAATAAAATTAGCAAATGGGAGACTTCAAAAATTTTAGCAGCTTCTTGACAACGTGGTTATCTAGATAATGGAGTAATGACCCTAGAGGCAGTGCTCCTCAGGAAACGTAAAACCTAGTTTGGAAACATAATTAGATGCAATGAATTGGACAAATTCCATGGTCAGTGGCAAGAACTTGGCTTTTGGCAGGCTCTGTGATGGGAACAGCTTTTCAGTGAGTGAATCCAAGCTGCAAGCCTGCTTGGTCAGTAGATAAATCAACATTTGCTCGTGGGATAGATATTAATGTAAATCCATTATTTCCTTCTAGAACACTTCAAATTTCTCTTAAGTTATGTTTTCATTAAAGAAAAGTAACTCTCTCACCTCCAGCACAAAGGAATGTTTAGTTTTCTGTTTAGCATTTAGAAATGCCTATTTTTTCAGGTTTACTTGAGATTCTTTTTTCTATAAAATTTATTGGGGTGAAACTGGTTAATAACATTATATAAGTTTCAAGTGTACAATTGTATAATACATCACTTGTGTATTTCACTGTGTGCTCACCGCCCAAAGTCTAGTTTCCTTTTATCACTATTAAATGGATTTCGTGATTTCAAGTTGTTCTCATTTGTTTGAATCCTGAAACAGTTTTAAACGATGGTCTGTGAACATAAACAATTTCAATTAAAGAGTTATTGCTTTTCAGCTGGTTTTCCAAGACTGACTTTCTATTAAAATTCCCAGGCCATATTTCAATAATAGTGCGATAAAGTCATTTTTAATTTCAATGAAAGAGATTAAAACACTTCTAACTAAACACACCTAGTATTTCCTAATATTAAGACTGCAAGTTTCTAAACCATAGGAGACAGACAAGATTATTTTAACTTGTGAAAGTGGAATTATTTTCTTGACCTTTCATTTTTCTCTTATAGGTATACTTTCCCTTTTATTGATTCAAAATATAACATATGTTTTAAGGAAAAGTTTTGACTAATGAAATTGCATACCTGGCTATTTCATAAAAAGACCTTAAAACCAACTTTAGGAGATTTAACAAGAGAAAACTCAGATTATACATTAATTAATATTGTATTAATTGTAATTTAATATTGTGTATTATATTGAAAATAACACAAGAAGTTTAGTTTATGATTGCTAGTAGGATGGTACAGATAGCAACGTTTTTTGTGTTTATTTTTTAAGTTATTATTTTAGAGAAAATACATAGCAGTAAGAGGCAGACACTTCAAAGGAAGCTTTATAAGAAAAGGTGGGACTTCATATTTTTTTCTACAAGTATGTTCAAGTATCTTTCATTCCCAAGGTATGGGCTACCTGGAAATAGGAAGGTAAACAGTCAATAACCTGTAGCTTACACTCGAAGGGCTGAAACAAACCTACATTGACAGTTACGGTATTATTTAAACCAAAAAATAAGAAATATGAAGATGATAATGGCAGTGTAATTAGTGGGTTAAGCGAACAAACAAAGAGAGGCAGGAGACGGGCATTTGCTGAGTATGTACTGTGTGCCAGATGCATCATTTTACCCCTCAGTTATTACAACACTCCAAAACGATGCAGGCATTGTGGGGATTCCAGGGACCTGATGGCCCAGGACCCACTGTGGGCTCCTGGCTTCACACAGGAAAGAATTCAAATATGAGCCAGTGTAGAATTTAAAGGGAAAGTTCATTAATGAAGGAGTGAGACACACAGTGGCTACTCCACAGACAGAGCAGCCCCTTCACAGCAGGATTTACTTCTTTTATTGAGGTTATGAAATGAATACATATACACTCTAAGAGATGAATACTGTGCCCCACCAAGAACTTTTAACTGTCTAGTGGACTGTGACACAGCCTTCACCTTCACCTGCTTCCTCCAGACAAGTTCGAACAGGAAGTAATTATGGCCATGTCCTGAACAGAAGAAAACCCAGTCTCCACCCAGCTTTATCAAAGCTTGAAAGAAAACCCCAAAGCCTTAATTTTGCAAAATGTAGAGAACGCTGAATTCAGCAATCTGTAATCTTTGTTAAAAACTAATTTATAACCTTAAAATTACGTGTTATATGTTTCATGCCCCTTCAGGCATTTTGGTTGTACCTAAGATTCTGCACAATAGAATTCCTCCACAGAGGGGTTGGTAGGCTCACAAGATGTTAAAAATGTGCCCCAGGGAGTCACACGGTGGTTCTGACAAATGCTGGCTATGTACTTCACCATTCCTGAAACACTTTCCTTGTAAATCACACTGAACATTTTCTGGACAGTCTGCTAGAACTCTGGTATATATTAAAAAAAAAAAAGAGGACAAAAATCCAGGCATCTAAAATTCTCCATATAACTAAGTTTAAAAATAAAAAAAAAACTTGCACAAGCCATATATGCATGCCCCAATTATAATTATTTGTTATTATTTAAGAAAATGTGTGAGCTTTTCACCCTGAATCCTTCTTAACATTTGAATTTAATTATTTTGCATTCACAGATTTTGTTTGAGGCTCTGATCTCAGGAGTAATGCAACTATCTCAAAGAAAAGTTTGCATTTATAACTTTGATGTGCTGACCCTGCAGCATACGGCACAGAGTGTGATAAATGATTTCTGAGGGGAGAGCTCCAACTGATCCATGATGGACATAACATAATAGTGAGAAATAAAACTGTGTTGTTCTATGCAACTCAGATTTGGGGGTTGTTCAGTATGGTAGCATAACATAGCCTATACTGATAATTATAAACATTAATTAGAAAAATATTAGAAAAAAATCAGAAAACTAACCCTCCAAAAGTAGATGAAATTTAAAAAGTGGAAAAATGTAATAGTAAACAATTTTTACATATTCATACATAATAGTTAAAGTTGGTCCTCAAAAAGATTAAAAGAATTGATAACACTGGCAAGACTAACATAGGAAAGTGAAATAATCAATATAATAAATGAAAAAGGGACATCATGGGATTCTACAAATATTTTTTTAAATAAAGATAATTTGATAACCATACATATATGTATGTTTGATTTATGGAGAAATGACATTGAAAAACGGTACAAAAAGGAAAGTTTCTTTGATAAATGGTGCTAGGTCAACCAGATATTGTAGACTGCCAAAACCATTACAGATTCTTCCTTTCGACCAAGAAGTGGAGAGTCTATCTTTACCCCACCAACCCCACATCACTCCACCCCTAACCTAGGGAATTCTGTGACCACCGTGATCTAAATAAGCCCAAGCTCACCCACTGGCTAACGAAAAACGGGTGACCCCACAAGTCAATCACCATGACTTGATCATATACATGTTATCAGGGACCAATCAATATTCCTTATTATGGTTCCCCTCATAAGAAAGAAGTATAAGATTTTGTAACAGAAACTACTTCATGCTGCTATTGATAAATTTGGGGATTTTTTTTCTCTTTTTATGATTGCCATTGATTTTATGTCATATTTTCAAAGAAAAAAATGCTTCATTCTTTTCTGAGTGACTGGAAATTGAAGCTAACATTATTCAGTGCTGCCTACTCAGATTTTTCTATTTTAAAATTTGAATATTCTTTCTTCCTACTCTCTTTAATGTTACTGATTTATCACTTTATCTTCTTGCTCTAAGAAACTGGTATTTCACCAATATACAAATTTTAGTTTTAGTTTTTATTTTCAAGTCTGTGCAGGTAGTGCCTGAATAATGTCTCACTCCTGGACAATAATAAATGTGGTATAAACACAAGCATATAATACCAATCAGAGAAATTTAAATATTTTGGTTTTCTGAGTTGCTGTACTGGGGGTAAATTACTTAACAGCAAAGCCGAAAAGATTATTAGACATTACAATTGACTTGATGATAACTTGTTGGTTGTTCATTGAACTGAGCTACATTCCAGGTTGCATTGGATCCTAGAAATCTGACTTCAGTCTCTTTTTGGTTAGGCGTGTCTATAGCATCTCTTCATGCAGCAAAACCAATTGGGAAACCTTCATAGCCTGTACAACTAAATGATAACATTTTAAGAGGCATTCAATGGTTTTACCAGTTCTAACATTTAATAGGCATTTAAGTTTAGACATTTGTTAGTCAAATAAAAAGAGAAAAAAAGTCATAAGAAAAGTTGATTATAAACATGCAGAATTACTGAAAT
This sequence comes from Tonatia bakeri, assembly GCA_004024845.1. Lineage (NCBI taxonomy): Eukaryota > Metazoa > Chordata > Mammalia > Chiroptera > Phyllostomidae > Tonatia > Tonatia bakeri. The sequence continues at coordinate 76,647 of PVIA01002961.1, read as the reverse complement.
GCAAGGAATGTAAGGTTCCTGGAAATTTTAAAATATTTTTTAAGATTTTATGGAAATCATCTATTAATACTTCTGTAAGGAAAGTAAAGTCCCTTCTGAAGGTAATTCTCAAATCCATCACATAGAAAATCTACCACAAATAATCATGATTTTAATTATCTGATTATTGTTTTACATGATGATAAGTACTGTGAAAGACTAAAATAAGACTAATAACAGCCTTAAGTTATAATTCTGGATGTTGTGGTCTAAGAAAGACATCAACAAACTTAAAAATAAAAAGAAATGACTGCTGAAAGGATTCATGTTTGTGTTTTCTGCGAATTAATTAGTTGGGAAAATTGAACATGAACCTAGAGAAGAAAAAATTCAGCATTGGTGGAGAAAGTTAGCTTTCTTAATATATTTTAGAGACTTAGAGACACAAAGCTGTATTTTCTGGGAGCTTAGAGGGATGAAATTCACATTGCTAAGTACTCTAATAGATAGTTCAGTATCATACTAAGAAGAACGTTATTGAATCGTTCTCTAAATGCTGAATGAGATTCCTCAGTCAATAGTGAGTTCTCCATTAGCAAAAGTATTTGTATACCAGCTTGACAAACACTTGGCAAGACTGACTTTTAAAATTTTTTGTAATATTGATTGGGTCTAGTAAATAAATCAAGAATTGTGTGTATCTTTTACCCTGTAACCAACAAGTCAGTTAAATAGGATGTATTAAAGGTAAAACAACTGAAGAATAATTTAGTATGAAATTGAGTAATGGAAAGAAGTTAATCAACCAAGGGGCACTGTGAAAAGAAAGATTCTAACTAAGGTAGAATTGTTGCTATCGGCAGTTATGCCGTTTGTCGAGATCTCTACAAAACACTAAGAAGAAGTAGGCTTGTGAAGCAGTCAGGGCTGCGTGGATCTCATGGCTGAAGATGAACATAGATTTATTGGGTAAGGTGGGGTATGTGAAGGTGGTGAGGATGGACATATCAAGAAATACTGGAGGAAGCAGGACAATGAACGAGGTCTTGAGGGGTGGGTAAAATTAGGTCAAAGGGAAAGAAAGACATTGTAGATAAAAGTTTAATTCCAAAAAGAAGATTTCTCTTTTGAATAAATTTATTTTGTTGTAATACTAAAAGCATGTTTCTGCTTCTTGATGTTTTGATATTTTCATGTTGGCATGCATCCAGGGAAGTCATGGTGTTGATAAAATATGCTGAGCGTGGGCCAAAATTAAGGCCCACACAACCCACTGATGCTGAAATAAGAAAAACCCTCACCCAGTAGAGGCAGTATAATTATATAGGTTGGGTGAATTGCTTAGATAAAGACTGAGCAGTGTCTCCTATACTTAAGGAGATCACCTGATTTTTACCCCTGTGGTATAGTCACGTATTCTTTGAGAATAGAACAAGCCACAGACAGGAGAAACAAAACAACAACAACAAAACAGCAGCATACTGAGTAGATACGCACATCGATAGCACAAATATTTTTGAGCATGAATTCAGGAGCTGAAAGGGTAGACCTAAAACAAGATTCAACTGCTAGTTATTGCCACTGAATACTTCTGAAAGAATCTAGAAGTTAGGCCTACACCAAAATTTAATCACACAGCAATCCACTAACATTGTAGTCAGTCCCATTATAATTCCTGTGTCAAAAACCTGAGTGTGTTCCAACATGACTGATATATGAAGACACAATTTGAGGACAAAACAGATTTGCATTTGCTTATGTGTGATTTCACTCCTAGAAAGTCCCAGGTGAATGCATAAAGGTAGACATACTTGAAAAAAACCATTTAGGAATACAGAAAACACATATACCTCAAACACCCACTGGCTATCTCAGCCCCTTTCCTGGGTTCTGTGTTCTAAGCCACATCCATGTGCATGTGGTATAGGACTTTCCCTCCAATTTCAGATAACCCTCCTTCCATCACTTCACAGTTACAAAAGCTGAAATCCTTTGGATGCCTACTTCTGCAAGGGAATTTAAGGGTTTTTTTTTTTTTTAAGGGAAATGATCATATTGGTTCTACTGTTTATGTATTTGTTAACCATCTAACATGTGAATAACTATGCTACTGTTAGAATCAGGCTCCTATCCTTTTATCTTATGTGTTACTGACTAAAATTCTGAGTGTTGTGCTCTAGTCCCATTTTTCTCAAAAGCTCTATGGGTTTTATTGTGATGATCTGCATAAAATGATGATTTTTAGCAATACATGTGACCTCTTAGAGAAGAACTGACGGTACTATGATTATCCTTTGTCTTGTAGGGGAGTTGTCATTATACAGATTACCAAACCAAGGGTCTCTGAGGACCCTGATCCAAATTAGCTGCAGATGTCTAATGAGCACACTGTATAGACAAAAAGAGTGGTCAGAACACATAAGTATCCAAGGAAAGAGAAGATGAAGGACAGAAGGAAAGAAGAGAGAGGGAAAGAGGGCAGTAAGACAAGCACACTGATCATTGTTTCCCCTGTGGCAATCTACATAATGCTAATCTACATAATTCTCCTTCCCTGCTTCACCTCTGCCGCCGCCCATCAAAACCCCAATCTTTTCCAGAGGTAAAGGTTCTGCATGAGTCATTTGCTCTCTCCTTCCCACCTTCACTTGACTCCAGAAGAAGAACTACTTAATGTTGCTCTTGACTACTTAAAAGTAGTACCTAAAAAGCAATAAAGACAGATCTACCTGTCCTTACATCTGGACTTGAGGGAATTTCATGAGATTAAACCAGGTATTAGCTCTGGTTGAGACTCTAAATTAATTCAGGCAAGCTCTCAGCATCCCAGTTACACACCAAGATATGATCAAAACTCATTTTTCATGAATTCTATATTTTGAACTTTTCTGTCAGATAAAATTTATTGGTAAACCCTAAATTAATACTTGCAGTGATTTCAGTGTCATCGCAGACATGTACAGAGTTGTGAAAAATTTAAGTTGCCCAAAGGCTCTGCTCCTGATTGAAAGCGAACAAGGTGGCTCTGACTTCTTTCAGCTCTCTCACTGAAAATGAGTTTCCTTTTTATAGTCTATTTAGTGCCACATTTTCTTTTTGCATTTTTGTACACTTTTGGTGGTTTTGCATGGCCTCAACGTTTTGTGCTGAAGTGTTGCCCAGTGTTTCTAAACTCAAGAAGGCTGGAATGTACCTTACAGCCTGACATATTAGACAAGTTTCAGTTAAATATAGTGCTATTGGCTGTGAGTTCATTGTTAATAAATCAACAATGTAACTCATATATGAAACTGTCTTCAAAAAGAGACATATATAGAACAAGGTTATGTTTGATTGGTTGAAAAAATGTGATCAGAAGCTGACAGAAAACTAACCATGTATTTCCTCTAGGAGCAATGGTTCAGTTCTTTCTAATTTAGTGTGTACAACAATTTAATAGAACATAACTACCAGAAATAATGACAATTTACTATACATGTGACAATATTGGGTTGGCCAAAATTTTTTTTTCCATAAAATAAAGGACACATTTTTCATTTTCACCAACAAATTTATTGATTTGGCTATTTTGAGTATATCTACTATATCCCACATGGTATAGCATTGATTGTTTTCATTTAATATCTCAATTTTATCACTATCAACTTCAACTGGTTTAACTGACCATGGAGCATCATCCAGCAAGAAATTGCCAGCATGAAACTTTGTAAACCACTGTTGACACATTCCATCAGTCACAGCACCTTCTCCATACACTGCACAGATCTTTTTTTTTACATTTCAGTTTCATTTTTACCTTTCTTGAAATAATAAAGAATGATATGCCAAAAATGTTGCTTTTCTTCTACCTTCAATATTAAAATTACTACAGAAAAATTCACCAATTTTGATAAGTTTTTTAAAAATGCACACTGATGTGACAGCTGTCACAACACAATCTGACAAAATTGTTTCAAATGAAGTTAAAGACAATTAAACACTACTAGAGCCATCTTACAGAAAACAAACAAACAAACTGTTTGGCCAACCCAATAGTTACGTTTTATGTGTTAACATTTCTGCATTTCTCTATCTGTTTTAGAAATTAGACACGGAATATGTGGTGAGTTCAGTAGGACTTACTAACTCTGATGCTCCAGGAAAAGGACCATGTTGAGTGGTGGTTAATGTCGATTTGAAAAATGGCAACTGAATTGAAGCTTTTATAATGATTAAAGGGCCGCTGCATTGACTCTTCCACTTCAAAATCTGGACATGAACTTACCTGCTTGGATTTTGTTTTTCTTCTTGTAGTATTAGATAGATTGGTAGAAATTGTGATGGCTTGCTTTCCTTGAACCCATTAATAAATGTAGTTCATTTGGAATGCATATGGAAAAGGAATATAATAAAGGGACATGTTTTCAAAGATATTAGAATTCATCATAATGAAAAACCATAAGAATACTAAGCTTGTTATGTAAATATATTAAGAGAATCTGATAAAAGTTACTAAGAGACAAATTATTGGTTACTTTTTTTGTACTCTTTCCTCTACTTGAATGCCTTTTTTCATTTTGAAGGAGATATCAAGGCATTCAAGATTCCTTGCCAAAAAAAGCATTGTGTTTCAAGACTAAAATCTTTTCTATATCCTAGAACTCAGGACACCAAATACTTCATACGTTAAATAGCAAGAAGAACACAATACAAACTGTTACTGAATCAGTACTGTGGACATCCCTACCAGCACATATCACAGAATTTTGTATACAATTATCTGGGAGGAAAATGATTACAAGTAATATCTGCATAGCTATGTGTTTATAGTCATAAAAACATGTTTGCATACCTTTATTCAAGGAACCAATTGTTTTCTACAGATTCATCTTGCTACTTCATCTTCACATGCACATGTACTCATAAATGACATTTAATTATACTTAATAGGTTAAATCATAACTAAAAAAAACAAAGTTGGAAGAATCATGCTGTGTAATATTGTATTATACTTTAAGGCCACAGTAATCAAAACAGCATAGTTCTGGCTAAAAAACAGACACATAGATCAATAGAACAGAATAAAGAGACCAGAAATAAACCCACACCTTTTTAGTCAATTAATATTCAAAAAAGAAAGCAAGGACTTACAGTGAACCAAAGCAGTTTATTCAATAAATGGTACTGGGAAAACTAAACACATGCATGCAGAAAAATGAAACTAGACCACTTTATTATACTATACACAATAATACATTCAAAATGGACTAAAGACTTAAATATTAGACCCAAAACTATAAAAATCTTAGAAGAAAACATAAGCAGTAAAATCTCAGACATTGTTCATAGCAATGTTTTATCTGATATATCTCCCCAGGCAGAGGAAACAATAACGACAAAAATAAACAAATGAGACTACATTAAAATAAAATGGTTTTGCACAGCAAAGGAGACCATCAACAAAATAAAAAGACAACCCTCAGAATGGGAGGACATATTTGCCAATACACCTAATAAGGGATTACTACCAAAATTTATAAAGGATTTACAAAACTGGACACCAAAAAAATAAACAATCCTATTAAAAAATGGGCAAAAGACCTGACTAGACACTTCTTCGAAGAGGACATACAGATGGCCAATAGACATATAGAAAGATGCTCAAGTCACTAATCATCAAGGAAATGCAAATTAAACCACAATGAGATATCATCATCAATAAATCAACAAATAACAAGTGCTGAAGAGGATGTGGAGAAAAGGGAAACTTTTTGCACTACTAGTGGGAATGCAGACTGGTGCAAACACTGTGGAAAGATACATTAAACAAATTAAAAATGTATCTGAGTTTTGACCCAGCAGTTGTACTTCTGGTAATATATACAAAGAAACCCAAAATACTAATTTGAAAGAATATAACCCCTCTTATCCTCATTGGAATGTTATTTATAATCACCAAGATATGGAAGCAGCACAAGTGTCCATCAGTAGATGAGTGGGTAAAACAACTATGGGACATTTACACAATGGAATATTGCTCAACCATAAAAATAAAGAAAATTTCACTATTTGCAAAAGCATGGTTGGACCTGGAGGACGTTATACTAAGTGAAATAAGCCGGTCAGAGAAAGACAAGTACCACATGATTTCACTCATATGTGGAATCTAATGAACAAACTGAACTAACAAGCAAAATAGAGACAGACTCATAGATAGAGATCAGGATGACTGCTATTGGGGGGACATTCAGGGGCGGAGGGATCAAACAAAAAGGAAAAATGACTCATGAATGTGGACAACAGTGTGGTGATTACAGGAGGGAGGAGGGTCTAAGGGGGTTAACTGGTAATGGAAAAATGCAATAAAAATGGTAACTGCATAAACTAAAATACCTCAGATTAGTTCTAAATCATTTCCATTTTGTTGATAAGAATGTTTTTACTTTATAAGCTTTTTTAAATTTATTTTTAAATTTATTTATTTGTATTTTTGTTCAAGTATAGTTGTCTCTATTTTTCTGCCAACGACTTTCCCCCACCCCACTCACTGCTGCATCCCACCCTCAATCCTACCCGCCTTTGGTTTTATCCATGGCTCCTTGACAACCCTTCCTCTTCTTTCCCCTGTTATCCCCCTCCCCCCTTCTCTCTGGTTACTGTCAGTTTGTCTTTTATTTCAATGTCTCTGGTTATATTATGCTTGCTTGTTTGTTTTGCTGATTAAGTTACACTTACAAGTGAGATCATGTAGTATTTCTCTTTTACTGCTTGGATTATTTCACTTAGCATAATGCTTTCCAGTTCCATCCATGCTGTCTCAAGGTATAGGAGTTCCTTTGGATACTCAGCATTGCTAGTCATCAGAGAGATGCAAATTAAAACCACAGCTAGGTATCACTTCACGCCAGTCAGAATAGCCATCATTATCAAATCAAAAAACAAGTGCTGGTGAGGTTGTAGAGAAGGGGACATTAGTACACTGTTGATGAGAATGCAGTCTGGTGAGGCCACTGGAGAAAACAGTATGGAATTTCCTCAAAAAACTAAAAATGGAACTGCATTTTGACCCAGTGATTCCACTGCCAGGATTGTACCCTAAGAACCCTGAAACATCAATTCAAAAGAACTTATGTGCTGCAATGTTTACAGTATCATAATTTACAATTGCCAAGTGCTGGAAGAAACCTAAGTGCCCATCAGTAAATGAATGGATCAAAAAACTGCAGTACATTTACACAATGGAATACTATACAGCAGAAAGAAAGGAGCTCTTACTCTTCGAGGCAGCATAAATGGAACTTGAGAGCATTATGTTAAGTGAAATAAGCCAGGAGGTAAAAAAGAAATACTATATGATTTCGCCTATAAGTGGAACCTAATCAACAAAACAAACGAGAAAGCAAAGTATAACCAGAGACATCGACAGTAGCCAGAAGAGGGAGGAGAGAGGGATAATGGGGGAAATAGGGGAAAGGTCATCAGTGAAGCATGATGGACAAATGGACAAAGCCAAAGGATGTAGGTTTGAGGGCAGGAGGTGGGGATGTGTGGGAGGGCATGGGGGGTGAAAATGGAGACAACTGTACTTGAACAACAATAAAAAAAAGCAATTTTGTGTTTTTGTTCATAAAGTCACTTGTCAAAGGATATGAGATTAGGTCACACTTGAACTTCATTTTAACTCATTTTTCCCAAATATCTGTTTAATCTTTTTGTATATAGCATCTGTAAACTAATGTTGGTAACTATGTATTAATTTAAAGGAATAATAATGACAAGAACATTTTTTCATGCATTACAAATTAGAAAATTTTCTTCAAACCTTAATGATATGATACAGTGTGCATTTCAAAGAGAATTATTTTGTTTACTAAGGAGTGATTTTTCAATGAGTACATTCTTCTATATAAAATAAGAAACCAAATTAAATATGTATTCCCCAATTTACCTCATGGAATTACATATAATGAAAGCATTTGGCAATTTATTTATTTTTTAAATTTTAGAAAAATTAAACTTTGTTATGATAAAATGATATTTTAAAAAACAATAATTTCTGGAAGGCAATAATCTCTGTTAATGATATTTAGAAATTTGTGTTTGTCCTGATAAACTTAGACAAAATCTCAGAAATAAAATAGTTTATAAAATACCTCTTAGATAAAACAAAGAAATGACACTTTGGCCTGTTAGGACTGTTCACTAATTCTCACGTGGTGACTCTTTGGGATAACTGTGTAATGCGCTAAAATATAAGACATCTACAAGAAAACTCCTAAATACATTAGAAATTGTTCTATTGTTTTAATTCTGGTTCTATTGGAACTGTACCATCTCTCAATACCTAGACTGAGCAGAGACATTAAGAAACCTAGTAAGCTGCTGCCCTGTGGTGCTAAAACTCATAGTGCATATGGCAACTGTACCTAAAACAATATTTTTGTTTTTCTTGATTTATCATAATTTCAGAGGTTTATTTGTTCTTTTATAATAGCCTAGCAGTGTAAAAATTTAATAATGTAAAAGTTCTGTTGTACGATCTTGGATTATGAAAATAATTCAAATGAGTTGAAGAAGACTTGGCTATTAAGCCTAAAAATAATCTGTAACTTAGAGTGTTGTTATAAAGATTAAATGAATTAATTGTAAGATATTAGAAGAGCTTTTGGAACATAGGAACCATTCTCTCTGTCTGTCTGTCTCTCTCTCTCTCTATATATATATATACACACACATATATATATTTAATGAATTAGTTATAATGCTGTTATTTTACATATATATCTTCATGATAAACATCTAAATATTTTAAACAACAATATTATGAGGAAATTATGAAGAAACAATTGTACTTATAATTTTAACATTACTTATTAAAAATTTATCTACCTGAAAAATAGACCACATAATATTTCAATACCACATTTAATAAAGTTTATTAAATATTTATATGTAGGTAATATTGAATATATATACCTTCCTTTAAAGAACTTTCTTATTGTTTTCAAGTATACTTGGACTGTCTCAAAAATTAACTCTGCAAGTGTCCACAAAACAAATTTCATGAATTTCAAAGAAAATAATGTATTAAATATATTTTCATGAATTTGGAAATCAGTAACAATAGACTAGCCAAAAAAAGTACATCTAGAAACAGAAAAAAACAAATAATAAAAACAAACACAATTCTGTTATAGAGAAAAATCATACAAAATAATTACAAAACAATGTAATTATTAGAGCTAATAAGAGTTAAACATTTACATTTTAAAAGTTGTGAGAAGTAGCTTAAGTGATGATTAAAGGACAATTTCTTTTTTTTAATACAGTCATAAGAAAGCATGTAATATGGAAAGCAGTATCAAATAAGAATAAAATATATGCAAAAATGTAGCAAAAGTAAAAGTTAAAATATTAAAAACAAGAATACAGAAAATAATAACAAATAATAAAACAGAAGAAATAATTTAGATGAAGAAATTTTAAACATCAACAGAGTTAAAAAGCCTTGTGGTTGATGAAAGCTCATCGCAAAAGTAATATACAGTGAAAAAATAAAATAAGGGACAGTGGAAATATCAGTATATGCTGATGAGTTTTAAAAGGCAATTTTTTTCTTTCTCAGTACTAAAAGTAATAGAATAACAACTACTGTGAATCTTATCAGAGATTTCATGCTATCAACACAACTCATCATTGGTGATGTTGACCTTAATCATTTAATTAAGGCGGTGTCTGCTAGGTTTCTCCACTGTAAAGTTACTATTTTTTATTCCCTCTCTATATTCCATGTCTCTTGGAAATAAGTCACAAAGTCCATCCAGCCTTTTAACCGGGCTGTGAAAGGATTCACAAAGAGAAGATAGTGCAGAGAGTAAAGGTTTCATTTCGCTTTCCCAAGAGAGGGAAAGGGCTAGGTGCAGGGATATCCCAGCCCTGAGGGGTAGGGACTATGAGTTTCTATCAGGCAATGGGGTGGTTGTAGTGCAGGATGATTGAGTTGGGCTGCATTGTGTTATCTTTGGGTTCAGGGTCCGGTGTTCCAGTTTTCGTGGTCTGTATTTCTTGTTTTCTAAGTTCCGGGAGCCTCTGCACCTTCAGGGTGCTTCCAGTAGTTTTCTAGTCCTGAGGATAAAGGTTCACAAAGCAATTTGGCTCAGTCATGCTTTATGGGGTCCAGCTAGCTCTGGCAAAGAGGGCCTGAAAAAGGGGCTTTTGTCCTAGTACAGCCACACACAAAGGGAGCTAAAGGGAGGGGCGCAGATCCCTTTCACCCCTTGGCAAGGGGAATATTACCTTACATTTGAAAACTTTTTTGGTAAGATCTTTCTTGCCCTTTACTTATGTATGCAATCATTTATTACTATCAGTAGATGATTCAGGCATATTCATTTTGTACTCTGGGTTGTAATCTAATGCCAACTTTGACCACTGAGTTTTTCCAGGTCTACTGTTGTGTTCCATTAGCATGCCCCTCTGTTTTTTGAGCACTTCCTTGCTTTCTGTCATTATGAGATGCTCTAGATTCATCAGGTATTTTCTCTGCTCCAACCTTGGAATCAGGCATTTCTTTAAGAAGCCTGAACATTGTTAAAGAATGTTATTTAGAAATGAAGATCTGGACACCATATGTGCTTGCTACTCCTTAGATGTGACTTCTGCAGGCTTTCTTAGAAGACACATCTAAAAATATATGTAATATATATTTAATAATACATGTAATATATTCTGACAAGTAATAATTATGTTATAATTATATCATGCTAATCATATTATATTATGTTAATATAGTATATCATATATTACATGAGATATATGTAATATATAATTTAATGTATGTAAAAATATAAGTGCGTACTAACATGCATGTATTTCCATAGTTATGTCTGTATCATTCCTTAAGTATATATGTATTAAGTTAAACATGAGATCACACAATTGCCATCATTTTAAATCGGTACCTAGCCCTCACTATTTATGGTACTTTTGTGCAATTTCTCTAACAGTAAGAAAACAGGCACTCAACACCCTCCATGCATTTGTTCTTTTCACATTCTCAACACACACAAAAAGCAGGTTTAGGACAGTTCATCTGCACCCTGTGCCCCCACTCCTGGGAACAACAAGTTTATCAGCTCACTTTTATCGTGTGGCGTCCCTGAGCAGGACGGTTGCTTTGTTCTACAACACAACCCTGTTACCCTGATGCAAACAAAGTTAAACAAGAGCTTTCAGTAGCGTGTATTGTGGTATCATGTTTTCCAAGAAGTAGGCTATTCTTAAAGGGATTAAAACTTAACGGCATTTTGTATCTTGTTAATTTTATAAGTTTGACCTTTACGAGACTTGGACCTTGATAGTGTTTAACAAGCCAAGGTCTTCAGTGAGTGTTTCTGCATTCATTCAAACATGGATCAGTCCAAGATTTCAGCTAAAAGCAGACGTGGTTTAGGATGACTGACAGATAATTCTTCCAGGGTCAACTGGACTGTGCTTAAGGAGCACCCTCTTCCAAATTAGCTTTCTGTATCACCTTGTTACAGCTCTGTAAATGCTGAGGTACTAATAAGAGAAACTGACCTTATGAGCAAAGATCTAATTTTTAACATACAGATTTTTGTGTAAGCAAGAACTACCATTTGATTTAAAGAGGTAGTTTAGAGGAAGGCCTAAAAAAGATACTAGTTTGCAACAGGACGTATGTTTCTTTTCTTTTAATTTTTTTACAGGGAGGTCCTGAGGATATTTGAAATATCTAAAGAATCTTAAGTTGAGTTAAAAATAACTGAAGCAAATATTTATATCTTGGTTGTGTAGCTATTTTAATATTGCTTTTTAAATAGATGCTAATTGAATTAAAATGCATTCTGAAACTAAGCAACAGGAAAATAAGTAAGTCACAGTGTTAAAGCTGGAGCATTGGTAACTGCTCAGAAATATTACCAAAAACAAAGGAAAGGAAATGAGGTCAGGAGGGTGGAGTTTGCCAAAACGAATTTAGCCTATTTCAAAATTTGCTTGAGATTACCCTTTCCTGTCAAGAAAGGAGAATATATTTCTATTTTTCTTCCTACACTTCCTTTCATTTTCCCTGAAATGCATTCCCTTCCACATCCAAGACCCTGACATGAATCTTAGATACTAATATTAAAGCTTAGCTACAGTGTGATTTAAACAGATTTTGGTAAATGACTAGAACATCTAAGAATTATGCTTATCAGGTTTTGAAACTACAATGACTTCAAAACCCAACATCAAAATTAAGTTTTAGCGAAAAAGTTACTATTATGAAATAAAGTGTGCACTGGACAAATTTTAAAAATTGTGAAAAAGTACCATTAAAATATTTTAATAAGTTTAAATCATGGCTCACACATATATAAAATGAATAAAATTTACATGGTTTTATTTGTTAAATAATCAGTGGATATATAAAATACAACCACTTCAAAGGTGAATTCACAGAGCACACGTTTGTAGATGATCAGAAAGAGAATTTACAAAGAGATGCAGTATCACAGGGAAATAATCAGTTCTACCTCTTCCAGAGACATTTTGTATTCCAATGGCAAGTGTTTTCTCTATTATCAATTTACTATGATGAGCAGAGTTATAAAGTAGTCAAAAACAATAAAAGGCAAAAATAACCAGGAAGGGTGTGCTATTCTGGTGTCAAACAGCAGTACTAAACCACTTTAGTAACAAGATTGATGTTCTTTATTTAGAAGAAAACAATCCGTGAATTGGGGGACTACCAGTCCTCTCAAGCAGTGAAGTCTTCTTCCTGAGGGGTTTCGGGCAAGACTGAGTTTAGAGAACATTAGAAGAGGCAAGGAGGATACAGAGCATGATTGGCTAGGAGGTCAAGGGTTTCCTTAGAAGACTAGCTGGGCCTATTTTCTAGGCTAAGGTAAACCAGCTAACGCTGAGCTGGAGGATTGTGATTGGTGTATGTTAGGTCTCCTCTACAGGTGTTTTCCATAAGTGCAAGCTGACTTAGGTTTAGATTTGTGGTGTGGGCAGGGACCCTGGGGCAGCATCCATTTTGAGGGTCTTCATATAGATATCTAGAGAAACAGAGGCATAACCACCATAATGCTATAACTAGGTCGATAGAGAGCAGGCTAAACAGTGCTGCTATTGCAGCTTGACTTGACTTTAACAGCATGATGACTAATTGTTGTGCCATTAAATATTGTTTTACAGTAATGCTTTCCATAAATGCACATTTCACCATGTCATTTGATCTAATCAGTGAATATTTTGGTGGTTTAAAATATTTGCCATTAGACATTTAATATTATAATCACAGACTTAGATATAAACTTTTTTTGTAGATCTTACCACATCTCTAGGTTAGAGTTATCCTAGATTTTGAATTCTTAGATCAAAATCAAGGAATGCATACTTTACATTTAGACAAAATGACCTCCACAATCGTTTGTTTATGAATTATTTTCATGATCATTTCTTACAAGGGTGTATACTTCCCCAAATATCACAAACACTGAATATTAGTTTTTAAGAAACTTTTCAATTTGACAGGTATAAATGACATCTCACTGTTTTTAACATTTATGTTTATTTAATTCAGTGAGACAATAAGAATTTTCATAATGTCATTATCCACTTATATTTTGTATTTTTATGGCCTACTTTTTGGGCTGAACTCCCAATGTAGGAGTGGTAAGTTAAGACAAGACAAGCCATGGCCAGGTTTGCTAGTTGGTTGGAGTGCCATCTGTCATCCCATACACCAAAAGATCGAGGGTTTGATCCCTGGTCAGGGCACATACCTAGGTGGCAGGTTCGATTCCCAGTCTTTGTGTATATGGGAGCAACCAATAGATGTTTCTCTCTCACATCAGTATTTCTCTCTTTCTTCTACCCTCTCTCTCTACAATCAGTAAATATATCCTCAGGTGAGGATTTAAAGGACAAAAAAGCAAGCCAAGAAGAGAGTAACAGTCAAGCTTAATCACTTAACTGTGATAGTATGAACAAGAGGTTAAATAAGAGAAAGTCCTGCTCCCTCACTGTTCATTTACCCCGTGGAAAAGGAAGACCTATGCCAAAGGTCCCCACAAACAGGTTTCTGAACAGAAGCAGCTGGGCTATGAAAGCAGTTACACGTAAGCTTGGAGAGTCAGAGGTGTCTGAGTCCTTGCCTGCACTTCCCCTCAGAGACTGCAGTGCCCTGGCTGTGCCCCAGGCCGGTGTGGGTGGGGCAGCTTTTTCCCAGGAGGCCTGCCAGGGGAAGCCTTTGTGATTGCCTGTGGTTTGTCCAGAAATACATGTGTTTCTGGCCAGGGGCTGAACTCCTCAGAATCTAACTTGTTTCTCCAAATAATTAATTAATTACCCCCGAAATTTTTATTCAATAGTATAGCCATTAATGATTATTTTAACATCTACTTTTATGTTAAATATTTATTTAGTTCTAGACTTGGTATTTTTTCCAATAATGCTTTTTTCCCACAGCGCCACACTGCTTTAATTACTACAGACTATGCTGTTCGTGTCACTGGATGGTGTAATTTGCCCTTCCATTTATTCTTTACAAAATTTTTCAGTATTTTTACCTCTTTAATCTTACAATTAAACTTTAGTTTCATAATGCTGGCTAAAAGAAATGTTTGGTAAGGACCAGAATCACAGTAGAACAACATTAGTTTGTAAAGAATAGTAACGGTACACAATTTAGTCTTCATTCCCAGTAGTCTGGTATGTGTCTGCATTTCATGTGTTTCATTTCCACCAGTGAGGTTTTAAATCACCACAAGGTATGACCTGAATATTTATGATTGTGTATTTCTAAATATTTTTAAATGTGTTGATATTGGAAAAGGTGTTTTTTCATCTGAAATATTTTTTTATTTTATTCTAAGTTTGAAGGACTTTAAAATGGTAAAAGAAATTACCAGTGTCCTCTCTTCAACACTCTTCCAAATTATCTCAGCCTTCCCCGGCCTTGGCTGTATCTCACACTTTAGCAGTTGTAGAATACCGGTAAGAACGCGTATACACACACAGAACCTCACTGCCTCTGGTAGGAAGCCATTGATCATTGCCCTATGGACAGACTTGGTTTGCATTCATCTGTAAACTCGTCTAAACATTCCTTATTACTTATGATGTGCATTTCTTTGAACATTTTAGGTTTACTCTCTTGCTGATTCCCTCATTATTAAATGAGTTAAATAAAATCTTTGATATGTGTTTATTTTATATTCATAGATACTCATGATTGTACTTTTAAAAATTTTGTAAAGTAATATACATCAATTTAACTAAATATTGTTAAAGGCTGAGGAACATAAAGAGCAAACACATCGACCAGCTCCCCTCATGTGTAGTCCCAGAGAAAACAATACTTCTTTCGTGCAATACTAAATGTATTCTTAACATAACATCTAGCAATTGTGCTCCTTGGTATTTACCCCCCAACACTGAAAACTTATGCCCATAAAAAAACCTGCACATGGATATTTATAGAAGATTTATTTATAATTGTCCAAACTTGAAAGCAACCAAGATACATTTTGGTAGTTGAATGAATAAATTATGCTACAGAAAATGGAAAATTTTTCAGTACTAAAAACATATGAACCATCAAACCATGAAAAGATATGGAGAAAAGTTAAATGCATGTTACTAAGTGAAATAAGTCAATATAAAAAGTCTACATACTGCATGATTCCAACTATATGACATTCTGGAAAAGGCAAAATATGGAAACTGTTGAGGGCCACCCTGCCTGGTCTCAGGAAGCTGTGACCCCCTGTGACTCAGGCTGAGTGAGAGACCTCCGGATCAGGAGCCACTAAGGAGACAAAAACTTATTCCCCTGGCATGAACGCTACCTGTTCTGTGCCTGGCCTTTAATGCTAGATCAGTTACCAATGATGGGTATCAATTCTCTAGGATAGAGAATGGACCTAAGACAGGAGCTGATCTCGTAAAGGTCTCTGTGGAATAAGACTCATAAGACTATGGAAATAAATAAAGGGGCTGTAGAAAGGAAGGGGTGATCAGCATCTACCCCTGCCCCCTCTTAGCCTGAGTCTTTGTACTCAGATGTGAGAAATCCAAGTCTCCTTGCTGCCTCTATCTCCAGACCTTCTCAGGGCTTAGCAAACAGCCTAAGGGGCAGCTCAGACCGGAGACGGCAGAACCCCGGGGTAATCAGGCCTGGGACAAAGAATATGCAAGATCCTGTGAGATCTGTTTGCTGGAGGATGTTATTAACTTGGAATTTGAAGGCACAGTCAGGAAACCTTTGAAACCTGTAGTCTTTTCCTATGATAAAACTCCAATCTCTGCCCGGAATTACAACAGAAACTCTGTTAATATCCTTGTAAGATACGTGTTCCCTTTGATTCCTTCTGCCAGACTGTCAATCCACAAACTGTGTCTACTTTCTCAATAAAAACCCACTGGGACAAAGGAAAGGGCTCTTCTACCTAGGGGGGTTTGGCCCGGAGTGGCTCAAAGAATTGGACAGTGGGTGCTCTGTCCTTGACTTCCACTCAGAAAACTGTTTTCTGTGCATGATTATTTCTTGTGCTTCAACGAGCTGTTCGCAGTGTGTTTAATTGTGTCCATAGCCGGCCGGGAGAAAGGGCCGGGTTCTGCACGCTTCAGTCAGACAGCCAGGAGTTTAAGCGAGGTTTGAAAATCGCTACAGGAAACAACAAAAACATCTAGTTGCCAGGGTTTAGGAGGGAAGAAGGGATAAATAGGCAAAACACAAAATTTTTAGGACAGTGAAAATATTCTCTATGATATTGTATTGATGGATACATGTCATTATATATTTATACAAAGCCATAGAAAGTACAGCACCAAGAATGTACCCTAATATACACTGTGGACATTGGGTGATTATGATTCATCAATGTAGGTTCATCAATTCTAATGAATGTACCACTCTGGGGGAGATGTTGATACTGGGAGAGGCTATGCTTATGTGTGGGGAGGGGAGGCTCAGTGCAGAGAATCTCTGTAGGGAATCTCTGTACCTCTTTCTTACTTTTGATTTCAATCTACAACTTCTCTAAAAATAAATCAAATCTTTAAAAAATTAATACTGATTCCCCTCCAAAAACAAATCAATGATCCTAACTGCTTTCATTAGTCACCATATTTGTAAACAATTTACCTTCACTATCATGCCTTTTACAAATATATTCTGCCTTGGCTGGTGTAGCTCAGTGGATTGAGCATGGGCCACGAACCAAAGGGTCACTGGTTAGGTTCCCAGTCAGGGCACATGCCTTGGTTGCAGGCCAGGTTCCCAGGGGGGTCACTTGAGAGTCAACCACACATTGATGTTTCTCTCCCTCTCTCTTTCTCCCTTCTTCCCCCTTTCTCTAAAGATAAATAAAATATTTTTAAAAAACAAGCAAACTTTGTATATATATTGACTTCTTATGTCCATGAGAATACAACTTTCTAACATCAACTATGTCCTCATCCTGAGAATCACCTTGCATTTACTCTAATTTCTTGCATACGAATCACCTTACTCTTTTCACAGATTTACTGCTTATTCAACAGTTTCCAAAAGAAATAGCCTCTATTGAGAGAATTTCCTCTCCACATGTCTGCTTCATCTCCCATCTGCTACTTTTTCTCTGTTTCTAAATTCACCACTTTGCTCTTACAACAATTTATGATTGCACTGTTGGTTTACAACAACTGATAATTTTTTTGCTGTTGTCATTGTTATTTGTCCCCCACTCTAGACTGTAAGTTCTGTGAGGGCAAGAACCATTCAAATTATTGAACGCTTTCTTACAAAGAGGAAATCCAGTGAGAATCAGCCCTCATCTTAATAGTTCACAGTCTAATAGAAGATATAGATATACAAAATCCCTGTAAGTCATTCATTTCAATTGTTCAGAAATCCACATGTTCTTTCAAGAGTCCAGGAATCATTAGCAACAAAAGAAATGAAAAGAATTTATAGTGAAACTAAATTTTATCTACATTGTTATGGTAAAGATCTATAAGCAAAGTTTTCTTGAGCACCTACTGGGGGTAAGGTACCTTAGTAGGCAAGTGAGATCCCAAAGTCCTAGTAGTATATTAAAATTACAATAAAGAAAACTAAGGAACATATGTAATACCTGAAAGAAATAAAGTAACACAAGTGAAGCCCAGTTTTTGCTGTGAAGGACCAAATGATAAATATTATTTGAATTAAGGGTAGAGACATATCACTATGGCAGAGAAAAAAAAAAGATATGTTTCACAGAGTAAACTGGGCTTAAGTTGGAGTCTTTCTATTATAATTTTGGTAAGTGGGGAGAGGAGAAAGTCATTTCAGAATGCCTTAGTCCACAATGGCATTAGTCCACGATGAAGGCACGGTTTCTCTGTGGCTGAAGTGGGCACATATAAAAGCCTTCTTCTGGAGGTTCCATCCAGCCTTACTGAACCACAGGCCTTTAGTCTGCCTGTGTGACTGTCCTTCCTGCTAAGTTCCCTGACTCCCTAAGCCTGTTAAGATCATAAAACTGTTACTCTAAGTTATAACAGATAGTCTGTATTAAAACATAGCTCATGCTTAATGTGAGCATTCCCAATAGGGCTATTTCAATCTCAAATTATATTTGATCCAAGAAAAGCACACAATGAATCATAATGAAGAAGGGACAAATGCATCAATGGGTAAAGATAGCACTGACTGTCTTCCAAGTATACACAATTAGGGAGAATTCTGGGGTTATGAATGACTGTTTTCCAGAACACATGGGGACATGTAGTCCATCTTTATCAGCTCTACATTGCAAATCAACTTTTCTAAAAAAAAGAACTTTTAAATCATTTCCCTTATTGCCGCAATGTTAGGGTGACTGAGGCCAGGGTCTCCTCACTTCAATTATGGACAATCCTTTACCCCTTGGCTTTCACCTTTAAAAATGGAAAATTGCTGGGGTCAGAAGGCAGGCTTTATTGTTTCCTCTGCCTTAGGGAGCAAGAGTGGTAATTTAATTCAATTAAAACTTATTCCTAATAGATGGTACAGATTTCTGACTTGCAACAAAAAGTTCAACCAAGTTATTTAAAGCCCTCTTAGATGTCTCAAGTGCTTATGGTCCCTCAGAGGGTGATAAGCCCGCTCTTCTCCAGTCCTCTCTACACCTCATCCAGCTTCCAGTGCAGGGCACTGAGAGTTATTCCCTTTTCCCTTCTTTTGTTTCCTCCAAAATTGTCCAAATACAAATGGTTGCCAGGTCCTGACAATTCTCCCTCCTCAGTATCTCTGGGTTATGCTCTTTGTTAAAAATTATTTATCCATAAATGTAAGGCTTTTCTTTAACTCTCAATTTCCTTCCATTGACCTATGTGTAATGTCCTAATATATCCTTAGCAGAACCACCTTAGTTTGTTTACTTTAACTTTGTACTAAGTTTGCAATGATGAAGTATAAGTCTTCCAAATTTTTTTATTCTTTGTCAAGATTGTTTTGGTTCCTCTGGGCCCACTGCACTTTCATAGAAATTTTAAAGTAAGTTTTTTAATTTTTGAAAAATGCCAGCAGAACTATTGATTGGAATTATGTTGAATCTGCAGATTGAATTTGGGGACTATTGACATCATAGCAATATTAAATTTTTCAATTTATGAAAGTACTTTCCCCCTATTTATTTAAATCTTCTTTAATTTTTTAAATAATATTCTATAGTTTTCAGAGTACATCGTATATTTATTTCATTAAATTTCATAAGTATTTTATTATTTGTGCTGCTATTATAACTGATATTGTTTACTTAATTTGCATTTTCAGGTTATTGATTGCTAATGTATAGAATTTTATGTATAATTTTGTATTTTGAAACTCTCTTGAAGCCTTTATTAGTTGTAATATTTCTTTTGTAATTTTTTGGGGGATTATTTCTTAAGTAAATGCTTGGTCTAGAACATCCAATACAGTGTTGAATAGAAGTGTTGAGAGTTAGTATCTTTTTCTTATTTTTAACTATTAAAAAAGCATTTAGCTTTTCACAATTAAATCTGATGTTAACTATGGGCTTTTCATCAATGCCCTTTTTTAGGTTGAAAAGTCCCTGTAGTTTCTGAGTGTTTTTATTATGAAAACGTGGTAGCTTTTGTCAAATACTACCTTTATTGAGATGATTGTGTGGTTTTAGTAAATTTTCAGATGTTAAACCAAACTTGCATTCCTTGGATATATTTCTGTTTATTTCTTTTGAATAGTTTATAGTTTTTTATTGACATTCTCTATTTGGTGATTATCATATCATATCTCCTTTAATTCTCCAGGCATGTTTTCTCTTTCTTTCTTTCTTTTTTTTTTTTTTTGTCTTTAAACATAATTAGAATAGCTGCTTAGGAGTTTTTGTCTGCTAAATTCACCATCTAGGACCTTTCAAAAGCAGAGTCTATTTGATATTTTTTTGCCTGGCATGTTTTATTTTGTTTGTTTTTGCGTGCTTCATAAGGTTTCCTGTTACAGGGATGTTTTGGATGTACATTGTAGCAACTCAGTGTGATACCCTTCTTTCTGGGGATTATGGTTGCTGTTGTTTTCCTTGTCATTTGTTTCTTTTTTAGTGTGTTTAGTGAGTAGGTTGAACAACTGCAAATGCTTCCCCCACAATATGCACATGTGGTACCTAAGGTATCCATTCAAATCTGTCTACCCTTGTTGTGTCTTTTTAGCCTGGCTACCTATACGTTATTCTCAAGTCTACATCCCCTTTTTGTCAAAGGTATACTCATCCCCCCTTAACCAGTTTTTGTTTTTGTTTTTATTTTAACTTTTACCATCAGATGGGTGACTCAGAAGCTGCTATCACATTCATGGTGCTTATGGATATTTTTGACTTATGTGTAACCAAGCAATAATAACTTGTTGGATCCTTATTTTATTGATCCAGAGAGTGCACAGTCTTGGATATGCATGCAGTCTTCCAGACTACTAGGGATGCATATAATTTTATTTCTGTACCAGACTTCATATTAGTTGTTCCTACATCACAGTAGCTCATTACTGATCCATCAGTGTTTGGCCAGAGATTATGTTTCAGAGCCCTGTGTCAGGGAAGCTTCCTGTGTTGACAGGGCTGTGTGAAGCTTGGGGAATAGATTCAGATCTATCCACATCCTGGTCCCACTGGGTGCAGCCTTGTACAATGTTATGGCCCTGCCAACCCCCCGAATTGACTGTGGTTCCATCTTGTCTGTCTCTTTCCCTGGTTTTATCAAACTTGTGGCTTCTGTGCCATTTTCACTGCGTATGAAACTATTAAGCTCCTCTGAACTGCTCTTCACCAAAAGCTACACTATTTTCAACAGTGCCTTTAGGCATGGAATTCCCCATTTTCTGTTTCAGAACGGCCCCCTCAGGCAAAGCTGCAGATTTCTTTGTCCTTATGATCTACCTTTCCCACTAGGCAGAGCCTCTATTCCCTGCTCCTAGATTGGGGGCAGGAACCCACTTTTTTTGAAGAGGCAGCATCTCTCCACAAGTTATTGCACCAACGTGGGGTTCAGCTGCCTGCTGCCACCAATAGGCAAATTCTATAGGTCAAGGATGGTGAGAAAAGAAGGAGATCTTTACTAAAATGCTATTCAATTTGGGAGAATGTGTGACTCCCCATCTCTAGGCTCATCAGTCTCATCTATTCCACGAAACACAAGCAAATAAGCCATTCCCCCTACAAGACCAAAACCCCCCAAACCCAAGGAAGTACCCAGGATTCTGGTTCCATCTTTATCTGTCCTTTGGAGCCTAAGACAGATAAGCAGGTAGCTCTCTGGCTTTAGGCTCTCTCCTGAAGCCTGTGTGTGTTGCCACCACTGCCATTGCTCACATAGTACACACACACACACACACACACACACACACACTCTCTCTCTCTCTGTCTCTTTTGCTTAATCCTTGCACCATTTTACACACAGCCCCTCTGACAGCTGTCAGTCTGTTCTGCATGTCTATGATTCTCCATTTTCTGTATTCCCTTAAGACAATTTCCTGTGTCCTTAAAGGATTTTTAAAAATAATTTTCACCAGTTAAAACTGATTGAAATTAAACATAAACCATTGAAGTTGTTTTCTGGGGAGATAATTTACTGAGTTCCTTACTCTATCATTCATGAAATCCTGGACCACAAAAATATTATTTAATAAATCAATGCAATTAAGCCAAAACTAGATTCAAAGGAAAATTTTTTGACAAATATAGACACTGTATGTATTGATCTCTAACTAGCCAACTTGTGGGGCTAGCCAACACTCCTCATTTTCTCTATGAAAATTACTGAATATCTACTCCACACTCAATACTTGAAGCTAGTTGTCTACTATGTTTTTTCCTCCACCTCTGCCCCTAATTTGGAGTTGTGTGTTAAGGATCAGTGCTGTGTTCTGCCTTTCCTGTTTAGGGCTAGAGATACTTTCAATTTTGATATGTAATATGTGAAAAGAAAGTTGTTTTTTTAAACTCTGTGCAAAATCATGATGTAAACAGGTTATTTTTAAAAATGTGCTCCATCTTGGTGTGGGCCAGACCAAGCTATAAAAGAATGTTAAAGTTTGTGAGTGAAGAGCTGATGAAAAAGGTAGACCTACACAATTTCAAAGAACCTCCTCCTAAAGAGCTTACTGATCGCAAAGAATAGTAAGTTTACAGAGAACAGGTGGCCACCACATAAGGATTAATGGAATGAAACATCATAACCCTGACTGGTGTGGCTTGGTAGGTTGGGCATTATCCTGAGAACTGAAAGGTCACTCGTTCAATTCCCTGTCAGGGTGCATGCCTGGGGGCACATTCCTGGATTGTGGACCCCATCCCCAGTTGGGAGCATTTGAGAGGTAGATAATCAATGTTCTTCCTCCCTACTCCTATCTCTAAAAATAAATAAATGAAATTTTTATAAAAACACTATAAACAACCAGCTATCATGTACTAAGAAGAACACAAGATAATGTATGTAGTATTTCTCAAAAATGCATAACCTTAATATAATCATGAGGAAATATTCAGACATATCCAAACCAGAGAACATTCTACAAATTAACTGACCTGTGCTTATAAAGGAAAACAGAACTGGTCCTGATCAAAGAAAACTAAAAAAGACATACAGCAAATAAATGCAAGTCATGATTCTGAATTAGACCCTACAAAGAAAATTAAAATCATTATAAAGGACATTATTTGGTCAATAGGCAAAATTAGCATGTGCTATAGATAAGACAGTACTTATCTGTAACATATTTAGGAGGTTATTATTATTTACGCTGTAGCAATTGAAATTTGTGTATATCGGAACTGTGCAAAGTAAGATCTATCTATCATCATCTATCTATCTTTCTATCTAGGTAATTCCATTTTTATCTAGATGTTCTGATTTAATAATCAATCATTAATCATGATTGTTTTCACTAAGAGGACTTGTGTAGTATTTTTATTATTTTTCCAGAAATATCAGCTTTCCCCAAAAATAAAATGAAACATTATTTCACCATTCACAAAATGATGTTACTTTCTAACAAAACTGATTGAGTTTTCTACAAATACAAATCAGCTTTCAAATATAATCAACAAGGAATAAAATCAATACACTAGAGATCACCTAAAGACTCATAACCAGATATTATTGAAACCAGAGTATATGGGCAGGTAATTTGCTACCTTCCTTTTTAAGAACTTGTGATTTAAGAAATGGGAGAACTTTATGAAGTACTTTCTAGCTTAGATTTGGTTTCTGAGCTGTTTAGGTTAAGAATAATTACTTTAGTCAAGGCCTTAAATAAAATTACTTCATGATGACCCATGTTTACTGCTTATCTTGCATTACTTTCCTTCAGATCACAGTCAGCTTTTCACTTTTTTTTTTGGCAATCCGAGTGTCTTGCATCACCAATTACTTGATAATTGCATTTAAGAACAAATGTACTGATCACTATATACTCTAAAGGAATTCTGCAATATTTTGCCAGAGTTTCAATTTTATATTCTCTTTGGATCTTACATTTTTGCCCTTTTAAGGGCAAGTCTGTTGTGGCAGTCCCCAGGGACCTACCCAACGCTCCTCTGAGAGGCAAAGTATATTCATTCTCATTCACAGGGACAGAATGTCTTTGGAAAAAATCTCATCAGCTTAATGGAAACCACCCACATGGCACCAGTAATCTATCTTCCTGAGAAATCACCAAAAAAAGCTACTGTGCTTATAAATTTCAATTGTGGTAAAAGATGATATAGAATTGGCTTATCAGCATCTTATAGTCACAAAATAAGCTTCATTCTTAAATAGTCTTCTAAAATTAAACCAAAAATAAAACTCCTGCCCTTTAACTGGGGTTGAGCATTGTATTACTTGGAAAGAATAACACATTTGGCAGTTCACACATTACCAGAAAACATCTTATACCAGAAAGGCTTTGCCACCCATTGTGAAGAAAGGTATGGGGCCATTAGTTCATTCAACAAATCTTTTAAATGCCTATTATGTGAATTCCCAAGAGGATGATGTTAGAGCAGGAAATGAAAGTAGAATACTGAAGCAATTACCTCTAGAAAAGTTGTAGGCTTTTATTATTAATCATTTTGATAAATAGTTGGGTCAATTATTATAAACATTCTGCAAATCAAAAGTGCGGAGCAGGCATTATTCACGGACTGAGTAAATGTGTTACATTCCATAGCACTAATGTATTTTATCATGTATGTAGTTCTTAATGAAAGTAACTGCTTTCAAATACAATAAGGTGAATATTCATTAGCTCATCACCATATGATTCATTGGACATAGGATGACAATTACTATTAAGTGAGGAGTTTGTGACATTCATTTGGTTATAAGAAAGAAAACTCCATATTTCACAATGGTAAGGACCATTGACATACAACACTTAGGAATGAAAGTTTTGATGGGGAAAATGCATAATCATTGAACATGCCCATGTCTGGGGCAGACAGAGCTAATATCAAAATGTATTTTAAAAAACATGGGCATGTACATAGCAAAAGTAGGCAAAGAGGGGAGAGGGCAAAGAAATACAATGCTTCAAATAAAATCTTCAATTGTTTTGTAGTTACTCATGAGATAACAGAGGACAGAAAGCACACACTAAATGAAAGGACCCCCGATGAAGACTTTTGTAAGACGTTCTCCTATTAGATTGAATGACACATGTCACCTGATCAGAGATGGAGAAAATAGAGTCTCGGGAGTTTCTAGTACCTTTTCAACATAAGATACAGCAAAAATCATATTTTAGTATTCATAAATATTTCATAGGAGAAATACAAGCTTCTCATTGTACAATCATGTATAATAACCTATAAATGTTAATTTGTATAACAGCCTGAAGAAAGTAGTAGCATATAGAATATACTACAATTGGATATGTACTTTGATCATGTTGCTTTTCCTTTACTCTCGATTAGAGGATATCCACTTTCAGAAAGTAAGCCAGTCTGGAATTTTATTGACTAATTCCCTTGTGATACATGAGTTTTGCTTTTACAGTCTTTGAAAGAAAAACTTCTCTGGCTTTGGGCAACAAGAGTCCAATTTCTAAGACAGAGGTGCCTCCTCACAAAATGTGCAATTTTTTCTGGCACACAGAATAGTTCAAATAAACCAAAAACTAAAATTATAAATCATAGAAAATAGGACACTGAATATAAAGGCAGCACATTAAACTTTCAATTTAATTAATCTCATGGGTCATTTAACATCGTTTGTAATGAAAACTTCAAGTAGAAGGCAACACAAGTATTTCCTTTTTCTCAGTTGTGGTTCTTTAAAGTTTTTAAATAATTTTTGTTACTTTTTAAATAGGGACTGTTAGAATGAATGACTGGACATGCAAGTTTAGAGCTAAGCCTACAGTTACCTTCATTATTTCACAGCCTTTTTTGTGACATTACTCACGTTTGGGAAAATAAAATGTAAGGCATGTGCTACATGGATGGAAGAATTTTTTAACAAGTAATATGAATATTTCTAAACCCTCAATCATACCTTTTCTTTTATAATGTCTGCTTCATTTGTCAGTTTCTCTTCCTTTTTGAACACTTTAATCATTGCAAATGTAGCAGTTTTGTAATCTCTTTTAAATTGTTCCATTTTACTTCATTTTGGGATGTCAATTTAATTTTTAGCGGCTTCTGGCACTTCTCTATGGTAACTTATTTTCTAATGCAATTTGTATTTTGATTTATGACTCTCTCGCTTTTTTCTTCTATATAAGATAAGTGAGCCCTGGTTTGTGAATATCTTCTTGAAGAACATTTTGAATTATTGTAATAGGGCTTCAGGAGTTTTACAAGAGCTAGTTCTCTTTGTGTAATTTATTTCCAGCTAGAAATTACCAATTCACTTAAGTAATGTAAATTTAGAACTGATGTGCTTGTGCAGTACTGGCTTGTGTGCATCATTTTTTTCTCAAAAATATTATTTTGTAACCAGTAGCTGGAGGAGATTGAACTAAGAAGTCTTTAACAATGAGTAAAATTTCTCTGAGACTATGAGCAGAGTTGCTTTGATGTTTTTACAGACTGAACAGTCCTTTGTAGTTCTTGATAGCTTAAATCAAGATATGTACCTAATCAGGATCCAAGTTCCTTTATTGAAAATAAAAATCAAGCCTTAACATGTAGGACGACCATCAGGAAAACAAATCACAATGACAACACCTGGTCTGGGAAACATCTTCATCCACCCTTCACTAAGGGAAAACAGACTTCCTGGTCTGCTCAGACCAGGAAGCCCCAGCAGGAAACAGTGGGAGACCCAGCATCACCTCAAAGGCTCTAAAAACTTAACTGCCATGGAACCATACCCCACAAAATCAGGCCAGTCACTTCATGATAAATCAAAACAGGTGACTTCCTGTTAAATTAAAACATTCAAACTGGACCTAGACATAAAAGTAAAAATGTCCAGGATATAATAAAATATTTACCCATCATACCAAGAAAGAAATTCACAACATGAATGTCAAAAGACAGTCAACAGAGGCCAGGACCGAGATGAATCAAATGTTGAAAACATCTGACAAGGATTTTAAAGCAGCAACTATAAAAATGTTTCAACAAGCAATTACTAGTCCTCTTGAAAGCAATAAAAAATAAAAATAGAAATTCGCAGCAAACAGATTGAAGTTATGAAAGAAAACCAAATGGAAATTATAGGTCCTAATATACTATGACAAGAAATAAATCTTGCTGGATAGGTGCAATAAAGGAGTGGAGATGGTCAGGAATACTTATTATTAGTGGAACTCAGAACAGATTAATAGGATTCACTGTGTTTAAAAACAAACAAACAAAGGAAATAGGCTGAAAAAAATTTACCAAGCCCTCACTTTCCTGTGGGACATTAACAGAATATCCTGTATTTGTATAATAAAAGCCCCAGAAGAAGAGAAAGAGAGTGTTGGTTGAAAAGTTGGTCCCCCATACAGAGAGGGCAAGGAGAGATGGAAGAGGCAGACCACTTTAGAGTGATATGTGTTAGGTTTAAATAAGGAAGGAAACTTACTTATGAGACTTGTCTTGCACAGTATAAGACAAGTAGGTCTCTGCACTTACCCACCAGAATCTTAAAAAGTTTATATAGAGGTCTTAACTGGGTTTAGCCATGTATGCCATACAGATAGTCTCAACAACATTTTGCTCCTTCAAGGCTGCATTATTGAAAATGGTTGCCAATGTGGGAATGGTGGGCAATAAGTATACTCCAAGGACAGGGGGAAGAGTAAGGAGGCTCAGATTGCCAAGGTCAAGCTAAGGGTCTCAACAGATGGTCACATCCTAGTGATGAACCCCTCTTAGCACTCCACTTCTTGCAACTGTCTTACAGCTTTACATGCCCTCTTCTTTTATAATGAGTCCTGAGCAGTCAGTGGGGGTTTCATGAGGTCCTCAAGTGATTTTATAAAGATGATACACTGGAAGACACATGAGTTATAAACCCATAAGGTCCTTTCAGGGTAAAGGCACAAGTGCCTCCCTATAAGCTTTTCTCATTAGAGACATTTCAGTGTTCAGTCAGCACAGTCTTTGCCAACCATCTTTAAGGGCTGCTGGGTGAATTTATAAGGGCTTCTATGCATCCTATAATGTCCTCCAGGTCAATGGAAGGAAGAAGTATGCCAGCCAAATGACTGTGCTAGTAGAAAACAGAAGATGGGGAC
This sequence comes from Tonatia bakeri, assembly GCA_004024845.1. Lineage (NCBI taxonomy): Eukaryota > Metazoa > Chordata > Mammalia > Chiroptera > Phyllostomidae > Tonatia > Tonatia bakeri. The sequence continues at coordinate 48,503 of PVIA01002961.1, read as the reverse complement.
CTGACCTTTAGGAGAGGAGGACTGGGAGTTTTGGGGACTTGACTAGGTTGTACATACCATACGTGTTGGCTGGGAGAGGCAGCACTGTCAGACAGGAGGAGATGGACTGCAGGTGAGATATACCAGACAAAGATAACCCCCTCTCGCTGCATGAGCATAGTGAGTTTCAACAGCTCTGGCAGCAGGGACACAAGATTCCAGTGGAGATTGAGTAGTTCACCCCCACCCACAGGTATCAAGTAACTCACCCATCCCAGCGGTGTGCCTCATTGCAAATTCCAGTAGATAATGGCTTTCCCATGCATGACTGGACTTCATGTTCTCAGCAGCATACCAGCTGATCCACAGTGAAAGCAGGGTGATGGTTGTTTCCTATGCCCTCCATACTCAATATTTGATAGGAAAGAACATTCTTATCATGTATTTGGTGCTGTGGAAGGGATCCTCAGTCTGGAATGTGGGGCAACAGGCCCTACTGGTTGATCATTTAAATGTATTAGAGTCTGAGACGGTACATTAGTCCACCCAGCCGAGGTGGTTTCACTGGTTAGAAATTTAATCTGCTCTTTTAATATTTTATTCTTCCTGTCTACTAACTTGTTGCTTGTGGGTTACACAGGAGATAGAACCTGCCTTCGATGTTATTTCTTTTGCCCAGTCTTGCTAATTATGAGTCTTAAAATGTGACTTCCAATCATGATCCATTTAGCAGGGGTGTGCATTCCTGGCACTCAGTTTTTTTAATCCCCCAATTGTGGCAGATTGGTTTGTGTGGTGACAGGGGAAAGCTTGCATTAGGTCAGACAGTGAACAGGGTCTACACAAACCAAAGCATGCTTAGAATCCTCAGGTAGAGGGAGGGAGCCAATAGAGTCCATTTATCATCTTTCACTGTTTGGGACTGTTGATGGGAGGCTCTAGATATTTTTGTAGTGTCCTTGGGAATTGTTTAGAACACACAGGACATGCTGTTATTACATGAATAAAGTCACTGAATTTCAAGAGCAATCTAGCACTCTTGGCAATATGCCATTCCTCCTGGGTGCAGGCTGTCCACTCTGCCTGTGCACCCAATCTGTTGTACCTACTGAAAGGTTAGTTGCTTGGGCTCATACTAGGGTTAAGGCATCAGTTTCCTCATTGCCAGGGGGTGTCAGTGCTCTGTAAGCTGAGACATGGAAGACAGTGAGGTTTGCCTCAGGTTTATATAGACAAGCCCAAATGTCTTTGGACAAATCCTGACCCCTTCAGGGCTTATTTATGATCAACCACCTTTTTGCTTCCCATTTCCCAAACCATATATAGTGTTAACCCCTTTGGAACAGCCCAGCCGTCAGTGTAAAGGGTGAAAGCCAGGACTCATGAATGATCACCAGCTACATTGTTGTGAGTTCAGCCCATTGGCTGCTGCAGTCCCTCCTGTTTCTAAGCATCACCGTAATTCCTCCCACTCTACTCCCACTCTACAGACTGCAGGGACTGCCACAGGAAGAGGAGTGGGGGCATTAGGAGAATCTATATTCTCCACTTGGCCTGTAGCACCCACATTTCTAGAAATAGTGGGCTGGTAGCCACAATGCTCTTTTTCTGCAAACAGTCATGCCACTTAGTCAAAGCGGGGGTTTGAGCCTTGGCAGAGGTGGGTTGATGGAACACATTCTCAACCCACCCCTTGTAGGAAGGAAAGTTCTAACCATGATCTGCTTTTTCTTCATGAGTGGCTCTGTGTGGAAGACCACTGTGTGCACAGCTAAGAGCTGTGGCTCTGTGGGGGTACACCATGTTTCTGTACCTTCTAGGGCTGGGTAAAAGCTCCTAGGGGTACCCTCTCCTTCTGTCATCTCTGCCACAGTACCCAGCTTACACTTCTGAAGTGACATATGCATATAACTTAAATAGTAGCCCTGCTTGAGAGATGCCTGGATTAATCTGCTTCACTATTATTTTTTGCCTCCTCAGAGGTGCTTACTGCTCTGATCCCCAGTACCATCTGAGCCCTTTAACAGAGGCAATGTTCCAGGTGTGGAACAAAAGTCCTTCCAAACCCCCAAAATCCCTGCAAAGGATTACACCTCTTTCATGTTCTTGGATATTGTCTAGCCTTGCACCTTGTCAATCACAGCCTTTGGGACGACACATGTTTTCCCTAAACATTTGACTCCCAAGAACAGTATGGCAGTGCCTGAGGCTTGAATGAGGCCACTGCCATCCTCTCCTTTGCAGATGTTTCTGCAAAGTTTGTAGATGTTCCTGCAAAGTTTGCAGAGTGTCCTGCAGCAGAGGCAAGTCTTTACATGTTAACATCATTTCATCAATGTAATGGGCCCATTTTATGGGTGTAGGGAAGAAGAACAGGGACAGATGTCAGGGTACCACCCCAAGACATGTGTGGTTGTGTAGGTAGCCTAGGGGAAGAACTTTTGCCAGATCACTTATATTAATAGCACATGTTTATATAAATATAGCCTAAGGGAAATTTTGTAGTACTTCTTATCTGATAGTGCTTCTTGTGTAATTTAACATATCAAATAAGCCTAATTAGTTTAATATCTCTCTTTCATAAGGAGAGAGAACAAACCTTTGAGATGTTTCAGGGACCCTCTTTAAAATCCCAAAGTTAGTTTGAGGTCACAAAGACTTCATTTAGAATTTGATTTGGGGGAAGATTGCCAAATATCAAAAAATTTTAAAACACTTCATTAAATAGAATCATAGATCACTGTGAAACAATACTTAGTTATCCATTTAACAAAAGTGACAAAGACTTTGAAGGCAAATGCAGAAAATTACATAATTGTAAAAATAAACTTAGATATTTTAAAGGAGATTATTCAGTTTTTTTAAGTAATCTAAAAATTGATAAAGAAAACGTAAAGCACAGGAAATTAGTTTGCTAAAGCACAGAATCTTTGTTTTCCAGGCAGATTATTTAAAAGGTAAAGAAAACTGTTTTATAATCTTATCAAGAACAGACAATAGTGCAAAAAAACTTTGTCCTTAGAAATCTATGCCATTTAATCCATCATAGTTAAATTTCTGAAAACTAAAGACAGAAGAATTTTGAAAGCAGCCAAAGAGAAATGATAGATTGCCTGTAGGGAAACACCAATTTGAATTACAGAGGACTTCTCATCTGAAGCCAGGAAGCCAAAGTAAAGTAGCACAATATTTTTCAAGTGCAGAAAGGAAACAACTGTCAACTATGCATCTATAATTTGTGAAACTGTCCATCATGAATAAAGAGAAGTAAAAGCATACTCAGATGAAGGTATTTAATCGGAGAAGAATTTGTTAGCAGACATACCTGTAAAGATGTGGTAAAGGAAGTAATTCTAACATAAATTAAATTATATTAAAAAATAAATCTTAGAACATCAGGAAGGAAGATCAATGGAAAAAGGAGAGTATGGATGTACATAATATTGCTCTCCTCATGATTTTTGTATTTGATAATTGAAATGAAAATTACACCATCTAATACTCCAGGCAATGACATTTGAAAGTTGGGAAGGTAAAGAAATCTAAATGGAACTGAAATTTCCATACTTCACTAAAAATGGTGAACCGTTGCTTCCAGCAGACTGTGCTAAGTCATGTAGTAGAGTGTAATAACTATATCATGTAGAAAATTATACACAGACAAATTCAAAATCATTATAAGTAAAACAAGGGTCAATCATAAAATGTATTGAAGTAACCCATAGGATGGTAGAAAAAAAAGAAACCAAGTAATAAATGCAAGGGGAAATAAACAGATAACAAATAATACAGTAGTAATGTTAAGCTTTATCAATATAAATACACCAATCAAAGGACATAGATTGGTAGAATGGTTTTTAAAAACCCACAACCCAAATATATTTTGTTTACAAAATTGAAGCCATAAGCCCCAAGGCAGTTATCCAATTAATAATCCCCTAACCCACTGCAATATTAGTTAGTTTTTTTCTCATTTGAAGATCCCTTTTATTTCTGGCATCTGGAGTTTTCTCTTTCTTTTAAGCTAGGTCTATACATTTTTTATTGGGCTCTTATTTCTATGGATTTTAATATGTTGTATTCTGCCACACTGCTATATCATGAGCTAGGTCTTAATAAAGAGTGCAGAGAATTTTTCTGGTATCCAAAAAAAAATGAGGAATGAATGGAATATCAACCTACCATGGCTCTGAAAAAAATTGTGTATTATGAATATGCAACACATTTCTCAAATTTTTTGTCTCACCAACATTAAAACTTCATGCCTTTTTAACATAATACCATAAAGACTTTTAGTTGGCCAACAAAATCTATTTTTCCTTCTTTAACAAGGGAACGCTCAAGTGTTAACTGTGTAGATGGATGAGAAGCTGAAAACCATATTTTCCATCCTCCCTTATTATGTGAACTACTCAGTGACTAAGAACTACCTGCTGGTAAGTGAGCAGGTGTGAGATACATTATTTCTATATTGAGACTACAAAAATGAGTGTACCTGCCTTCTTCCCATGTTTTCCAGCTGGGATATTATGAGATCTGGAGCCACTAGCATCATTGGACCTGGAGATGTAAGCCACATGTTAAGAACGTTGGAGATTCCCTCTCTATACTGGAATTGCTAAGTGTTGGATAAGAGAAAAATAAGCTTCTGTCTTTTTTAGGACTCTATATATAGGGATTTCTTTGCTTTAAGAAACTTGTACAGCCTCAGGAGGAGTAGGGTAAGCTATGGCCAAATAACATTCAGTTAAAAATGGAAATGAAGATCCAAGGGAGAATCAAATTTAAAAACTATGTTGGTCATAGATATTGGTCTCCAAGGATCAGTCAGGTGAATCAGTCTTGATTTCCTGTTTGAAGGGTCTCTTGTCATCACTCAAAAAAGCGCTGATAACTATAACATCCAACTTGTCAGTTGGAAATTACCCAATAAAATCTATGTGCAGAATGCTTATAGAAGCATCTTAAATAATGGAGAGAGGCAGGAGTCATCCTGTAGGCAAAATACAGTCCATTGTTCCATTGTCGTGTGTGTGTGTGTGTGTGTGTGTGTGTGTGTGTGTAATTCTTTGAGTTTTTATGGTGTGCAGTCAGCATCAAAATTAAGATAAAGAACAATACCATTGCGCTCCCAAATTCAGCCTTTCTTTCCAACCCCGGCTCCTAGCAACCACTCATGTGTTTTCTGTATCTATAACATACGCAGCTATTTTATTATTATTACTCTTATTACTACTACTATTATTATTTTACTCTTTATAAATTATATTTCTCAATCAATGACATAATTTAGAGGGAAGATCCTTCTTCCTTGAAAGGCCAAGACTTTTTAGCCAGGAAAAAACACTCAACATTCTAACTCTAGGGAGAAAGTGACATGGAGACCTTGGGCATGTGAACTTGGAGAAACATTGTTAGATTGAACAGAAACTCCCTCCACCTGCCCACTGCACCCCACCAACTCGCTTTTTCTTCACCGATAGGTGCCTGACATGATCTAGCGGACTCCTCATGGGTAACATTATCCACCGATCATACTGTCTAAGGCACCCTGACATAAGCTAACCCTTCAATGTAGGTGCCCTTTTATCCTGAACAAGTAAGCAGATCATGGGACAACAAGGAGACAAAGGATGTTTAACTGTTGGAGCTGCCTGGTTGAGTATACTCTCTTTCCTTAAGAAAACTGCTTCAAATGAGATGAAGTAATATATCATTTGGATTATGGTGGAAACTCTGGCCAAAGGAAGATCGAACAAAGAGTCTGAGTGAAAGTTTAATAAGGTACTTGAAATTCCTGCAAAGTAAGCTTAATAATTTTCCCTCAGCTTTAACCTGAAATGCTCTCTTTGAAAGTTCACACTGGCTTTTCCCAAGAACCATTTCAGCAGGAGCGTGCTAGGCAATAGAGGGAGCTTTGCTGAGGGTGTTTGGCATGGGTCTGAGAGGAAGGCACACAGCTCCCTCTCTTCTCTTCCAGTTCAATTCCTGGAACTGAAGCTATCTGCTAATGCTCCTGAAATTGACTTTACTCCAGCCCCGGGGTCTTTTAGGGTCTCATAACTCAGGGGCTCCATTTACTGGGAAGCAGTGTTACTTCTGGGAGATGAGTTTTGCTGCCAACAGAATTTGTAAACAAAGTTTAATAGAACACCACCCCACTAAGGTTTGTACACACTTATGTATACAGAAAATAGAGCTGAGTAGTTGCAACAGAGCTGATATCACCTACAAGGCCAGAAAGGTTTGATATCTATCTTTTTACAGAAGACATTAATGCCTGGTGTACAGTACAGAGAGAAAGATTCAGCACCTTTTCCCAGCAGGAATAAGTCTCCATATCAAGTATTCAGTTATCAGTAGAAAAAATGTGTGCTAGGTAGGAAGCTGCAGCAGAACTCTGCTTTCACAGAGTCATTAGAGGACTGGTAGACATCAGGAATACTATAAATACAGAACTTTTCCTGAGAATGCTAAGACCAATGGAAAATAATTTATCCAACAACAACTGAGTTTCATTGTCTACAACAATTTGGTTTATTAACTAGCTCAATATTTTGTTGACAAAGGACAGAAATACAGTCAATTAACCCATTCCAGCTGGACATGACACACACAAATAATTATTGACTGTTCACCTATTTGTGTGTAAGTATACACTCATGATTCCAGATTTTCCTCAATTAGGTAATTTAGATTATCTTTATTTCTTCCATACTGGCTAAAAATTGTTCAAAATTTGAATTGGAAATTAACATATAGGAAGAGAACAAGAGTGACTCAAAATGAGAGGACCTGGGTAAAAGTAAAAGCTAACACTTGTATAGATGTGCTTCATGTCTTGAGCAGCACCTCACCTTGTGTGCTATGCTAACATCTTTCAAATTTTATGCAAAGAGCTGCTAAAGATTACAGTTTCCATTATTTAATTGTAACTTTTTACAAAACCCATCTTCATCACCTTTTTCCTCTACCCACTTTTATCTGTCATTTGCATTAGAATTTATCTTTGACTCATTAATACTTCGGAATACATTGTAATGTCTTAAAAAATACACATTCAACAACCTGATTTTTAATTAAAATATTAAAACATCAATTTATGGATATATAACTATAGGATTAAAATAATCATTCTTATTACTGTTGTTAGAAGTGAAATTTTTCAATATAAGGAAAAAGATGAAAATATAAAGTAAAATAAGTAATAGCCCTGTAGTGTTAAATTTGAATTAAATTTTATAATCTCTTGACTTACTTTTCTCTTTTAATAAATATATGTTTCCTTGCTCTGATCACTATACAGATAAAGAAACAATAAACTGAGCCCAGTGAGGTGCCTAGTCTGCAGCCTCTAAGTACCACCATTTCCTCTGAAAGGCACCATCTCCTTGGAGAAATGACCTATTCTGGACTAGGGAAGAAAATGTGTAAGATTAACTTGGAACATTGTGACATACCATTCAGCAAGTAAATTATAAAAGATACTGTGGAGATATCTCTAAACTACATTGAAGTAAAACAGACAAATCACAGAAATGCCCAAGTGTATAGGAGATGACAAAAAGGAGCTGCCAATGGTCAAATGAAACTAGCTGAATATCAGAAAGAATAATGAGAGAAATAGATTAAAATGCATAAAATATATTTTAAAATAGTGATATTTGAAAAATTACTTTTTGGTCACTATTGAAGGTTGCTATGATACTGATTATTGTAAAATTTGGTAAATAAATATAAAAAATCATGCATTTATCTCATCTTTCCTTGAGACTTATAACTAAATAGTTGGTGAGAAAATATTATTTTACATAGAAGAATCACAGCTAATAAGAGCAGAGGTAATGATAGAATCAGAAAAGATCATTATTTTAAAAATACTAATGCAATTCTATTTGTTGACAATGATTATCAGTGTCTGTTAAAGCCATCAGAGAAATATTGCTGGGAAACTTCATGTAATTTAATGTAATTTATTTAGTTATCTTGACCCAAGGACATTTTTTCATTGCTTTTGTTTTAGACTGAGACACACAGAGAGAAATAATGATATAAAAAAAAGCATACATTACTTGTCCTCTTGTACATTCCCCAACCATACCTGTATATGTGCCCTGACTAGGAATTGAACCTATGACCTGTCAGTCTACAGAACAATGCTCTAACCAAATAAGCCACAATGGCCAGGGATTGCTAGGAAATGTTAAATAGAGTTATCAGGCTTACAACACAAGAATGCATGGATTAATCTTCATATTATTATAAGAAATATCCTTTCTGGTATAATGCAATAATAAATACACAGTTCTGTCCATAATTATTCCAGCTTCTTCCTCAAAAAAACAAAAACCCTGAATCTATACATCTGTGAAACTTGCAGAAAATAAATGAAAGAAACACTTTTAAAAGGTTGCCATCGGCAAAATACAGAATGATGAAAATTTTATGGTAACTATTTCTTTCAAAAAAGAATTAGCATTTAAAAAGGACAAACAGGGTGACTACTATGGATTAAGGGGTATATAATCCACATACAATACATGGACTTGCTTACATTCACATATTATTATGCAACAAACCAGGAAGGCATCTTTTAGAGTAATAGGTATTGAAACTATATTGGTTATCACATGAATTCAAGGAATTATTCTTAATTTCACTGAATTTAAAATATCTTTATGTTATTAAACACCATTTATCTCTTGTAGACACTGATTTGTAAGTGAAAACATATGTCTGAAATTTTCTTTTAAACACTGCAGTGAAAAAAAAATGGAATGATAATTGAACCAAGAGTGGGAAAATTTTGACAACTCTTATAACCAAGTAAGTCCATGTAGTTATAGTTCATTGTACTATTCTCTTTATTTTCATGTACATTGGAAAGTTTTCCTATTTAAAGAACTTAAAGGGTGAGAGGAGTAAATTACAGCCTATGCCACATAGAAGCAGAGCTGGAAAAAACTCACTTTATCTACTTTCCAGTTTTTGTGCAGCTTTGGAAACATATATTTAATGTGTTTTATATAAATAAATATCTGTAATTATTTGAAAGATCAGCATGTTTTAAAGAAATAGTATTACCACAGGGATATAGAGGTCTCTGTTTCAAACTGTTTGCTCATAGGTAGCAATGCCCAGATCAGTGGTTCTGAAAATTTGGTCCTAGGACCATTTTCACTCTTAAAAATTATAGAAAGTCCCAAGATTTTTTTAGTGTGGGTTGTGTTTATGCTTACTCTATGTTAAAAATCAAAACTAAGAAATGTTAAAAATATTTATTTTTAAATAAAAAAGCACAGTTCGTTACGTGTTAACATAAATGACATATTTTTATGAGAAATAACTACTTACAAAAGAATGATGAGAAAAGTGTTATCACTTCACATTGTTTTTCAAGTTTTCCTGAGTCTGACCTAATTAAAAATGACTGGACTCTCGTATTTGCTATTGCATTGTTTAAAGTATATATTAAACATTCACTTTCATGCAGATAAATAATGAGAAAAATGAAGATGATTTTAGTAGTCTTCAAATAATTGTGACTATTCTTCTTTGGTATCATGTCAAAACTAGACAGGCTTTAGCTTCTTTGAGTATTTCCAATGTAAAATCAATTTACTTTTCATACTCAGTTACATTAAAATTCATTAGACTCTCTTGCATTTAGAATGTTCTTTTACTGATGCCTAATTTTTTTATATCACTCATTGGCCATTTGTAAAATATTGGTTCACTAAGTTACACAGACCTCCAAATGCTGACACATTTCATTATACAATATTAAAGTTACATTTGTTAATATCACCACCAATCTTATCAGAAAACTTAAAAGTATTAGAAGGTTACCAGGCTTACAGGAGCAGACTCAAATGTTCCAGAAATCTAATTTTTACTTAAAATCGCAAATTTTAACATTGGCAGCAAATACTATGAGTTGTTTTCCTTGAAATGATAAACTTATCTTGTTTATTTTCAAGGAAATGCCTGCAGGTACCCAGGTGTGAATAACCCTAGATTGCATTTAAGTGATTCTTTCAAGTAAAACGGCATTTTATGAAACAGCTTGCTCAACTCAGAATTGAGACTCTCACAAGTGCTTGTGCCGGAGACAAACATCACACTGTGGTATGCATCGGAGTGATTTACTTACACTCCCCATTTCATTAAACGGGATATCACCAACATCTACTCGATGGTTGAAATTTTATACAATCAATAATTTTTACTGTTTTTTAAAGGGCATTCTTAAATATAACTGGCATTTTTAGTCCTGTGAGTATAGGCAGTGAAAAATATAATGACTACTATATTTTAGGGCCGCTGTCTTGATTCTTGCCAGCAGTTTCATCCACCATCAGTGTGAAATTCAACCCAATAAAGAAGGCAAAAATTCATAAAAATTGTTTTAACTTGGAGGATCCCTAAAATAGTCTCAGAGACCTACAGGGGTATTCAGAACCTGCTTTGAGGACCTCTGGTCAATCCTGAATATATGATTGCAGTTCCCTCACATATATGGTATAAATGTTGACAATTTTCATAAAGGATTCATAGAAATAAGTAGGTAGGACTCAAAGGACTGCAGTATTCTAAGGCTTGTTGAGTCATTAACTGCCTCAGTGGGACCAATTAAGTTATCGTGTACAAGTTTCCAGAGGAAAATATATAACCTATCTAAGACTGTTTATTCATATTGTTTTGATTTCCTCAAAAGAAAATATACAGAATACTGAATTTTCTCCTCTGGTATTTGGAAACTTTAGTAAGAGTACATATAGGGTGTAGAATTTTAAAATTAATTAAAAATAATTATATATTCATATGCAGCTGTAAGAAATAATACAGAGAGATGATCATCTGCATCCTTTTCCCAGTTCCCCCAATGATAAGATCTTGCAGAATTATAGTACAATATCATCATCAGGATATTAACATTAATAGAGTCAAGATACAGAATGTTTTTGGCCCAGCCAGGACTATTCACGCTGACCTTTAAAACCACATTGATCTCCCTCTCCCTTCTTAATTCCTGGTAACCACTAACTTGTTCTTTCTCTAGATTTGTTCTTCAAGAATTTTTATACACACGCACACACACGTAGAATTGTACAGTATATAAACTTTGGAACAGGCTTTTCCACTCAAAAATAATTCGCTGGAGATTCAGCCAGGCTGTTGCATGTGTCAATAGTTTATTCCCTTTTATTATTGAACAGTAATCCACAGCTTAATTCATCAGTTTAATTGATCGTCAAAATTAGGGTTGTTTCCAGTTTGGGGCTATTAAGAATAAAGCTTCTATAAATATTCATTACAAGTTTTTGTTTCAACATAAGTCTTCATGTGCTCGACATAAATGTCCAGCATTGCAGTTGCTGGGTGGTATGACAGTTGCATGTTCAGTTTTTAAGAAACTGCCAAATTGTTTTTCAAAATGACTGCACTATTTTTCATTCCCTCCAGCAATATCTAAATGATTCAATTTCTCTGCATCCTGTCCAGCATTTGGTGCTGTTACTATTTTTATTTTAGCTCTTATGATTGGTATGCATTTATAGCACTTTGTGGTTGTAATTTGCAAATTGAAACATTTTTGATTTACAAATATATGACCATTGTTAGAGTCTCGCAGAACCCTAAGACTCGGTTCATTTTTGCTGTCTAGATTCTCTTTCTTGGTCTGGTTAGACGATTCCTCTTTCTGATTCTTTCCTCTGCCCTCTCCATTCTCTGTTGGGCCCATTTCCTGAGCTGTTCTTTCCCTTAATTTGCCCCTTTCTTTGGTTCTCCTTGATATCTCCTATTCCCTACTGAGAATTTCTATTTCTTTGCTGAATCTTTCTATTTTTTTCATTCCTTTCAATAATTTCAAAAGTACTTATTGAACTATTTTTATTATAGATGCTTTTAAATTTTTGTCACATAATTCTACATTTCTCATCTTCATGTCTATTGAGTGTCTTTTTTTCATACAGTTTGAGATCTTCATGTTTCTTGTATGTCTAGTGGTTTTGTATTATAATCTAGACTTTTGTTTTTGTATTATAAGACTCTAGTTATCTAAACCTTCTATTTTAGCTGTTTTTTGAATGATACTTCTCTGACAAGGGCGGGTGTCGCTACCTCCTTACTGCTGTGTGGAGGTAGAAGAGTAGGTGTCATTTAAAGAACTTTAAGGGTGAGAGTAGCAAAGCAGTTATTGCTTTTTTTTTGGTCGCACTACAGTACTCCGTCCTTGTCCCTTTGGCTGGAGAGAGAGGGTTTTGGGGGAGCATTTTCTGTCTGCATCAGTTGGTGTTTTTAGGTTGCTGGCTCTTTTAGTCCCAAGTCTGGAATATATGAGGAAAAACAAAACCCAGGAAACTCAATGAACATATTGTTTCTTAGATCCCAAGGTCCTTAATCATTCTCCAGTTTCTCTGTGATTCAGACTGTTTTGTTTATTTTACATGTAATGGGCAGTTATTTTAGTTGTACTTAATGAGAAGTACAGGAAAATGTAAATCCATCATGTCCCTAGAAGTGGAAATCCAAGGCATGGAATTGTATGACTCTTGAATAACACACATGTAAATAAAACCACTTATCTCTCATTATTCTATTTGCATTTTACATCCCTGAATTTAATTTATTTCATAAATAACCACAACAATCTCATATGTAAAAAATATTGTATTACCTCCACTGGCTATTATTTATTCTAAATATAACTGCATGCCTTTTATTTACTTTGTACTGGGTAAAAGCTTTCCCTAAATATACTATTTCTATATACCTTCATTCATGTTTATGAATGGTGGTCTTTTCCTTCTTTCTTTCCCTGAGGCATGCTTCACATTTCTGCTCTCAACCTTGAACCATTTCTCCCCTCTACCTTGAACAATTTCTCCCATTGATTAATTATGGGAAAGAATTAAAAGAGCTTAGTTATAATGAAAAATAGAGTTATTGAATACCCCTCCTCACTGCTTACAGCCTCAGCATCCATTTTAATTAACTTAGTGCTTTGCTTGCTTTTTCAGCATTTGATTATGCTTCACTGATAAAGAAAAAAATATTTATGAACAACATCATGCACTTTATTGACCATTGAAAATTAAGTTGATGAAGAATACTTTTCTTTGTCAGAGAGAATGCAGGTAGCTGGAAGAAATAGAAAAATAGAGGAAGGTATTTGAGAGTTAGCTAAAAGACTCTATGAGAATTAATATTTTAAGTCATTTAAGGACATGTATGGACCATCAATCCTTAAAGTTAAAACACTGAACTGTGCTATTTGGAAACCATGGAAGTATATCAATCCAACATCATCCATTAATTCCATTTCATGAAATAATATATCAGGGAAACGTGGGATAAATATATCTTGACTTAGAGCAAGGGAGGAATGTGTCTGAGGGTGGTGCACCATCTGAGAGAACCTGAACATCCGGAGATCTTGATGACAACCCCAGCCAACAGTGGAAAAGAAGAGAGCATAAATGAGAGGCAGAGAGACCACGGGAGATGCTTCAAAGGGAGTGGTGAGGCATTGTCACACGGTTTTGTAACAGCACTCACTCATTGGTGTAACTTAGGCAGAGCCTTGCTCTTCTTAGCTTTTCTCAGCCCCACTTCCCTCCTCTGCTAAACTAGAAGCAAGACCGGGTAACTGCGTCTCTGGCCTTCAGCTTTATAGTCGTATGTGAGACCTGAATAGAATAAGATAGACAGGTTTAAATAACAAACTGGTAATTACTATTTATGACAGGGAAAAGAAGGAGTTGAAAATTCCATTAAACTTGATTCTAGTTTAAATTTGGTTATTGCATTAATACTTCTATCAAAGGCATTTCCAGTCAAAATCATCTCCTTTATAGAAAATATAAAATTAAACATTTTAAAAAAGACAATGTAATAAAAAAGTCATGAAAACAGTCACTCCCTTGGTTATATGTATACATTAAAAATAATTTTTGATTTTGCTTCTTTTCCCCAAATAAAACAGGGCTAAAACAAAGTCATACACCTGCAGTAAAAGACAGGTGACAAAACTTTGACAAAGGGCTTGCAGTCCAGAGGAAGTTAAATACAGAAGAACCTCTACTTCCATCAACCTCCACCTAGAGAAGCTCCTTTTCGATTTTAATTGACTCCTTCCTTATTGTTTGACCACAAGAGCTCCCTAGAGATTTTTGAATAAGAGCAAGTAGAGAAAAATAATTTAATTTTTTGAATGACTGTAAAAATAATAATATATATGAGAAACAGAGAGCAGGCCCAACTTTTCACAGCAACATATTTTCAAATAAAAACTATTAAACTGATTGTTAATAATGTTTAACTTGATTTTGAAGTATGAAATTATTTTTACATACTTCCTTTAAAAAAAAGCTTTCTCAATTTTTATTAGAGTAGAGAGGATAAGTGTTGAACTTTTAAGAAGTAGAAAGGGTGAGGTCTAGACATATAAAATGGTTGCACCTGAGTCAGATCAGAAAAGCATTGTCCTAATTACTACGGCTAGCATTTGAAAAGTGTGTTCACATAGCTTCAATAATTTACTCACAAAAACACTAGAAATAACCATTTCATAGGTGAGGAATCAGAGGATTAGATTACTTGACTTCTTAGTTTTAATATCTAATAAGTGATAAAAATAGGATTCAAACCTAGAACCCAAGCTGCATGAAAGTAAACAAACTGAAAGAGAGAAAATGGGGCAAAACATGAAACCACTTGGCATGTTCTCTGGCTATTTATACCCTTCCTGTTACGTACTTCTGATCCTATTGTCCTACTCCCTTAGACAGGTTCAGTGTCAGACATACGAGGGGAGACCTCAACAATGAAATTATCTTCTGGCGGACAGGCCCCTTGCAGTATAGGTTCACCCCTGCCAGCTGAGTGTTCTTGGCACCCACCTGTATCAGTATACCAGCTGACGTTGTGAGCAACTGTGTCTGGCTTCAGTGAATTTTTTGAAGACTCTTTCAACACGTGTGCCCATTTCATGATGGATGATTTACAAGTGAACCTGCCCACACTGTGCTGAGTGTTCAGCAGTTTTTTGACCAAAAACAGCTGACCCCTATACCCTACCCTCTATTTACCCAGTCTTGCCCTCAGCAACTTTATTTTTGTTTCCCAGAAGAAAAAAGTCCTCAAAGGGAAATGTTTTGCTGATGTGGAAGTGGTGAAACAAAAAACGGCAGAAGCTCTAAACGGCATCAAAATCAGAGTTCAAAAACTGATTTGAGCAGTGGAAAAACTGTCTCAATGGGTGTACTGCATTAAGTGAAGAGTACATTGAAAGTGGCTGAAGTTTAAACATGTAAGAATAAATACACATTTTTTATAAATAAATTCTGTTTTTTCTGGGTCCCTCTAGTAGATATAATTTTCAGGAACTTGTAGAAAGTACTGATATCTCCCTACCTGAAGCTAAATAGTTGAATTCAATGTATATGTTGAACTATAGTTATTTTTCCCCTTAGGTTTAAGATTTTAATCCCAGTTTGAATGCATATATCTTGGACAGGTCCAACATTTGTAGTTTTGTTAGGTTAACTTTAGGTGGTATAGAGAGGAGCTCTGAGAACAGGGTTTGATGAGGGATAGGAAGAGGGAGAATGGGGAATCAGTGAAGAGGTACCCACTCATTAAGAGAAGCAATGGCAAGACACAGAGCAAGGATGCTGTGACCTCTAAGTATCACCTGCATCAAAAGCATGCCTAGAAGTTTTCAATTTCTTTTTGGTTCTCAGTGTAAAATAAGATAATATAAGCAAAAGCAGAAGAAGACAAAATTTCAAGGCTGCTGTATTTTAAAAGTTCATTTTAGTTAGAAAGCCTAACAAGAGTTCTAACAAGAGTTCAAAAGATCAAGAAACTCTCCCTACAAGTTACTACATTTGTGCAAATGTTTAAAAGTAAGCAAGGAAGATATCTATCTTAACAGTATAGATATTGGTTTCAGAAATTGCCAGCAGTTTAAACTCCTAACTACCTGACAAGCATAATGCCAAATGTCTTAAATACATTAGTATATGCAATCATTTCTATGAAATGTGATTTATAGTTACCATTGTGTACATGAGGAAATTTTAACCAAAGAAGTAAAGTTCTCACCATGATCATTGAATTATTAAATGATGGAGCCATTATTTGAACCTATATATATAAAACTCCACAATCTTAGAGAATTACCACTGCATTTAGGATTCCCTTTGGGTGGAGGAGGGGATCCACAGTATCAACAATAATTACAGCTTACATAAAGTGAGTATGAATTATATGTCAAGCACTATACCAAGCACTGGACACATATTTTTAAAAAGTATGGAGATGGACAACAGTGTGGTGATTGCAGGGGCGAAGAGGGTATAGAGAAGTGAAATGGTAACAGAAAAAATACAATAAAAATAAAAAAAACATTCTCACATTATAAGAGGTAAGGATTATAATTACACTTTTTTTTTTCTGATGAGGAAATGGAGGCAGAGAAGGTGAACAATTTCTCCAAATGGTGGACATGAAGTCTAATCAAAAGAGCTTAATTTCAAAAGTTGTGCCTCTATGATTAGGTCTAAAAATGAATCATGGTTCTTCAGGGGTGTCTGAAAAGGGTGCTGCTTTGAAGATATTCTTTTAGAAAAACCTGCATGCTATTGATAAAATTCCAATTTTCACTGCTATTTATATATCTGTTCCTCAGTATAGACTATCAAAATTGTGACACCCTTAAAACTGTTAAGGAGGAAAATTTGACCATGCTTACTGCAAAAACCTTTCAGAAATTTAGGTAACACCATAAATTTGCTTTTTGTCAAGTGCCCTTCCATCTGTGACATTTTGCTGAATCATTTCTGGTTTTATAATTAGAAGGAGAATCAATTTTAAGCATCAGTTTTGCACCTGGGTCTGGGAAGCTTAAAAATTACTAATTTTAAAAACTCTCATTCTTGAGTTAAACACCTTAGAAAACTTTTCTAATACTCCTTGTCAAGGATTTATCTTCAGCTGGATTCCCTGAACCAACCCTCCACCCACCTTTCTGCCTTTCTCCTCTTTAATGCCAGTCCTCTCCTTTCCCATGTTCAAGAGTCAGATGTCAAGTGGTCATTTATTCTGCCAGGAAGCACTGCCCTAAGTCACCCTGATAAATTTCTCACTCCTGTTCTTTATGTCACTCATCTTTGCTCTCATATTTCCAAGAGCAAGGATTTCAAAGTCTCCTTAACCATGATGTTGCTCATCAGGCAATTGTTATTGGTGTTATCAAGAACTAATTGCTATTAGTTCTTATCAAAAATTATCCACTATTAGGTAATAGTTACTTAATAGTGTCCTATATTTGGACACTATTATAATCCAAATCTAGAAAAAAAATTTCTCTTCACACTAGTGTTTATTTTCAACAAGCTGATGAGTTTCCCAAATGTAAGCTAGTTTTAGTTTTAGTTCCTAAATTGATTCACATACTCATGCAAATTTGTACAAGCTTCAAAAGAAAGAAAACAAAGACAGTAAATGTAAGACTTTATAAAAAGATCAATAATTTTAAAAAATTGGTTAGGTACCTTTCTTTAGCTAAAACATGAAAGCTTGGCAGGATCGTGGTGCTGTTCTAATAAAGTTTGAACTTATGACTTTCTAATACATGTTCTTTTATTGTTTATGCTGTTACAGTTGTCCCAAATTTTCACCCTTTGCCCTTCTCCCAGCCCTCCCCCGACTTCCACAGTCAATCCCCACACCATTGTCCACGTCCATGGGTCCTTCGTATATGTTTGACTGGCCTCTTCATCCTCTTTCAAACAGTTTCCACTTCCCTCCTCCCCTCTTACCACTGTCAGTCTGTTCCATGATGGTATCTATGCCTCTGGTTTTATTTTGCTCATTAGTTTATTTTGTTCATTAGATTCCTCTGATAAGTGAGATCATATGGTATTTGTCTTTCACCAACTGGCTTATTTCACTTAGCATAATATTCTCCAGTTCTATACACGCAGTTGCGAAAGGTAGGGTTTCCTTCTTTTTTTCTGCTGCATAGTATTCCATTATGTAAATGTACCAGTTTTTAAAATATGGTTTTAAAACAAAATACACAAAAAGTTAAAAATGGAATTCTAGTAATTTTGTCCCCTTTGTGTTATTTAGTCATCTTTACCTCCTCCACTTGCCATAAGTAAGATTACTTCATTATGAGCCAGATAAGAAAGGCATTCATTCTAAAAGTACTGGTGAAAAGTAAAATCACTATTTATTAGTAGAAAACCATGAAAATGTTTTCTATTTGCCAAAAGTGTGGAATAAAACTCTTGAATGGTGCTAAACTATTACTGGCATATAGAGGAAAGTGAATGGATATTGGGGCCATTAGAGAGTTGGGAGTAAATTATATAAGAACAGTGAAAGCTTTTTTTATCTGTAAAATGGAAATAATTAAATTTACCTTGAACAATGATTTATAAAGTAAGGTACAATATATGTAAGATACAGTCAAACCTCCTCCAGTCTTGGATCTTAAATAATTTGGTTCTCAACCAAGTTGTTCATGGAAAATATGTGTTATTTGTCTAACAAAACTTTGGGTCTTGATTCTCTACCTGACACAACTTTTATACTGATACCTGTATGGCCAGTCACACATCTCAGGAGACACAGGAGATTCGGTTTTCAGAAAAATCGCTCTCCAACCATTTTCTTGAATGAACTTAGTATGAAAGCCAAGGTTGCACTGCATACAATAGATTGTAGAGGGTCTTGAATCAGTTCTCAGTGGTTGTCTACTTGGCTCAAGCATTGTTTAACACATGTGTCCATGTCTATTAATGTTAGTGGTCGAAAAAATCATTGCAATAGCTGACATTTACAATAGACCTTTGAAATGATTTTCAGAATTTTTCCCCTCAGTTCTCAGTCTTACCCACTTTGAATAAATTGAGGATTCAAGGCCATCGGGCATCTCAATGCAACTGGAGTTGCTGCATCTTGTTAGTTTAGGAACCACCCATCCTCTCAAAGGCCCTGGGATTTCACAAGCATAGTCATTGAGCTTCTAACTGAAAGTTACTTGAAAAAATTCAATTTGATAT
Source organism: Tonatia bakeri (assembly GCA_004024845.1). Lineage (NCBI taxonomy): Eukaryota > Metazoa > Chordata > Mammalia > Chiroptera > Phyllostomidae > Tonatia > Tonatia bakeri. The sequence continues at coordinate 29,442 of PVIA01002961.1, read as the reverse complement.
TTAAAGAAAAGTTATTAAATGCAAATGTTGATGACCCTGATGCAATCACTGGTTTCACTTTAATGTATGCACTGAAGCCCAACAAATTAGAAATTGAAAAGGAAGCCATTCATAATTGATAATGTTATATGAATTAGTAAACTTTTCAACTGGAATTTAAAAAGCCAAAAGTGGGTATTTATTCCATCAAGCAACTCTGAGATTTTTTTTGAATACTCCTCTTTTTAAATTCAGTTCACAAAGCACCCTGAAGATACATTTATAATAAGGGGGAAACTACCCTAATTTACAGTGATTTATACATGTAGTCCATTAAGCAAACACCTAGAAAGTTAATTTAGGAAGAGATACTAATCTATGTTTTGGTTTTATTATCTTCATATTGTGAACATATGTATAACTTAATGGTTTTATCCAAAAAATGAACTGAAAACCATTTTTTAAGGAAAGGAATCTACTATAGGTATAACATTTACTCATTCTGTTATTGAGGTTTTCATTTCAGTTCTCTCCGCATAGTATTCAACTAACACAACATACAAGTGGTGACCCCTGTAGCACTATTGTGATATATAGCAGCATTTTATTTGGGCCAATGATGTCATTCCCCGCCCCCAACAAGTCTGGAACTATATCTTCCATGTCTAATGTTATCACGGAAAGATGCACTTCCAGTCACTGCAAAGGATCCTTTATTTGCTATTGTGGTTTATTCCTAAACAAAAATGAAAATAATAGCAACTTCTCTGTTATTATTGTTTCTAGATTCAGGGATTCCTCCTGTGATGTCATCAGTTGCCAGGTAATTAATTTTTGTTTTTCTGTTGTAACTATTGTTTTTAAGAGTGAGTCTATTCATAACTGCATTGCTTTTATGAAGATTTCATGCTAAAGAGGAATATTTATCATGGCTGTTTAATATTTGAGAAAAAAACACTGGAGATATGTTTTTAAGGAGAATAGTGAAACAGGATATTTTTCCTCCTTTGGCCTTTCAGAAAGGTCTGAGAGAACATTAATTATTTTATTTAAAATAGCACTGATTCTGTGTATAAATTTCTCACAGTTGAGAGAACAACATAGAATACAAAGGTATAATTCCATTTTGAAAATGATGGTAATGGTACAATTTGTCTCCATATTAGGAAATTTAAACTTAAGATCCTGACATATGTTAATTACTTTGCAATATAATGCAGGAAATGGTTGTTAAAATAGAAGGATATACACTTACATAGTCTTGCTTTGCCAGTTGAGAGGGCCTCTAGACAATGAGGGCAGTACTCGTGAACATGCCTAGCATCCAGGTCTTGGCTTCTAATGATTTCTATGATGAAAGGAGCCAGGCCTTCTTAGAGAAATGGCTGACTGTAGGTCTGAGGCAGTGAATAGACAAAAGGAACCTAAAAGATGTCATAGTTCTAGAAAATAAGAAAATGAAAAAAGAAGCCAGAAGATGATAAAATATATTTAAAATGATTAAAGAGTATCTTCATATCACTTTATCTTCATATAGTGTACCTAGCTCCATGGCCACAATAATAGACACATGATTCACATCAAGTCAGTTGTGCCCTCACTGGGGTGGGTTGTTACATCTTCTTTGCATGATTTTGAAAGTGACTTCAGCAAAATTTTAAATTTTGGGGTTCATAGAAATTAAGGGTAAAATCTCATGTCTGTTCTCTTGAGTCAAAAATTAACTAGAGGGACCTAATAACTCTGCCTTTAGCAAGATCTCTCATAGATATGTAACTTAAAACCCTGAAATTTTTAAACTATATATTCATAAAATCAAACTGCTACTTTTGGAATGGCAGTGTGAGGAAATTCACAGAACTATTTCTTATTAAAACAACCAAAACTAGTGAAAATTATTTTTAAAACAATGACAACCATTTACAGTCTCTGGAAATTTTCCTAAGAACATACACCATATGAGGAAACTTTGATTCAAGAACATCTAAATCTTAGTAAAAACAGAATCCGTGCTACTTAAAATATGACTTGCTCCTTTTCACAGCCTCTCCAGGCCATGCATAGACCATCAGTTCAATGCCAGTGGAATCAGGCGAAAGAAACCAGAGGCCACTGTCACCACCCAGCACTTTGCTCATAAAAAGGGGTGACACTCTTGCCTTCATATCTAGAAAATATCTCAGAGGTTTTGTCTACTAAAATAGTAGTCCATAAGGAAAGACGTGGTTTGGAACAGAGAGTATGAAAGTTCAAATCTAGTATCACACTTAAATCAATGAGTATTTTGGTGGTAAGTAAGTAGAGGATTCTGACAACATTATGAAAGCAACATCTAAATCGTTAGTCACCTAGCTGACCAGAAAGAAACAGGGAAAGAGACAACTAAGAAGAGTCCTACTAGGGTCAGAACAAAGACTGGCATCAAAACTACCCATTGGAAAGGGACCTGAATTTCAATCAGGTTAGATTATGGAGTAACATATACCCCTGGGATTCAACTGAAAAAATTAGGGGACCCTAACAGCTGGGAGCAATTCCAAGAGAGGAAGAAAGCTAAGAAAGAAGTCAGAAGAGAGCCAAAGGCAGCACTGCTGAAATCACTGTAATCTCAAGGTATCTATATGCCAAGGCTAACCTCCCTGAGAAGAGACATCAGAACAGGGAAGTATGATCCAAACACAGGAAAAAGAGAAAACAACTGAGATTGCCTGTGTGGGTGCCATATAATGAATTCAAAGGACAAAGACATCGAAGAGACTTTTATAAGTAGGCTTAAGATAACCAAAAAAAATATGCTTATAGAATGAAAGGAAGATATAATCACAAAATCTCATGAGTGGAGAATATCAAAAACAAATATTCATTATAAAAAAGAACCAAAAATAAATTCTGGAGTTGAAAAATACAGTAACCAAAGTGGAAAATTTACAAGGACTCAACAGTAGCTTCAAATGAGCAAAGGAAAGGATAAAAAACTTGAAGGTGCATCAGTAGGTATTTAGTGATCTAAAGAAGATGGAACAGGAATAAAGAATAATGAATGAGGCCTAGAGAAATGTAAGAAACTATTCATCACAACAGCATGGGCACAATGGGAGTTCCCAAAAGAGATGAGAAAGATAAAGGGACACAAAATGTATTCAGAGAAATAATGGCTGACACTTGTGAACTTTGATTCAAACAACAGCCAGGGTTTTCTTGAAAAACAAAAGCATAGTTGGAGTATTTACTTCCTGATTGCAAAACTTACTACAAAGCTGCAGAAATCAAGACAGTGTGCTGCCGGCATGAGAACAGACATATAGACCAAGGGAACGGAACTGAGAGTCTACGTATGCCCTCACACTAGGGTCAATTGATTTTCCATAAGGGTGCCAAGACATTTCAGTGGGAAAAAATTAGTCTTTTCAACAAAAGTTAGTCTTTTAAATAGTGATGAAAAAGCTAAATATCCATCCACGTGCAAAAGAATGAATTTGGATCCCTATATTACACCATACACAAGAATCAACTCAAAATGGATCAAGGACCTAAATGTAATAGCTAAAATTGTTAAAATAATTCTGTGAAGAAAATATAGGCATAAATCTTTTGGCAACAGTTTCTTAGATATAATATCAAAAGTAAATAGAGGAATTACACTTGTTCAATATTAAAATATTTATTCTTCAAAGAATACCATCAAGTAAAAAGAATTAGAATGGGGGGAAATATTTGTAAATCATATATCTGATAAAGAACTTATGTTTATACTATATACAGAATTATTACAACTCAATAATAAAAGTAAAATATCCAATTTTACAAAGCAGAAAAATATTTCAATAGTATTTTTAAAGAGATATATAAATGACCAATAAGTATATGTAAAGGTGTTCAACATATTAGCTATCGTGGAAATGCACATCAAAACTGCAATGAGCTATTGCTTCATATCCAGTAGGATGGCTATACTAAAAAGGCAGATGATAACAACTGTTGATAAGGACGCAGTAAAATTGTAGCCCTCGATCACTGCTTGTGGCAATGTAAAATTATAGAGTTGCCTTGACAAAGTCTTGCAGTTTATGGAAAAATTAACAAAATTACCATATGACCTAGAAATTCTACATTTAGATATGTACCAAGAAAAATTAAAACATGTACCCACACAAAACATTGCATACAAATGCTTATAGCAGTGTTATTAATAATAACCAAAAAGTGGAAACCCCTGAAATGCTCATCAACTTACCAATGGAAAAAATAAAATGTGGTTTATCTACATGATAAAACAGTTATTTGGCAACATAAATAAATGAATTATTGATATATGATACAACATGGGTAAATCTTGAAATCATTATGCCACATAATGCATGATTTCATTTATATGAAGTAGACAGAAGAGATAATCTACAGAGACAGGAATAAGACCAATGGTTGTTTAGGGCCAGTGAAGGATTGGAGGTTAATGGTACTGACTCTTAAATGATACAATGTTTTAGGGGAGGGGGGTTGATTAAAATATTCTATAATCAATTTTGGTAATGATTTCATAACTCTGTGAATATAATAAAAAGTAGCGAATAGTGTACTTTAAATGGATGAATTGTAGGGTATATAAATTGTATTTCAATCAAACTATTTCAAAATGCTAAAAAAGAAAAAAAATACTAATAATTATTGAAAGTGCAGGCATTTACCACTATGTTCCAGTTGTGTGCACACACAGACACGCACAGACCCAGACACACAGTAGTCCCCCCTTATACTTAGGGAATGTGATCCAAGACCCCTGCTGGACACCTGAAACCAAACAGCACTAAATTCCATAGATACTATGTTTTTTCCTATAAATAACAAACCTATGATAAAATTTAATTTGTAAGTTAGGCACAGCAAGAAATTAAAAATAACAAATAATAAAATAAAATAATTATAATGATAAACTATAGTAAAAGTTAAGTGACCTCTCTCTCTCAAAGTATCTTATTACACCACACTCTGCCTTTTCCTGTGATGATGTGAGATGATAAAATGTCAAACCTACTCCCAATCTGTGCATCCATCCCTTCCTTACTTGTGTAAATGCCTCGGTGACACTTACTTGAGGGGATCCCTTGCTGAAGTCTTCATATGAGCTCAATGCTTTCTAGCACAATGTGTTGCCATCACTTGGAAAACATTTTCTGTTTGTGTCTTTCACTCACCAATTTATAATGCCCTTTTCATCTTAATTAAGCACTATCATACTCTGTGGCCATAACTTTCACAGTTTAAAGTATGACAGCAAAACTAGCACAGTTTTTTCTCCTTCTTCACAGTTTCAAGAGTAGAAGATTCTTTCTTACCATAGATATTTGCAATCTTAGCATACAAGTTTATTTCCTCCCTTAATAAGTCAAAATCTTTTACCTTTTCACTGGAAAGCCAGCATTTTATAGATTCTTTGTGGTATATCCAGATTGCCAACATCACTACCCTTGTACTTTGGAGCCATTATTAAAAAAAATAAGAATTCCTGAAAAGAAGTACCCCTCTAATCTACCTGATAACCCAGAGGGCTATGAGGTGACTAATGGGTGGGAGCATCTACACCGTGAAGACACTAAACAAATGATGATTCACCTCTCACAAGGGACCTTGTGAAAGTTCATCATGCCCTCCAGAACAGTGTGCAATTTAAACATTACTTGTTTATTTCTGGAATTTTTCACATAATATTTTTGGGCCACAATTGACTACAAGTAATGGAAACAGCAGAAAGAGAAGCCATGGATAAGTGAAGACTACTATATATGTGCATTACACTGTGTGTGTGTGTGTGTGTGTGTGTGTGTGTGTGTGAGAGAGAGAGAGAGAGAGAGAGAGAGAGAATCAGAACAGGGAGTGCCTGGAGCATAAATATAAATGAATGCACATATGAAGATATGTATACATTATCTTCATTTTACAGTTAAGGAAACTGAGTTGCAGTGAGATTAAATGATTTTCTGAGGTCTCAGAATCTATAAGTAATGGGGGGGGACAAAAAGAAGTGAATTCTACTCACCCCCCACCCTTTTACCCACATCACAGTACATGTCTCACTGAAGAGAATTCTGGTATTTTGATGTTTCTCAGAGAAGCACTGTGATGGTAATATAAAATCCTGTCAACATGGTTTACTGATGTGACATACAGTTGCTTATTCTCTCCTCACCAATTTAAACTCTAATCTTCAAGTGTCTTTTTAATGCACATAAGTCTGTGGTTTTAAGTTTGTCTACTTCTAAGAAATCTTTAATTTCCTGATACCCATTAGTGCCTTAATTTCATAATAGATTTCATAGTATCTGAAGATGTTTCCCCAAATATAAGATTATAACTGTGTAGGGAGTAAGATTCAGAGAGAAATGAAAATTAATACAATAAAATTTTATATCTATGCAAATATTGTTAGTAATGCAGTAAGGAACAAATGTAAATTGAGAAATATACTAAAAATAAATGCATAATTTAAGTCTCTTATGGGCATCAACAGCTGTTTTAACAAAATACAAAGCTATTAAAGCATTAGAGGAATTTATCCCTATACATTTTGCTTCTTCTTAGAAAGACATTAACATTCAAGAAACATAAATATCATAAATACTTCTCCACAATACAATCATAGTGACTATATACTATGGAAGGCAGATGTGTACAGAGAATGAAAAGAGGACTGTATCAAGTGATATTATTGGTGTTTTTCTTATATGTCCTAATGCATCCTTGTAATGCTGCTAAGGCAGTTCTCATAGAGTTCTGGAAATGACACTGAGATTCTGTTATGCATACAAATAGGAAATAATGTAGGGAATCAAATGTGAAATAATGACAGGCAAAATAGTCTAAGTCCTGAGCTGTGCTGTATCAATTTACTCTTTTTCACTATTTTTATATATTCTATATATTAAAATAAATAAGTGACTGTTTGAAATAAAATGCTTTGAGTGTGCTTATATCAAGCACATAAAAGACATTGACAAGAGGAATAAAGAAAAGTGGATAAAGGACGAATTAAAGATATGACAAATTTATCAATTTAATAACAGAAATCACAAAGCATAAAAATTCACTTAATGCTATAAACTAGAAAAAAGTTTAGTTTTGAATTAATGCAGCTAATTTGACTAACAAAATTAGTCCTGCTAACCTTTCTTACAATACTTGGAACCATGCATCTCTCCATTGAATTTTATTGAACAAATATTTATGAAGTCCCTACCATGTACCTGACACTGCATTAGATGCTGAAATTATGTTATTGAGCAAAGTAGATGCAACCCTTCTCCTCATGCCATTTACAATTTACTAGCAAACTAACACTCAAAGAGATTAACTTAATCCTGCCAAGACTCAAATACCAGAATTACTCCACAGCAAAAAGCAGACAATGATTGCCTTATCTCTTAAATGACCCAGAGGTATCAACATTTTACTCAGTTCAGTGTCTGTCCACGTCTCTTTAACTTGTAATGTTGTACTGAGTTCAAATTTGTTGTTTTGGAACAAAAATCTATTATTCCCTAAATACATATGTGTAGAAGTATAATTTATTTTTAATTATATTTTATTGATTATGTTATTACAGTTGTCTTGTTTTTCCCCTTTCCCCACTCCACCCAGGACCCCCTCATTTCCTCAGGCAATCCCCCCACCATAGTTCATGTCCATGGGTCATCCATATGAGTTCTTTCGCTATTCCATTTCCTGTACTGTACTTTAAATTCTCATGACTATTCTGTAACAATCTATTTGTACTTCTTTTTAAAAAAATATATTTTATTGATTATGCTATTACAGCTGTCCTATTTCCCCCCTTCACACCCCTCTGCCCTGCACACCCCCTCCCACCCACATTCCCCTGCTTTATTTCATGTCTATGGGTCATACACATAAGTTCTTTGGCTTCTACATTTCCTATACTATTCATACCCTCCCCTTTTCTATTTTCTACCTACCATCTATGCTACTTATTCTCTGTACCTTTTCCCCCGCTTTCCCTCTTTCACTCCCCTGTTGATAACCCTCCATGTGATCTCCATTTCTGTGTTTCTGTTCCCGTTCTAGTTGTTTACTTAATTTGCTTTTGTTTTTGTTTCAGGTGTGGTTGTTAACGGTTGGAGTTTGCTGTCATTTTACTGTTCAGATTTTTATCTTATTTTACTTAGATAAATCCCTTTAACATTTCATATAACAAGGGCTTGGTGATAATGAACTCCTTTAACTTGACCTTATCTGAGAAGCACTTTATCTGCCTTTCCATTCTAAATGAAAGCTTTGCTAGATAGAGCAGTCTTGCATGTAGGTCCTTGCCTTTCATGATTTGGAATACTTCTTTCCAGCCCCTCCTTGCCTGTAATGTCTCTTTTGAGAAATCAGCTGACCCTGTTATGGAAATTCCTTTGAAGGTAACTGTCTCCTTTTCTCTTGCTGCTTCTAGGATTCGCTCCTTCATTTTAATCTTGGCTAATGTAATTATGATGTGCTTTGGTGTGTTCCTCCTTGGGTCCAACTTCTTTGGAACTCTGAGCTTCCTGGACTTCCTGGAAGTCTATTTCTTTTGCCAGATTGGGGAAGTTCTCCTTTATTATTTGTTCAAATAACTTTTCCACTTGTTGCTCTTCCCTTCTGGTACCCCTGTAATTTGGATGTTGGAATGTTTAAAGATGTCCTGGAGGTTCCAAAGGCTCTCCTCATTTTTTTGAATTCTTGTTTCTTCATTCTGCATGGTTTGATGTTTCTTTCTTCCTTTTGCTCCAAACCATTTATATGAGTCCCAGTTTTCTTCCCATCACTATTGATTCGCTGTACATTTTCCTTTATGTCACTTAGCATAGCCTTCATTTTACATCTAATTTGTGACCAAATTCCACTAATTCTGTGAGCATCCTGATCACCAGTGGTTTGAACTGTGCATCTGATAGGTTGGCTATCCCTTCATTGCTTGGTTGTATTTTTTCTGGAGCTTTGATCTGTTCTTTTGTTTGGGACATTTTTTTTGTCTTGTTATGACTGTTATGTAGTAAGGGGCAGAGCCTTAGGTATTCACTAGCGTGGGACAACCCACATCGTTGGTTTGTGACATTCTGTGTGGGGGGGAGGGGTCCGAGAGGGAACGATGGTGCTTGCTGCACTCTCTGCTGGCTTTCAGTCACTTACCCTGCTTCCCCCAAGCAAATTTGGCCCTTCTGGTGCCAATTCATGGTGGGTGGGTTTGTATACACTGTGGGTCTCTCTAATGAACTCTCCTGTGAGGCTGTCAGTTTCTCCTGCCACCTCAACCCCCCACAGGTGTTTTCAGTCAGAGGTTTTGAGGCTTTATTTCCTTGGGCTGGGGCCCTGAATTGTGTGGTCTGTCTCACTCCCCAGTTGTTTCTGCAGGTTTATCTGCATGTGAATGTGGGACTGCCCAGTCCTCAATCCACCGCCTCACCAGGTCAGCCAGCTGCCGCCCTGCCACAAGTTGTCTCTGCTTGGCTGTCCATCTCCACCCCTCCTACTGGTCTGGATGAATGTTTATTCTTCAACTCCTTGGTTGTCAAACCTCCATACAGTTTGATTTTCTGTCAGTTCTGGTTGTTTTGTGTTTTAAAATTTGTTGTTGTCCTTCTTTTGGTTGTGCGAAGAGGCACAGTGTGTCTACCTATGATCTTGGCCAACAGACTATTTGTACTTCTTAATCCCCTGAACTCTTCACCCATTCCCCCTGACTCCCTCACATCTGGCAACCATCAAAACCCTCTCTGTATCCATGATGCTGTCTCTCTTCTTGTTTGCTTAGTTTTTTCATTAGCTTCAATTGTTGATAGATATGCATTTATTCACATTTTATTGTTCATAGTTTTTATCTTCTTTTTCTTATATGAATCCCTTTAACATTTTATATAATAATGATTTGGTGATGATGAACTCCTTTAGTTTTTTCTTGTCTGAGGATCTCTTTATCTGGCTTTCAATTCTAAATGACGGCTTTGCTGGGTAGAGCAATCTTGGCTGTAGATCCCTGCTCTTCATGACTGAATATTTCTTGCCAGTCCCTTCTAGCCTGCAAAGTTTCTTTAAAATAATCATCTGACAGTCTTAGGGGAACTCCTTTGTAAGTAATTAGCTGATTCTCTCTTGCTGTTTTTAAGATTCTCTCTTTACCTTTAACCTTTGACATTTTAATTATGATGTGTCTTGGAGTGGTCCTCTTTGCATCCATCTTGTTTGGGACTCTCCGTGCTTTCCAGATTGCATGTCTATTTCCTTCACCAAATTAGGGAAGTTTCCTTTCGCTATTTTTTTAAATAGATTTCCAATTTCTTGCTCTTTCTCTTCTCCTTCTGGTACCCCTATGATATGAATAATGGAAGGCTTAAAGTTGTCCCAGAAGCTGCTTAAGCTATCCTCATTTTGGTGGGTTCTTTTTTCTTCATGTTGTTCTGATTGGTTGTTTGGGGGTTTCTTATGTTTCAAATCACTGATTTGATTCTCAGCTTCATTCACTTGACTGTTGTTTCCATGTATATTGTTCATTATTTAAGTTAGTGTATCCTTCATTTATGACTATATCTTGTTTATGCTGCTGATGTCCTTACTAAGTTCCTTAAGCATTTTTGTAACCAGTGTTTTGAACTCTGAATCTGATAGATTCTTTATCTCCATTTCATTTAGCTTTATTTCTGGAGCTTTGATTTTTTTTTTTCATTTGGGCCATGTTTCTTTGTCTCCTCATTTTGGCAGCCTCCCTGTGTTTGTTTCTATGTGTTAGGTAGAGCTGCTTTGACTCTGTGTCTTGGTAGTATAACTTAATGTAGCAGATGCCCTATAGGGTCCAGTGGCACAGCCTCCCTATCACCCAAGCTGGGTACTCAAGGTGCACCCTTCACATGGGCTGAGTGCACCCTCCACTTGTAGCTGAGCCTTGGTTGCTGTTGGAAGATCAATGAGAGGAATTTAGCCAGGCCAGTTAGCTGTAAAGACTGGCTATAACCACTTACCACTAACCTCCACCCTCTGTAGAAGATCAGCTATGCAGGTGGTAGTGCTCCGACATGGTCTGTGGCTCTCCACTGGGTGCACTGGCCCTGGGGTTTCCCAGGTGGTCCAGGACAAGGTCATCCCCCACCTGAGTTTTGCCCAGGGAACCTTTCCTGTGCTATAAAGCAATCTTAGGTGGCTGCTGCATGTGCTTGCCTTGGAGACTCCCACAGGAAGCCAGGCTGTGAATCTAAGCTGGCTGCTACTAGTGTGGAGCCCAGGGCTCACTGAAGTCAACTGTTGCTTATTTGATAAGATTTAAGAAGTTGTGAAGCATGAGCCAAGACTAGCCATTTGTATGAAAAGGTAGCTTGGGTAGGCCCTTAAGTTGGGAGGGACAGAGTCTCTGAGGATCTCCAAGGCAGGTCAAACAGCATTAGCCAGGTTGATGGAGTCTCAGATATGGCACCAGCTTGCCAGCTCTGTAGGGGAGAGGCTTTATAAAAGGAACAGTGGCCTCTGCTTGCCTTGATGCCATACACTTTAGTTTCTCCCTGCATGCCACTGGTGCATTTCAAGCTATTCCCATGGTGCTGGATCTTAGAGGGAGTGAGTCTGAGTAGTTTAGTCAGTGTGTGTGTTCTTTATGAAGACCTGCTTTTGACTCCAGCAGTTTCTTCCACTGATTCGGTCCCTACCGGTTTTTGCAGCCAGAATTGTGGGCACTTATTTTCCTGGCACTGGAATCTTGGGATAGGGATCCCGATGTGGGGCTAGGACTCCTCATTCCCAAGATATACCTCCCAAATTTTTGTCCACCACATGTGGGTATGGGACCAGTCTGTCCATTTCTGTGACTCTCCTACCAGTCTGGATGGATGTGTTTTGTTTTGTTTTGTTTTAATTCTGTGTTATCAGACCTCCATTCAACTTGATTCCTGAATGTTCTGAGTGATGGTTGTTCTATATTTTAGTTGTAATTTTGGTGTGGTTGTGTGAAGTGGCAAACCATGTCCTCCTACACTGCCATCTTGACCAGAAGTCAACATTGTGTTGTGTAGTATAATTTAAAATGTAAAATATACATGCCACTTTGTCAGACATCAGATGGGAAAACACATTATACTGTCATCTACAAAGCTGGTGACCCTAATTATATTCAGGTAACATGTTTGATCAAACAGTTGCTTGAGTACAGTAGCAGATACTTGTCACCAAGGCCTGTTGGAAGAAATAACATGTAGCTGCTTGTAGCCACTATCAACAGCATGCTATACAAAAATAGATAAATAAACCAAACTCTGAATTAAACTAGATGGTCTATCATCAGAGATGAAAGAGAATATAGTTTTAATAAGGGAAGTGTTCTATGCCTGAAACCTATGGCCTGAGTTAACTAAACATTCATTAATTTGGGGCCACACAAGTGGTAGAAGTCAACTGTTTCTGCAAAACAACAGCCTGAGTATAACAAAGACAAGCTTTTTCATGGTATGTTCCCTTCCATGGTACAAATTCACTGCCAGATGCAGGAGTCAGTATGGGGGCAAAGACCAAACTGCGGCATGCCTTCTCTTATACCTCCCACTATTAAATGGAAGGGCATGGACAAATCATAGAGGCCAATAAGTAAATAAAGAGACTTCGAGTTTATAAATTATTTATCAAGATATATTTGGAAAGCAACCTTTTTTTAACCACCTTGTTGATTCAAATTGTAAAGTCTTGTTGAAACAGTTCAGTACATTGGCTGTAATAAGCAAAAGGGCCATGGGGCTCTCCTATGGCAAATCAAACCAGTAGAACTAAGCAATTAATTCTTATGGGTCCTTCAAATGGCATAATAAGAAAGGAGATCGTTAACTACATTTATGCTAAAAAAAGTTGGGGTAAATTATAAAGTGAAATGAATTGAGAACCAATACCAACATCCTTCTAGGTTATTTTTATTAATGACAGCAATTCCATGGGTTGGATATTGCTTACCAATTAAGTATAGTCGACAACATGGAATCACTTCATTCCTCTAAAAATTAAATATTAATGTTCAGTGGGCAATTATTATACATTTCTCTCTGCATTTATGTTAACTTCATTGCATCTTGGTTATAACAATATATTTTCCCATAAAGTTTTTATTTTTTTCTCTAACTTCTAATCAGTAAATATCTAATAAGGAAAAAAATCATAGTCATAAAATATTTATGGTCAATAAGAACAAAACCTCCATGGTTTGTAGTTTTTTGTTTTAATTTTTAGATCAGTCCACATGCAGTGACTTCCTCTATGTTCTAACAAATGTTATTAACAATATCAATCACTTCCTTTATTAGTAACCCCTACAGATGTCTCTATAATAGCTTCTATTGTAGATAGAATTCACAGAAGACAAAATATACTTAACTACCACAGAATAACCAGTTTAAAGAAAACCAGTCAAAATAAAGTCAAGTGATTGATCTGAATAGATTAGTGTTTTCTTGACCTTCTTTTTCATTATTGCCCCTGACAAGGAGACATTTTAGATTTTTTTCCCTATTTCTCCCAATGAGTTAATAACACAGATGTACAGTGTGTCTGTTTATATATTTTGACCTTCTGGAAAGGCCACAAAACTGTAATAGCTAAGAATTTTCTGCACCTGAAGAAACAATTTTTGTTGCCTTGGGGACGTTGATAATTCATAGATTAGATAAAAGAGTTCTTATATATTTCCACCACAGCATTGTACAAGAAACTTAATAATTTAGTAGATATCTGGTAGTATAGCCAAGATATTTACCCAGAAAAATTTTCATTTGAAGTTTTATTTAAAAGTTCTCACACAGTTTTCAATCTAACTCATAATATACCCATATCTGCTGTGGTTTACAGTGCCTTCCTCTTACCCTATCCCCTAATCTTATTAGAGTAACGGAACTGCGAGCATGTCATGCACACGTCGTGGTGCTGTGTGCCTCTGCCATATGGTGACATACTCTTTCTTCACCACTGATGTTCTAGTTCAACAATAGTGTTGAAAGGCTCATGAATTCTTTAACATTACCTGTGGGTGACTAAAATGACTCATGCTGATATAGTGCAACCTAACAGATTAAAGAAAGAAAAAACTCTTACATCATCGCTTCTTTTTAGCTCCTAGCCCCCTGCTTCTAGTCTCTCTTCCATCCACCCCCTCACCTTCTTCAGTGGAAAAAATAAATACTGTTTTTTTCCGTGTATCATGCTCACTTTTTTGCCCAAATTTTTGAGAGAAAAATAAGGATGCACAGAATACATGGGTAGTGCTAATTCTGTATCCATATAAATGTTTTTAATTCCTTTATTTATGCTTATTCATTAAAATATAACTGTAGAAAGCAATAATGATATCTGTATGCAAAATAATACCTTGGAATACAATAATCAGTTTTGTTACTAAATATAAATAAGTAAAACATTGAATTAAAGAGTTAAAATAAGAGATTTTTTTTTCTGAAAGTTTGCATAAAGAACATGGGTGTGCATTATACATGGAAAAATATGGTAAGTACATTTCTGTTGTTTAAACCACCCACCCAGTCTATGATACTCTGTTTTGGCAGCCTGTGCTGACTAATACACCCCTATATAGTGTTCTTTTAGATTATTTTTATATGACAAACTTCTTTTAGCAAATAGACTTTTATCATTACTTTAAATCATGTCAGCTCCTGCTTATTTTAAACAAAGAAGCAAATATATTTCTTTAGCACTATAGAACTATAAGAAAACCAGAGTAAATAAAATAATTAAGATTGGTTCTTTGATTTTATAATCATTAATGGTTAGCTTCTAGTTAACACATGGTACACATCTGTTTATACTTCATTAATGACTTAATTAACTGCTTTCTCGTCACTTGTTTGGGTTGTAACTATAGGGAATACATCTGGTCAGAAGTGGTATTCCTCATAACTGTTAAATACCTGGATGGAGATTTTGTTTGCTTTAGATTTTGTAATTATGAGTTCAAGAGTCAAATCTTATAAGTACTTGGACAAAGTAAGATAGAATTTCCAGTGGAATTGGGTATGGAAAGAGATACTTCAGGTTGACATGGCTCCCCATGCACTGCCTTTCCCTTGAGATCTCATGTTCTCATGATGTCCATGGCTAATTATTTGGGGCTAATAAATGAAACCTGTGTTAAAACTCACATTCAATTTTCATAGAAATTTGTCTTTCAAGACCAATGTTAATTAGTTTCTGATTTTCTTGCTTAAATCTATAAATATGTGTGCAAGTACTTAGGCAGGAGTGAGTTTTCAGTAGTTGTTGCAAAACTTTTTCAATGTAAGATTGTCCTTGAGCTCTTATAGCTAGCAAAATCAGATACCAATGGCTAAAACATACATCAGCTCCTAGACAAAATACCAACTATAATGCTATAAACCATACTACAAAGCAGAAGTCTTCACAAACAGTTTTTGATATATAAAGAGTCCTTAATTGACTCTAATTATTATCCCACATCTCAAGATTCAGTAGTTTAATAGAATGAACATTCTCTCAACCATCGGTGGCAAACACAAGGCCCACAGGTCAAATCTGGCCCTCCTTATTTTATCTGGCCAGGCACCTTGTTTCTATCAGGGAGCAGCACAGAACTCTCACTTAATTGTTAAGGAGCAGTTACATTTATACAGCCCTAAAATTACATCCTGCCTTTTGAAGGCAACCGTGAGGTTGATGTGGCTGCTGGTGAAAATGAGTTTGACACCCCTGCTTTAAACACTTAGAAGGGCAAATTATACATAATTTATAACTTTGTAAATAAATTTAATTTGACCAATTAACTTTGTTTTAGCAAACTGAGATCAGCTAACATTGAAGGAACTTAAGGAATGGGTGTTAAACAGAAGCACCAGTTAAAAAAGGATAAATTTTACTAGGATTCATAATATTCTAGTCAACCAAAGAAGAATTGTCTAGGCTCACACAAAAAATATGAAGAATGACAGAAGGTGGGAGCAATTACCACAAGGGAGAAAATAGGTGTGTTTTACCTGTGCATTAATTATTCTAAAGCTTCCTCTTAGCAGAAGGTAACAAGCTTTCCCCACCAAAAAATGTCTTAGTATCTCTTCCTCATTCACAATAAATATAGTAACATTTCAGAATTGACCAAAAGCAGCAATTGTTCTGTGGACCTAAGGAATGCCCTACAAACTTTTAAAAGACACGAGACTTCTCTCTCTCCCCACATTGACACAGAGAGCATGAGAGCACACAGCAACATGGCAGCCACCTGCAAGCCTTGAAGAGAGTACTCATCAAGAACTCAATCTGTCAGTACCTTAATCTTGGATGTGCCAGCCTCCAGAATGTAATAAATAAATGTCGGTTATTTAAGTCATCTAGTCTATGGCAGTTTTCTGTGTATGTTTACTAAATGTATTATTGAACAAATGCCATTAAATAATCTAACCACTGAAGAAATTCCTGAAGTAAAGATATAAAATCAGAGTAATAAAGAGCTACTTCATTTTTTCCACAAAACTGAAAGAAATTTCACTTGTTTTTTATTTCTGCCAAAATTTTCTCCTTTATTAGTCTATTATAGTATGGCAGCAAGGTTACATACAGATGAAAAAGCCTAAATAGGAACACAAAAAGTTTACTTAGCTGTTGAAAACATTTTAAGAAGGGTTATAAAAGTTTCAGGGAGGAGAGTTGTATAACCAGTCATTTTAATAATTCCTAAATGAGACTTGGAGATATAAGGAGAATCAAACTAAGATCTAGAGAGTGGAACTGATAATTTGCATAAAGAATAAACAAATGGAACTATATCAAACTAAAAAACTTCTGCATGGCTAAAGAAAGCATCAACAAAATGGAAAGGGAACTAATCGCATGAGAAAACATATTTGCCGATGATACCTTGGACAAGGGTTTGATACCCAAAAGATACAAAGAAATCACCCAACTCCACACCTGGAAGACAAAAAATCCAATTAAAAAATGGACAAAGGGTCTGAACAGACATTTCTCCCAGGAGGACATAGAGAGGGCCCATAGAAACATGAAAAAAATGCTCAAAATCACTAGCCATTAGAAATTCAAAATAAAACCGCAATGGATATCACCTCCCTATCTGCCAAAGTGACTATCATTAACAAATCAACAAACAGCAAGTACTAGCAAGGATATGGAGAAAAGGGAACCCTAGGACACTGTTGATGGGGATGCAGACTCATGCAGACACTGTGGAAACAGTATGGAATTTCCTTAAAAAAAAAAAAAAAAAACTAAAGATGGAACTGTGCTTTGATCCAGTGATTCCACTGCTGGGATTATACCCTAAGAATCCTGAATCACCAATTCAAAGGAACCTATGCACCTCAATGTTCACAGCAGAGTTATTTACAATAGTCAAGTGCTAGAAACAGCCTAAGTGCCCATAGGTAAATGAAGGGATCAAGAAACTGTGGTACATTTACACAATGGGATATTACACAGAAGAAAAAAAGAAGGAAGGAGCTCCTACTCTTCATGACAGCATGGATGGAACTGGAGAACATTATGTTAAGTGAAATACCCCAGACAGTGAAAGATAAATACCATATGATCTCATCTATAGGTGGACCTAATCAACAAAAACAAACAAGGGACATGGAACCAGAGACATGGAAACAAGGAACAAAGTGACAGTAACCAGACAGGAGGAGGGAGGGGGCTAATGGGGGAAAGAAGGGGTAGGGGCAGGCCAAGGAACATGAATAGAGGAAGGACTCAAGGACATGGACAATGGGGATGATTGACTATGGGAGTGTAGAGGGATGGGACAGAGGGGAGCAATGGGGCAAAAGGCAGGACAACTGACTGAACAGTAAAAAAATAAAAATAGATCTGTCTGGTGTGGCTCAGTGGACTGAGCACTGGCCTTCAAACTAAAGTGTCACTGATTCGATTCCCAGTCAGGGCACATGCCTGGGCGCCAGGCCAGATCCCCAGTGGGGAGTACATAAGAGGCAACCACACATTGATGTTTCTCTCCCTCTCTTCCTCCCTCCATTCCCCTTTGTCTAAAAATAAATAAAATCTTTTTTAAAAATTAAAAGTAAATAAATAACTTGGTTATTATTTTTAAATTATTTTAATGTTCCTGTTTGAAAGCCTTATAATTAAAGTTCATACTAAAGGTATGTCCTTGAACCACACAATGTCTTTGCCACAACTCTGTTGAATATCATTAAAAAGCAAAGCAAATACCAAACTGTAGAAGTTTACTTAGGGGTGATAGGAAAGAAAGAATATGTACATAATTATGTCCCATATTCTGAACAGGAGATTTCCACCAGAGAAAATCCAACAGTTAGTTTTTAACTAAAATTTTCTTAAGAATATTAGTGGGCCAAGTGACAACTGATAAAATTTTACTGATTCTAAGAAGGGTCTTCTAATTCTCTAGAAAACTAACCATAAGTCATAGTTTACATCAGGGCTTCTATTTTTTTGCTTTATTTAAAAGATAACTTGATTCCATATTTAAATATAAATACCCTGGGAGAAATTAACAAAGAAAACTGATTAATAATTATTTGACTTACATGCTGAATTTGATCCCAAATAATCCTGTTCTCCTTAATAATGAACAAATAGAAGAAATAATGATATATTATGTCATCCTCAGGAGACAATTTTATAGTCACATTCTAATTAAGAGGCAACAAAATGGTTGCCAGTTAAAAAGTGCCAAAAAAAGTTTTTCATATTAACGGAGGGTGACAAAGTTTTTAGCCAAAAGGCAAACTAGTGATTTTGTCTTTCATTCAACAGCAAAATTTATGAGCAGAGACATCCCTGTAATCCCTGAAATAATGGAGCATAGGTGCCCACTGGACCCTCTTACTGAGTGGAAAGCATGAATGCATTGGACTTCTTTTGTACAGTGGAGCCAGAACCATTAATATAAGATAATTTAGCTGTCATTGATTCAGCCAGTAACAACAACAAAAAACAAGTGTCAAGATTTAAAAGAACGAGAATCAGTTCAGTGCCCTGATATGTCTTGTCTTCTCTTTACAGTATTATTTATCTAGATTTCTCAAGGCCTTTTCCCAGACCCCCTACTCTATAATGTAGTGCTCTCTCCACTAACTTTTTACTCAAAGGTCCTTGGATGATCTGTAACTCCCAAATCTTTATCACTCAGAATCTTTCTTTTGAGGCCAGACCTTAAAGGGAATTCAAACTCAGCAGGTCCAAAGGTGAAATCATCATCATTTCTCCAAACTGTTTCTTATCAAGTTGCCCTATCCCAGCAAATGAAAAAAACTATTCATCTGGCTTACCAGGTGGAACCATAGGAGTCAACCTTGAAATGGATTATTTTACTCATCGGGAAAACATCTCCCTTTAATGACTTTTGATTTTATATCTTAAATATTTCTATGCTGTTGTCTCCTTTCCATCTCTAAAACTTCCACCATCGTGCTCCAAACTAGTATCATCTCCTGTTGGGCTACTGTATTATCTTGCTAACCACTCACTCCTTTCCTTCTGATGCTACACACTATCCATTTCCCATAGAAAGTGCAGACAGATCTTTTTAAAATGAAGATCTTATCCCCATCTCCCAAAAAATCTTACAAAGACTTTTCCTTGTTATTAATATAAAAGGCAAAGTTCTTTAAATGGGTGAGACACCTTGTTTTTTCTTACCCCTGTCTTCCCTCATGGCCTCAGTTTCTTCTGCCAGGCCTGTAGTGCCATGATTTCTTACATGTCAAGACTTTCAGATATGATCTGTCTTCCATGTGTTTCTCCCAACTGCTTGGCCCAGACAATGCCAATTCATCCTTCAGATCTAAAGAAACACCCTTCTCTGGAGAAGGGTGCTCTGACTCCTCAGGTCAGATGACTTCTCTAATCCATTACCTTGCTATATATATTTTTTCAGTCATAGTGCTTACCATTCTACTCTTTTATATTTTTCTGAAATTATTTGTTTAATATCTGCTTGCTTGCTACCCCCACACTACTGGTCCATGAGCCAAGGATCATATCTGCTTTAATTACCTCATTATGGGCCCATAGTTGGTTGAAAAAGTGAGGAAATAAATGAAAAAAAAATGAAACAAACAAAAAGTGGCATCCTATGAATAATATATATAGGCTTTTGTCATATACATAAAGGCTAGAGTAGCTGGGCAAAATTCTATAAATTCAAGGGGAAGGAGTTTAAAGGAGGAGAAATATGAGTGAGACTGTTTTGAATGTTCTTTAAAAATTACATCAGTTTCCTAATAGTGTAAAGTGATTACTAGATTCAATTTTGAAAATTGAATATTATTCACAAGAAGGTTCATCCTTAATTGAAGGTCAGTTTAGTGGCTAATGTATTACTTTGAATTGGACATCAACCTACATGGCGTTTGCATACACAGGTTTTGTGTATTATTTCACTTGGCCGTCATTTTTCATTCAGGGAAGATATTCATGTTTTCTTTTTTATTTTAACATTTATCACAATTTACATGATGTGACTTTTCTTTCTTTTAAAACTACATAGAAACAAACATAAGTTTGTCATTAATTCAGGTTATGAATCACTGCCATTCTAATACCTGATGTAATTCTTAATGTTTCCAGTGATTTTTGAATAGTGTTTTTATTCTTTTTTCTATTTTCTTGAAAGGAAGTTTTGGAGTGTTAATGAAACAACTGAATTATACTTTTCCATAATAAATGTGATCATAAAAATTCAAAATCAATTTTTTGCACTTGGTTTTTATGGTATGTTTTGTTTCTGAGCTTATTTTTACAGGAAGAATATAGTGGTTATGTAAAGTTGTAGGACAGGGTGCCTCATCTAAGTAACACTAGATGGTATATAGATTTATGGCAAACACCAGAGAGAAGGATGTTGGTGTTTTCTAAAGAGAGAAAAACTATATCACTTCATTAGGGAAGGGACATTTGAAAAGCCATCTTGAAGCATAGAGGTAGGTAACATGTGATATCATTCTTTCCCTAGACTTCTACCTTGGACAACCAAAGATGAGAATAAACTCTAAAAAGAAAACTTGTTATTTCCTCTAGGAATATAACTTGTTGTGTATTATATTGTTTTGTTTTTAAAAACCTCTATAAGATATCATTGACTTAAGCATATGTCAAAACTATATTTTTCTTATTATTATTATATGTATGTTATATCTAGTATAAGATTTAGATAATATTAACAATTAAGGAGAAACTTGGGCAATGCTAATGACTTATAAAATCTGGCTGTATTTCTGTATTATAATTCTGTAGGAATCACTTTTTGTTTTTTCCCCAGCTAATTTCACTGCATTTCTGCCCTTTTCCCCAAGTGATTCTATATTAAAGATACCAGAAGAAATTGGAAAAATAGAAAAAAAATATTTTGTAATATGAAAAAACATTTGGGTGTTTGTTGTCAGTGTCCTCCTCTTGGTAAAAGGATACTTTAAATCTATTTTGCACTAAACGAACTTTTTTCCCTCCTTCTAGGCACACCTACTAAGAATGTAATTGTGTCCCCCAAAATTTGTATGTTGAAGCTTTAGTCCCCAGTGTAACTCTATTTGGAAATAGGGCCTATAAGGAGACAATTAAATGAGGTCATAAAGGTGGGGCCTGGGTTTGATAACGGTGGTGTACGTATAAGAAGAGCACCAGAGAGCTTGCTCACTGTCTTTTCTCCAAGTGAGGATAGCAAGAAGATCTTTCACAGCAGGGTGCTAGAAAGAACATCTGTATCAGAAACTGTATCAGTTCATGTTGATCTATGACTTCTAGCTTCCAAAACTGTGTGAAAATAAGTTTCCTTTTATTTTGCATTAAAGAACCTTTTTATTGTATTTTCCATTAACATGTAACCCCCTGATACTTCCCTCCCCCCTGCAATCACTACACTGTTGTCCGTATCTGAGTCCTTTTACTTTTTTTCTCTATCCCTCCACCCCTAACCTCCCTCCACCAATAGCTATAATCCTTCTTTCTATGATTGTGTCTCTATTTTACTTGATAGTTCAGTTTGTTCATTAGGTTCCACATATAAGTGAAATAATATGGTATTTGTCTTCCTTTGGCTTATTTCAGTTAGCATAATGTTTTCCAGGTCCATTCATGCTGTTGTAAAGGGTGAAATTGTCTTCTTTTTCACAGCTGAGTAATATTTCATCATGTAAATGTCCCATAGTTGTTTTATCCACTCATCCACTGATGGTCACTTAGGCTGCTTCCATACTTGGTTAGTTATAAATAACTCTGCAATGAACAAAGGGGCACTTATATTTTTCTAAATTAGTGTTTTACATTTCTTCAATATATTCCCAAAAGTGGGATCACTGCACAGTTTATGATATTTTGCTATAGCAACCCAAGAAGACTAAGACAACATCCATCTCAGGGTCCCCTGAATTTCATTTTACTCTTAAAATACTAAGTATATACATGTGGCATATTATTCCATGTTAAAGACTCAGTGGGAAAAAAAAATTAGAAAGCTATCTTTCTTAAAATAAAAGTATGAGACCCTCAACTAAACTAACTAAAAAGAAAAGGGAAGAGATTCAATTAACAAAATTCAGAAATCAATGAGGACACATTTTAACTCATGTCATAGCAATAAAAAGGATCATGAAACATTGCTATGATGAACTATACACAGTCTCATTGGGTAATCTAGAAAAGATGGATAAATTTCTAGAAACATACAACCTATAAAAGTGAATCATGAAGAAAAAAAAAACAATCCTGAAGGTTCCTAAGCCTCTCTTCATGTTTTTGAATTCTTATTTCTTTATTCTGTTTTAGTTGATATTTATTTCTTCCTTCTTCTCCAAATCCTTGATCTGAGTTCCAGTTTCCTTACCTTCACTGTTGGTTCCTTGTATATTTTGCTTTATTTCACTTTACATAGCCTTCACTTCTTCCTATTTTGTGACCATACTCAACCATTTCTGTGAGCACCCTGATTACCAGTGTTTTTAACTCTGCATCTGATAAGTTGGCCATCTCTTCATCACTAGTTCTACTGGAGCTTTGATCTGTTCTTTCATTTGGGCCATATTTTTTTGTCTTGGTATGCCCATTACATTATAAGGGGTGGAGGCTTAGATATTCACCAGGATGGGGCAATCCACCTTGCTGTGTTGTGGTGCTGCATGTGTGTGGGGTGATCAGAGAGGGAAAAATGCCAGTCACTCAACTCTCTGTCAGCCTTCAGTCACTTCCCCCACTTCCCAAAAGCAAATTGAGCCTTTTTGGTGTTGATTCCTGGGTATGTGAGATTGTGTACATTCTATGACCCTGTGGGTCTTTCCAACAAACTCTCCTTTGAGGCTGGGAATTTCTCCCACTGCTGCAATTCACACAATTTTTATAGCCAGAGGTTTTGAGGCTTTATTCCTCCATGCTGGAACCATGGGTTGTACAGTCTGTTTTGCTCCCCAGTTGTTCCTCCAAGTTTATCCACACATGAATGTGGGACTGCCCAGTCCATCAGCTGCTGCCTTGTTGTGTGTCCTCTCTGCCCCAGCTGCCCTTCTCAGTCCCTCCTACTGGTCTGAATGAATGCTTCTTCTTTAACTCTTTGGTTATCAGACTTCTACATAGTTAGATTTTTTGGCAGTTCTGGTTGTTTTTTATTTTTTAATTTGTTGTTCTTCTTTTCATTGTTCGAGGAAGCAAAGTGTATCTACCTATGCCTCCCCCTTGGCCAGAAGTTTCTGGAAGACCAAGAAATTAAATATTTATTTGAAAAAATAATGAAGGAGAACTTCCCCAATCTGGCAAAGGAAATAGACTTTCAGGAAGTCAAGGAAGCTCAGAGAGTCCCAAAGAAGTTGGACCAAAGGAAGCACACGCGAAGACACATCATAATTACATTGTACAAGATTAAAGGTAAGGAGAGAATCTTAAAAGCAGCAAGAGAAAAAGAGACAGTTACCTACAAAAAAGTTCCCATAACACTTTCAGCTGATTTTTCAAAACAAACCTTGCAGGCGAGAAGGAGCTAGAAAAAAGTATTCCAAGTCATGAAAGGCAAGGACTTACACCCAAAAATACTCTACCCAGCAAAGCTTCATTTAGAATGGAAGGCCAGATAAAGTGCTTCTCAGATAAGTTCAAGTTAAAGGAGTTCATCATCACCAAGCCCTTATTATATGAAATGTTAAAGGGACTTATCTAAGAAAAAGAAGATGATAAAAAATATGAACAGTAAAATGACAACAAACTCACAACTATGAATAACTGAACCTAAAAAAAAAAACTAAGCAAAAAACTAGGACAGGAACAGAATCACAGAAATGGAGAACACATGGAGGGTTATCAGCAGGGAAGATTAGGGGGGAGAATGGGGGAAAATGTATAGGGAATAAGAAGCATAAATACTGGGTACAGAATAGACAGGAAGAGGTTAAGAATAGTATGGGAAATGGAGAAGCTGAAGAATTTATATGTATGACCCATGGATATGAACTAAGAGGGGGAGAATGTGAAGCAAGGTACAGGGCAGAAGGGAATAATGGGGAGAAAAAAAATGGAACAACTGTAATAGCATAATCAATAAAATATATTTTTTAAAAAGAAATAAAAACAATCCAAACAGACTGATAACTAGTAGGGGATTGATTCAGTAAAAAGAAATTACAAAACAAAGAAAACCCCAAGAACAAGTTACTTCACTGGAGGATTCTATAAAACATTTACAGAAGTATTAACACTAAGCCTTCTCAAACTCTTCCAAAAAGTTGATGAGAAGGGAATAATTCCAAGCTTATTCTGTGAGTTCATATGTACCCTGACACTAAAATCAGACAAAGGCAGTATAAGAAAACTACAAACCAATATTTCTGGGGAATATTGATGCAAAAATTATCAACAAAATGTAAGCAAACCAAATTTAAAAACACATTAAAGGAATTATACATCATGAATACGTAGCATTTATTACTGAAATGTAAGAACATTTCAACTTACAAAAATCAATCTGTGTAATTCACCACATTAAATGACAAAAATAATGATCATTTTGATCAATCATTTGACTATCAATTGATCATTTCAATTAATGCAGAAAAGGCATTTCACAACAGTCAACATAATTCATAGTAAAAACACTCAAGAAACTAGGAATAAAGTGAAATTACATCAACAAAATAAAGGCCATATAGGAAAAGCCTCCAGCTAACATAATACTCAATGGTGAAAAACTGAAAGCTTTTTCTCCAAATTAGTAATAAGACCATGATGCCCATCCTTGCCATTTCTATTAAACATAGTGCTTGAAGTCCTAGCCAGAATAATCGGCAAGAAAAATAAATAAAAGCATCAAAATAGGAAAGGAAGAAGTAAAATCATCTCTGTTTACTGATGACATGAACTCATATGTAGAAAATCCTAAAGAACTCACAAAAATACTTAGAATTAATAATAAATTCAATAAAGTTTAAGGGTACAAAATTAATATCCACAAATCAGATTTATATAAGCTAACAATAAATAATCTAAAAAGGAAATTAAGAAAAGAATTCCATTTACAATGGTATTAAGAAGAATAAAATACTTAGGAATAAACATAACCATTGCAGTATAAGACTTGTACACTGAAAACTGCAAAACATTCCAGAAATTAAAGAAGATATAAATAAACGGGAACACTTTCCATGTTCATTAATTGGGAATATAATATCGTTAAAATGTCCACACTACCCAAAGTGATCCAGATTTAATTCAATCCTTATTGAAATGCAATGGCATTAATTTTCCAAAAATAGAAAAAAACCCTAAATTTTGTATGGAGTATCAAAGGACTTAGTAGTCAACACAATCGTGAGAAGTAAAAACAAAGCTGGAGGTCCCTCACTTCCTGATTTCAAAACATGTTACAGAGCTATATAATCAAAACAGCATGGTAGCGGCCTAAAGACAAACATACAGACAAATGGAATAGAATAGAGAACCCAGAAATAAGTGCTCACATATATTGTCAAATAATTATCTGAAAAATTGCTAAGGATATACACTCTTCAACAAGTGGTGCTGGATTCCACTTCTGGATATATACACAAAGGAAATGAAAAGAGGATTTTTATGATTATTACTCATCTGTATCACAGAATTATTTACAATATCCAAGATATTGGAAACAATCCAATTGCCTATCAACTGATGAATGGCCCTGAAACATATACATAGTTAAATATAAATAAACCATGAGAAAGGAGATATTTCCTTATTTACTACAACATGGATAGAACTTGAACACATTACACTAAGTGAGGTAAGTCAGGCAAATGTAGAAAAGTACTGTATGATATCACTTATATGTGAAACACAAAAATGTGAACTTATAAAAAAACAGAGGATAGAGAGTAAAATGGTGGTTATCAGGGAGGAGGGGATAATATTGATGGTGTTTAATGGTACAAATTTGTAACAAGCAGTAAATAGGCCACAAAGATGCACAGTGCATTATACTAATACACAGTATAATAAATACAAAAAATGTTATGCTACAATTATGTAATGTGATAAATCTTGCTACATTGGCAAATATTTTACAGTATATAAATGTATCAAAGTAATACACTATACACATGAAACTTACACAATGTTACATATCAAATTTATTGAATAAAATAAATTATTTTAGTGCTGGAAAAACTGGATATACACATGCAAAAACTGAAATTGGAACTTATACCATACAGAGAAATGAACTGAGAGTTAGGTAAAGACATAAACACAAGATCTGAAACTATAAAACTCCTAAAAGAAAACACAGGGGAAAATATTCATGACATTGGATTTGGCAATGATTTCTTGGATATAGCTACCAATGTATATACAACAAAAGTAAAAATAGACAAATGGAACTGTACTAAATTTTATCCTCACCCAAGGACATTTTTTAATTGCTTTGAGAGAGAGAGAAAGGCAAGAGAGAAAGGGGGTTGGTGAGAGACAGAAACTTCAATATGAGAGAGAAACATTGATTGGTTGCCTTCTTTGATGTGGCCCAACTGGGGATTGAACCCATAACACAGGTATGTGCCCTGCCAGGAGTTAGACCACAACCCTTCAGTCCACAGGACAATGCTCCAACCAACTGAGCCACACTGGCCAGGGTGAGACCATATTAAATTTTAAAACTTCTGCACAGCAAACAAAAAAACAATCAACAGAGTGAAAAATCAATCTACATAATGGGTTGCATGATCGCTAACCCTATATTTGATAAGGGGTTAATATGTAGAATATATAAAGAAACTCAATAATGACAAAGAGCAAACAATCCTATTTAAAATGAGTAAAGGATTTGAATAGTAAATTATTAAAAGAGGCTGTACAAATGACCAACAAGCACAAGAAAAGATGCTCAACATCAATCATAATAAAAGAAAATCCAATCAAAATCACACTGAGGTCTATAACCTCACCCCCATTAGGATTGCTGCTATCAAAAAAAAAAAAATAGCAAGTGTTGGTAAGGATGTGGAGAAAGTGAATCCCTTGTGTGTAATGTAAAATAATAGACACTGTGGAAAATAGCATGGAAGTGCCTCAGAAAACTAAAAATGGAACTATCTTTTGACTCAGTGATTCCATTCCTGGGAATATACTGTAAGAATCCTGAATCACCAATTCAAAAGAACTTATGTAGCCTTGTGTACAAAACAGTGCTACTTACAATAACAAATTGTTGGAAACAGCCTAAGTGCCCATCAGTAAATGAGTGGATAAAAAAATTGTGGTACATTTACACAATGGAATTCTATACAGCAGAGAGAAAAAGGAATTCCTACTTTTTATGACAGCATGGATGAAACTGGCAAATATTATGTTATGTGAAATAAGCCAGTCAGTGAAAGACAAATATCATATGATCTCACCTAGAAAAGGAATCTAATGAACAAAATACACAAAACAGACCAGAGGCATGGAAACATGGAACAGACTGACAGTGACCGGCAGAGGGGGACAATAGTGGAAAGGAGGGCAAGGGACTAGTCAAAGAACATGTAGAATGACTCAAGGGCATGGACAACAGTGTGGGGACTGACTGTGGGAGCCCGGTGAGGGGTGGGTGCTGGGTGGAGGAAGGCCACGGGGAAAAAATAGGGACAACTGTAATAGGATAACAATAAAAAAATCTTAAAAAAATGAAACTATTATATAATTCAATAGTTCCCCTTATAGATATATATATTCTTTTATTTTTCAGCCTTAAAAAAAAGAGAGAAAATGATGTCACTTGCTACAACATGGATGATACATGAGGATATTGTGTTAAGTAAAATAAGCCAACCACAAAAAGATAAATACTTCATAATTCTTTTTACCTGAGGCCTCTAAAATAGTTGAACCCTTAGAAACAAAAAGTAGAAAGGTGGTTGCCAGATGCTAAGAAGTGGAGATAAAGGGGAATGGATATTCAATAGGTATAGATTTTCAGTTCTGCAAGATGAGAAAGTTCTAGAGAGCTGTTGCAATTAATGTGAACATAGCTAACACTACTGTACTGTACATTTGAAAATGGTTAAGATGGTCAATTTAATCTTATTTATTTTATCCTCAGTAAAATATGTAAATAAAAATCAAAGCATGGAGCACAATGATATATTGATACATTTACTTCTTTAGAAGTTAGCTTATATGACAGCTTAAAATTTGCATGTGAACTGACTTTCTGCAAAGGAGCCAATGAAATAGGAATGCTAATATTTTCGAGCAGGCATGATAGAGATTTATCTTATTTTTACCGATGGATGCAATCATAAAAAATAAAACACCAAGCCTCAAGTTTTTGGACTTTTTAGTTCAAGATGTCTAATAAAAGTATATTCTAGCAGCTTTTAGACATTTAAAGCTAGAATTTAGGTCAGGGCTAGATATCACCCGTATAGAGAGGTGAGAAGAAAGCAATGGGAATGGGGCATATAAATAGATAAGAGCAGAGGGCTAAGGAACCAGACTTGGGAGATATTCAGAACTTGTGGCTCTGATGAAACAAGAGCTACAGCTTGATAAAGAAAGTTTAAAAGGTCATGAGTGTATTCCAAGCAACACTGAAGAAGAAATTTTTTTTTTCTACTAAAAGAAGTGGTTTTGGTCTCTTTTCAATATCTTATTTTAATCTAAACTAGTAGTCAATTCACTTAGGGTATCTTTTCTTCTATATTTTATAAAGCATCATTGATGTTCCAAATAATACCTTAGGATAAAAACCTAAATCCAACTCTAAAACACAGTTTGATGCCAGTGTTAGAGAATTCGTTTTTAAAAAGCAATTAAAAAACTGATTACTGAAAATCACAAAAGACCTGAAATACAGAAAAAGTGAAGTGCATTTGGAAAGTTGAAGAGACATTCGTGCTTTAAATAAAGCATGAATACAGAGGCAATTTCCATCTAAAAGCTGTATGGTCAATTTGCCAATAATAGCAATTCCCGTGTTTAACTGAAAAGAAAATAGCAAGCAGCATCTGA
>PVIA01002960.1:128330-186865 GCA_004024845.1 Tonatia bakeri | reverse complement strand
GCTGTTCACTGGGCATGCAGGCTCTGGGGTTTCCTGGGTGGTTCAGGCCAAGGTCAGACCCCACCTGTGTTTTGCCTGGGGCCACCCTGCATGAGCTATAAAGTAAACTCGGATGGCTGCTACTTGCTCGGGTTTGAGATCCCCAGGCAAATCCAAGCTGTTAATCTAGGCTAGCTGCTGCTAATGCCAGACTTGAGGCCACTTTTAAAAAGGTACAGGGCCTGAGAACTCACTGAGGCCAACTGTTGCATGCTTGAGAAGATTTTGCAAAGCCTGAGCCAAGACCAGCCATTTGTATGGAAACTTCAATGGAGTGGGCCTGTACATTGTGTGGGGTAGAGATTCAGAGGGTATCCTTGATGGGGCAAACAGTGTTAACAAGATCGACGGAGTCTCAGATATGCACCCACCTGTTAATTCTGTGGCCTTCTGGAGAGAGGGTTCAGAAAAGGGACAGTGGCCTCTGTCTACCTTTTTGGGGGGATACAGCTGACTGCCAGCTCTTTCCTTGATGTCAGACACATCAATTCCTCCTTGTATGCCACTGGTGCCTTTCAAGATGCTACCCTGGTGCTTAAACTCAGAGGGATTAAGTTTGAGTAAGTCGATGTGTGGGTTCTTTAAGAACTGCTTGGGACTCCAGAAGTTCTCCCACTGACTCAATCCCCACTGGTTTTTGCAGCCAGAAGTTATGGGGTCTTATCTTCCTGGCAATGGAACCCTTGGCTAGGGGATCCTGGTGTGGAGTTGGGACTCATCTCTCCTGAGATATCCCTTCGGAACTTTTGTCCACCACATATGAATGTGGGATCAGTTCATTTTGCACTCTGCCCCTCCTACCAGTCTGGATGGATGTGTTTTCTTAATTCTGTAATTGTTGGGCTTCCATTCAACTCAATTTCTGGTGGTTCTGAGTGATGGTTGTTCTATATTTGAGTTGTAATTTTGATGTGGTTGTGTGAGGAGGTGAGCTGTGTTTACCTATGCTGCCATCCTGATGGGAAGTCAAAACAATTTTTTGAGCCTGCACTTTAGTAACAGAGCTTGAATAATTGATGACAGTGATAGCAACAGGAGAATATTTGATTTCATTGATTTTCTGTGATGGTTGGTTTGCTAGTCACACAGTGATGGCAGCTGCACATTTTTTAAACACACAAAGAAGCTGCTGGAGGATTAATTCTCTCAGCTGCAACCTTTTGCAAACTAAAGATCTGGGGATCCTCACACCACTCCCATATCTCAGGGGTGCATACATTTGAATGGTTCTTAGTTTTCAGGCATAAATGTGACCAAAACTGCCAAGAAAGAAACTTATGTATTCAAAGAGAGTAGTATGTTTTTCTCTAGGGGATTTTTCATTTTATTTTTATTTTTTCCAAGATGTCTCTTATTTATTGACTTTTTAATATTTTAATTGTTGTTCAAGTACAGTTTTCTACCTTTTACTCCCCTCCCAGCCCATCCCACCAGCCCTCCCATTTCCCTCCCATTTCCACCCCCACCCCTTGTTTTTGTCCATGTGTCCTTTATACTTGCTCCTGCAAACCCTTCCACTTTTCCCCCGAAATTCCCTCCCCTCCCCCTTCTGGTCACTGTCAGCCTGTTCTCTATTTCAGTGTTTCTGGTTATATTTCACTTGTTTGTTTTGTTGATTAGGTTCCTGTTAAAGGTGAGGTCATATGGTATTTGTCTTCCACCACCTGACTTATTTTGCTTAGCATAATTCTTTCCAGTTCCATCCATGCTGTTGCAAAGGGTAGCAGCTCTATTTTTCTTTCTGCTGCATAGCATTCCATTGTGTAAATGTACCATAGATACATGCACTGGTTCCTCTGTAGACTCTTGTTTGGGATTAAAGTGGGTTTCACTCTATTTAGAGCTTTTTTTATTCTTCTAAAACTTGTATGAGGCTGTTTCACCAAGGGAACCCACACTGGATATTCCAGGAAGAAATAGTTTCTTAATGCATTTTTTTCCCCAAGTGAAGCAGCATATTTTATGAGACAGAGGAATTCTGACTATTGTATTGGTATAGTCTGGATTTTCTAGAGAGTCAGGTAGTTAGCAAAATCAAACTCTGGAAATACTGATGGGTGAGCTTGACCCACAAGTTATGGGTCAAGTCTAGATGAATTATGGTGTGGCTGCAAAAATATCACTCATGAGAGTACAACTTGAGACCTGATTAATGTCATAGTGTTCAATCTTTGTGGGTATTTAATGAATTGAATGAAATCAGATAGAACTTATTGTACTATTTGCAACAATCTGGAACCATAATGTTCTTATGATAGTTTGAAACAAACTTCAGTTAGAACTCTGCTAATGATCTGGCCAAACTATGGATATGTTTAAACCAGGAAAATCTGTGATCACCCTGTTTGTAAATCAGAGTTCTGAATGTCCCATGGTGCTTTCTTTGCTTCAGAAGATCAAAAGTTTTAAACGTCTTGATTGCCAGAGTACTATGTTCAGTGATTTCACTTTTGTTTTTACCAATTTCCTAAGAAGCAGAGTTGATTAAGAAAAATTAATGAAAAAGGCAAAAAAAAAAAGAGAACTCTCATTGATAAAAGGTGGTGGCTGCTTCCTAGATATTGGTACTAGGGTTCAACTTCCCATAACCACCACTTTGTGACTGCATAAAGCCCTCAATGTGATTATACAGTAATAATTTTGAATTGCATAGATTACTTTTATATCAAGGACTTAAATATCTTGCAAAAATTCTCTCTTTTGTGTTTAGGTATTTTATACCACCTTTTTGGTGAAGCTGATATGCTTGTAAACTAAAACCCTTTACTACACAAAGGTTTACAACAATTTAATTTGGCTTATAAATAGTGTACTGTTTCTCCAGTTATCACCCAAAATTTCCCACAAAGGCTTTTCATCCTCCTAGGTATAGGCCTCAGCTTAACTATCCAGGACTATTTCATTAAACTGCTGCTAAAATTTTACATATAATTCCTATTTCTTACAGGTGTGGTTTTGCAATAGTGGTTAAAGTTTTTCTTTCATGAGTTGAAGCTTTTTTAAATATAAGAACTTATGATTACTGCAAACAAAAACAAAACAAGAAATAGAGGGAAAGAGAGAAAATGGTCAGGCTAAGAATTTAGGCTAAGAATTTAAGGCTAAGAATTTAAAAGCAACTTACATTCTGCCCTAATACCCAGTTAATTAATAGGAACAAATGGCCATTTCTCTCTGCCACAGCTAAAAGGTATTTTTGCAGATGTGATGGCAGAATTTGTAAAATATGTAGTGTGAAGGAAGAAAGCTTAGTGGGTTTTTACTGAAGACTTTGTTTGCCCAGTGGACCGGTATCTACTGCATGGCCTTGCAAGACATATGGCTTCTAACATGTAGTTCCTTTGTAGATGGGTTGGGAGATAAGTTTTCTTCTTTTGGGTGGGCATTTTCAGGCCTTCATGTTTTTTTTTACAATGGAGCCAATAGGTTACATATAATCTGTACTGCACATTAACGTGCACATTATACTGTACATTAGTTGGACCCAAAGTGTACCATTGGTAAGACTGAGGAGCAAAACAGCTCTCATAGCCTTACCCTAAGAGGGGATTCAGTGGCTGGAACATGGTCTCTTCAGCTCCATTCACAGCACCAGGTTTGCCATTGCTGATGGATGATATTTGGTTGAAATTTAGTTTGCTATATGGTAGGATATACACTTATTTTAGTTTACTTTTAACTTCTGCTGTTCTTAGATGTTTATGCTGCATTTATCTGCTAGTACTTTCCCACATGTAATAATATTCAGTGATGCTAGTCAGTGATTTCCAAGGCAGGAAATCTTGATATATATCATTGAATTCTTTACCATATTTCTATAGTACCCCTTCAAATAAATTAACTTCAGAGGCTGACCATTCTTCCATTTCATATCTGCATAAAATTGTTCCTCCAAGTGTCTCTTAAGTCACTAGTTGAACTGCTCAAATCATAGTTGTGGTTATACGGTGTATCTATAACATGAGACAGAGTGACGTTTGGAGAAGCAATAGCTGCACTCATATGCAAACTAGGCTGCTTTACAGAATTGCTGCAGTTAAGGGCTTCAGCAAGTGTCCCGCCAGCACATGCTTCGACTAAAAACTGGTCAATCTGTTCATCTGTAAGTGGACTATTTGGACTCTAAACTTTAACTTTCAACTTCAACTCCTCCTCTCATATGATTCTCCTTCTAAGAGCATTTCTAGAATTTCTGCATGATATCTAGGTCCCACTCTGATTTCACCTTTGTCAGCTAAGAGCTTATAGACCAGCAAGTAGAAAAAATTATTCTCTTTTTAAAAAAAGATTTCGTTTATTTATTTTTAGACAGAGGGGAAGGGGGGGAGAAAGAGAGGGAGGGAAACATCAACATGTGGTTTTCTCTCGTGCACCCCCTACTGGATAACTGGCCCACAACACAGGCATGTGCCCTGATGGGGAATCGAATCAGTGACCCTTTGATTCACAGGCTGGCAATCAATCCACTGAGCCATGCCAACCTGGGCTATCTTCTTTATCACAATATAACAATACTGACTGTGTCTCATTCAGTAGGGTAACATTGCATTTCCGTCTGATATGTGTTGCAGGCAGAGATTCATACTGATGTGACAGAGAGTTCCCTATGTTTCAACTGATGTTTCTGTTTATCAGTCAAGTGATCTCAATTGTTTCAGATTTTCCTTCAACTTCTTTAGCATGCTTATCTGTGAGCATTATAAGCATGTTGGAAATATCTCATTTATAAAAGACCATCACTTTTGCTTCCACATTGACAGTTGCAGTCTTGGTGAGTTCTCCTATCCTCCTGATTAGGTACAGATTGCTGGAGGAATTTTCAAAGTAGACATAATCTTGGACATGGTGTACATTGGCCACCATGTCTGCCTGCCACCTTGTCACCTGAGAGAGAGGGGAGCACAAGTTGAGGTTTCTTTAAAAAATTGCAGTTATTAACTTTGTGTTACTATTTTAACATTATTACTCTCTGCACTTGTAGTTCTATAATTGATTTCTTTCCTTACCAGGGTTTACACCCCTCCCCCCCACTCCTTAGTAAGGTGATACAAAGTTAGACTATGGGTTTGTACTAATCTTATACCCCACAACTGCAAAGCGTGGTAGACTCTGGGCTTAATTTTCTTTTAAGGCCAAAGAAACTTTTTTCCTTTTTATTGACATGGGTTGTATTGGAACGTAGTGACAAAAATCAACTTCTTTAATACTGATTATCAGGGAAGACCCACAGAGTATACAGTTTGAGATTAGGGTGTGTTGGCATAACTGCATGGAAACCGTATGCCATTCTGTACTACCCAGGAAATAATATTAGTTTCTCAGCAGTACCACACCTTTATTAACTTGTAAGCCATACTACACAAAGATTTGTATCATAAAAGTTGTTCTGAATTCAGCCCTGTTTGATGTGGCTCGGTGGATTAAGTTCTGTCCTGTGAACCAAAGGTTGCTGGTTCAATTCCCCATCAGAGCAGAATTCTTGGGTGTGGTCCAAGTCCCCAGGAGGGGAAACATGAGAGGCAGCCACATATTGATGTTTCTCTCCCTCTCTTCCTCCCTTCCCCTTTTCTAAAAATAAATAAATAAATAAATAAATAAATCATAAATAAATAAGTTAATTAAATAAAATCTTAAAGATAGGTTGTTCTGGGTTCAGTAAGTCATTGGCTTGGTTAATTAGCCTTAACTTTTACATTAGCAACTATTTCCCCTAATTTCTAATAAAAATATCTTGTAAACTTTGGCTTAAAGAAGATCCTATTTTTTCCAGGTTACAACTTTGTGCTGTTGTAGTAGTGTTCTGACTTTGTTCCTCTCACTGTGGTGTTTGCTTCAGCTGTCTTCATATATCAAGTGAATGACAGTTCAGTGAAACAGGATGCTCTCCATGAAATATATAAAAAATTTAATTAGAAATTGGAATATTCCATTGCAGTAAAAATTCAATTGTAGTAAAATAATTCAATTGTAGTAAAAAAAAATCATTTGTAGTCAATTGGAAATGCCTGTAAGCAGAGACTTTCCAGAGTCAGCACAATAGCTCTATTTGTAAATACTGTAGGCTTTATGCATCTGCGGGAATGGCAAACCTGACTAAATTTTGTATTTCTCTTCATCCTCAAAATAATTTTTGGATTCTTTCCAGATTAATGAGGCAATTTTATTCTTTCTATATTTTTATATCCTTTTTTTTTCGTGTTTTTAAACATAAAATCTATTTTGTTTGAAATCTGGTTGAAACACAGTGTGGAATTTTGTATTAAGCATGTTTTTGATTGAAAGTTTTATCAAACAAGCTTTCAGGAGTCAGGAAAATGGCTTCAAAATAGGTGGGAACAGAGTACACTT
This sequence comes from Tonatia bakeri, assembly GCA_004024845.1. Lineage (NCBI taxonomy): Eukaryota > Metazoa > Chordata > Mammalia > Chiroptera > Phyllostomidae > Tonatia > Tonatia bakeri. Next base: position 180,478 of record PVIA01002960.1, on the reverse strand, counting down.
CCCTCTGCACACAGGTGGAATACCTAGCTGATCTTCTGAGAAACAGAATGAAAACTCTCCAAGCCAGAAAGGATAGGCAAGCATTATTCCAAATAATGAAAAACAAAGGTCTACAACCAATATCTGATCACAAGGGACTGAAACTAGGAACAAACCTCAGGAAAAAAACTCAAATACACTCAAACTCATGGAGATTGAATAGCATGCTATTAAACAGTGAATGGTTCCAGAATGAGATCAAGGGAGAAATCAAAAGGTTACTAGAAACACATGAAAATGAATTCAAAACAATCCAAAACTTATGTGACACAGCGATGGCTGTGTTGAAAGGGAAGTTTATAAAGATACAGCCCACCTAAAAAGGATAGAGATATTTAAAGTAAACAGCCTAACCATATACCGGCAAGAACTGGAGGAACAACAAAGACAGCCCAGAGCAAGTAGAAGAAAGGAAATAACAAAGATCAGAGAAGATTTAAATGGCATAGAAACTAAAGGCAAAATTCTAAGGATCAATGAATCCAGGAGCTGGTTCTTTGAAAAGATAAGCAACATCAACAAGACTTTAAGTGGACTCATCAAGAAAAAAAAGAAAGAGAACCCAAGAAAACACAACCTTAAATGAAAGAGGAGAGATTACAACTGATACCACAGAAATACAAAGAATTGTAAGAAATTATTATGAAGAACTATATGCCAAGAAATTTGAAAACCTAGGTGAAATGGGCAAATACCTAGAAAAATATAATCTCCAAAAGTCAATGAAGAAGAAACAGAAAGCCTGAACAGACCAATAACAGCAAATGAAATTGAAGCAATAATCAAAAAGCTCCTGACACACAAGTGCCTTGGACCAGATAGTTTCAGATGAGAATTTTACAAAGCACTTAAGAAAGAGCTAACTCCAATCATTCACAGACATTTCCAAACAATCAAAGAAGATGGAAGTTTCCCATACTTTTTTTATGTAGCCAGCATCATCCTAATCCCAAAACCAAATACAAACATAACAAAGAAAGAAAACTTCAGGCCAATAGTGCTGATGAACATAGATGCTAAAATCCTCAACAAAATATTGGCAAACTGCATCCAGCAATACATTAAAAAGATCATATGCCATGATCAAGTGGGATTCATTCCAGGGCTGCAAATATAGTACAATATTCTCAAATCAATAAATGTAATACATCACACAAACAAAATGAAGGACTAAAATCACATGATCATATCAATAGATGCAGAAAAAGCATTTGATAGGGTACAGCATACATTTGTCATAAAAACACTCACCAAAGTTGGAAGAAAGGGAGCATTCCTCAAAATAATAAAGGCCTTATATGAGAGACCTACAGGCAACATCATACTCAATAGGCAAAAACTAAAAACGTTCCCACTAAGATCAGGAATCAGATAAAATTGTCCACTTTCACCATTTCTATTCAACATGGTATTGGAAGTCCTAGCCACAGCAATCAGGCAAAAAAAAAAAAAAAAAAAAAAAAAAAAAAAAAAAAAAAAAAAAAAAAAAAAAAAAAAAAAAAAAAAAAAAAAAAAAAAAAAAAAAAAAAAAAAAAGGAAAAAAGAAAGAAAAAGAAATAAAAGGCATCTATTCTGGTAAAAAGGAAACAAAACTGTCATTGTTTGCAGATGACATGATAGTGTACATAGGAAATCCTATAGAATCCATTAGAAAACTGGCCTAGTAAGTCAATTTGGCAAAACAATGGGATACAAAGCCAATATTCAGAAATGAAAGGCATTTCTGTACATCAACAAAGAATATCAGAAACAGAAATCAGGAAAAAATCCCATTTGATACACCAGCGAGAAAAATAAAGTACCTAGGAATAAACCTAATCAAGGAGGTAAAAGAACTGTACTCAGGAAACTATACAACACTGAAGAAAGAAATTAAGGAAGACACAAACAAAAGGAAGCATGTAGCATGCTCATGGATTGGAAGAACTAACATCATCAAAATATCCATGCTACCCAAAGCAATTCATAGATTCAATGGCATCCCTATTAAAGTAACAATGATGTATTTCACACACAGATATAGAACACACATTTCAGAAAATTATATGGAGCCACTAATGACCCTAAATAGGCGCAGCAATTTTGAGAAATAAGACCAAAGTAGGAGGGATCACAATACCTGACATCAAGCTGTATTATGAGGCCACTGTATCAGAACAGCCTGGTATTGGCATAAGAACAGATACATAGACCAGTGGAACAGAATAGAGAGCCCAGAAATAAACCCAAGTCTCTCTGGTCAATTAATATTTGACAAAGGGGGCAGAAGCATAAAATGGAGTAAAAATAGCCTCTTCGACAAATGGTGTTGGGAGTTCTGGACAGCTACATGCAAAGAAATGAAACTCGATCACCAACTTACACCATACACAGAAGTAAATTCAAGGTGGATAAAAGACTTAAATATAAGTTGTGACACCATAAAAATCCTAGAGGAGAGCATTGACAGAAAAATCTCAGACATTCCACACAGCAATATCTTCACTGATATGTCCCCTAAAGCAAGGGACATAAAGGAAAGAATAAATAAATGGGACCTGATCAAATTAAAAAGCTTTTGTATGGCTAAAGAAAACAGCATTAAAATGAAAGGAGGGAAAACATTTGCCAAAGGTATCTTCAACAGAGGTTTGATCTCCAAAATATATAAAGAACTCACACAACTCCACTCCAGGAAGACAAAAAAACCCAATTAAAAAATAGGCAAAAGACTAGAACAGACACTTCTCCAAGGAGGACATATAGCGGGCCCAGAGACATATGAAAGGATGCTCAGCGTCACTAGACATCAGAGAGATGCAAGTTAAAATCACAGTGAGATACCACTTCATACAAGTCAGAATGGCCATCATAAACAAATCAACAAACAAGTGTTGGAGATGTGGTGAAAAGGAAACCCTAGTGTACTGTTGGTGAGAATGCAGACTGGTGCTGCCACTGTAGAAGATAGCATGGAATTTCCCCAGAAAACTAAAAATGGAATTATCTTTTGACCCAGCAATTCCAACTCTGGGATTATATTCTAAGAGTGCTGAAACACCAATCCCAAAGAACCTAGGCACCCTAATGTTCATAGCAGGTCAATTTCCAGTAGCCAAGTGCTGGAAGCAACCTAAGTGCCCATCAGTAATTGAGTAGATGAAAAAACTATGGTACTTTTACACAATGAAATACTACACAGCTGAAAGAATGAGCTCCTATCTTTTGCACCTGCATGAACAAAACTGGAAAGCATTATGCTAAGTGAAATAAGCCTGACAGTGAAAAGCAAATACCAGATGATCACACCTTTAAGTGCAACCTAATCAACAAAAGACACATGCAAACAAAATATAACTAGAGACAATGATATTAAGAGCAATCTGACTTTAACCAGAGGGGAGGATGGAAGGGACAATGTGGGGAAGATTTTCCTAAAGTGTTGTAAAGGACACATGTACAAAACCAAAGGAGAGGGTGAAAACAAGGAGGGAAGGTGGGTTTTACTGTGGCAGGGGAAAAACAGACAACTGTAATTGAACAACTATAACATAATTAAAAAAAGTTTTCTGAGTTAAAAATACATTCAGTGACCTGGTTAAGGTGGAAAGAGATTTGTATATCTGGGTTATGCCCAGTATGGGAAGCACTTGGAGCCCTGCACATCCATTGCTGCTAGTTGCTCATTAGCCATGGACACTTTGACTTAGCTTCTGTGATAAAACTTACTATGTTTAGAGGAAGAAATGATTTGATGTGAGAGACTCTGGGTGATGATGGAGGACAGGGAAATAGGCCTGATGAAAATCCAGGGGTGGTCTTGGTCTGTAGAACCCATGCCCAGGTGAGTGGGCAATGGATATTTTTTATTGCTGTTCAAGTACATTTGTCTCCTTTTTCACCCCACCATGCTGCCTGCTCCACCAATCCCTGCCTCCCACCCTCACACCCACTCCCTTTGGCTTTGTCCATGTGCCCTTCATACATGTTCCTTGATGCTCCCCCCACCATTTTCCCCTATTATCCCTTTCCCTCCTCCTCCCTGGTTACCGCCAGATTACTCTTTATTTCAGTATCTCTGGTTGTATTTTGCTTGCTTGTTTGTTTTGTTAGATACAAGATGCAGAAGTGCTAAAGACAACCGTTACTTCATCAGTTACATGTGTTTGTACCTATCCTGTGAGGAAGGTTCCAGGGTGGCTATGACAGGAAGTATCTGCCTCCAAGGATTCACCCTTCTAGCATGAGAGCTGAAGTGGAGTTTATGCCAAATTTGTATCTGCAGCAGTGAAGTATCCCCCTGTATGAGTGAATGGCATTGGTTGTCATTTACCTATGGAAAGGGTCTGTCCAGATGAGGTTTACCTTTCCTTTGTGAAAAGAATTAAGAAGCAGAGAGAGACACAGGCTTTACCCCACCTAAACTTGGGTGACAAGAATGTCTTGCTTCAGGAGTTCCCCTGTGGGTAGGCAACAACACTGATGGCTGGTGGGAGTCAGGCACCAGAGTGCAGGTCTCCAAAATACAGCACCAGGAGTGGGGATGAAATTGTAGTCTTCTGAGAATCCTTTCTTTAGACTAGAAAAAAATCCTTGTAAAGTAGAACAAAGGTCAGATGACCTCAATAAAGTCTCTAAAATGATGAATATTTTTAACACAGCTTACCTTAGCTTTCTTATCCTACTGTATAAAACAAACAAAAACTTTATACTTTTTATTTCTAATCACTGATAACACCTAGCATAATATTCTGCTCAGTAATTTTGATGAATGAATTTAGCTTTACCTTATTTTTACTGAAAAATATTGACCATGAAAACATCTGTTTTGGTTTTGAAAAAAGGCTAGATTTTTATATACTATTGAATATATGTAATACATATCCATGATGAAGCCCAATATGAAAATGAATAATCATAAAGTTACCACACAATTTGAAAAGTTGTCTTTGTGTTCTTCCCAGATTCCATTTCTCTCTTCCATGAAATCCAAATTTTGTGTACATTACTATACCCATAATTGTACATATGTGTGCATGACCAAACAGCATATTATTTAGATTCTGCAGATACTGGATTTCTTTAGGAACATGCAGTAGAGCAGTTAAAACTAATTGTTTTGTAATCAAACTGGTTGTGTTGAGCTCTAAGATGAACCATTTACTAGCTATGTGAAATTAAATACATTACTTAGCCTCTCTGAACATCAGTTTATTCATCTGCAAATAGGGGTAATCCCCCCACACCTCATCTCTCTTCTAAGCTTGTCCTGAGGATTTAATGGACTAAGAAATGTTAAATGACTTGTACAGTCCTGGTCCGTGATTGATGCTCACCAATGTTACCTCTTCCCTCTTTTCTGACTCATACATCCCTGGGAACTCCTACAAAGCACACTCACACTTCACTCTTCACTTTTGGCACATATTGTATGTCAGCAGGCCTTACAACAACAGAAAATGAGAAACCACAGAATGCCAAAGAGCACCAGACTGTATTTGCAGTTCTTAATCTTTCTACACAGGAAAGACAAATGAGTCTGGCAGTGGACAGTTGATACCATTACCAGATCATTAATTAGCAACTTGCTCAATCTTGGCAGGAAATCATTCATCATTTTCAGATGAGTAGAGAACTGCAGCACATTGTAACTGCCTACTCTTGTTCTATAGCAGTGTGGCAGCTGTGATCATCTTTGCCAGAGTTTTCTTTCCTACAGTGCCTTATCAAGATGTGACTGAGGAGATGGCTGTCATGCAGTCTAAATGCAAGAGCCCTGAACTTGGAAGGGGACTGGGGCTAAAGGCTTTCAGGGCTGGAGAGCAAGACTGGTAACCAAAAAAGAAAAATGAAGAACTTTGGAACAAGATGAGATGAATAAACTGCTTTGAGCATAGATATGATGTTTTGGAACAATCCACTTCAGGTGTCAAAGTAACACTTGGGGTTCACAGAGAACCTTACTGGGGCCCACACATGTGAGCTCAATGCTCTGGGTTTGTGCTCTGGGTTTGTGTGCATTCTCACAGCAAACCAGTGAAGCACAGTTACTGAGCACCTTGTGGAGAGGAAGCCTAGAGGCCCAGGGAGCAATGGTTATTGTTATAATTAAAATATACAGTGACAAGCTGATTTGGATTCCAGATTGACATCTGTCTGATTCCCAAGTACAGGCTGCTCTGTGACTCATCCTGTATTCCACAGTGGGGCCAGAGTTTCCTATGAACAGCACAGCCACTGGATGGTAGGTCTTAGTGACTGATTTCCTACTGCTTTTGAACACCTATAGGTCCCTTGTGCAGCTTTGTCACTAATCTTAAGAAGCCCATTCATTCTCTCTGGTTTAAATGATTTCAAATTTGCTAAGGGTTATAGGCAACCACACAATTGTTTTTAGCCTTGAGAAGGAAGTTCACATTTTCCTCTGTGCCAAGACAGCAGAGAGACTGTCTCTACCAATTCCTTGTCAGAGGAGACATTCAGAAAAATTTCAGGGCTAAGAGTTGTAACAGGATTGGGAAGGAGGCTTAGCAGGGAAGAACCAGAAAAGGTGTGTTTATGTGGAATCTCTCATTGAATTTGATAACTATAGGTCATGAGATGTCACAAAACAAGAAGAAAACATTACTTTGAGACTTCAAGACTTGGCTGGATGTAAAGGAAACTCTACAGCCTGGACACTAGTGGTCTATTGAGTATGTTTCTGTCCTTCCAAGAGAAGCACATGCAAACTACAGAACCAGGCTGGAGTGGGGGTTGAGAGGCATTGTCAACAAGGCTACAGTTGGGGTGTTTAGCCAACAGAAGACCTAGGATTGTAGGGAGCTGTTAGTTTTTCCAATACATTGTGCATAGTGTGGGCCACATGAACAATATATACAAAATATCTTAAATAATCTTAAATTTAAATACTTGTCATGCAAGCATGTACGAATCCTATTCTCTGATAGAATTAAAAACACATTAATATACGTGGAGGGCGAGTATTTATTTATTTATTTATCTTCAATATATATATATTTTCCATTACCATTTAGTGCCCTCATACCTCTTCCCCAGCAACCATCAAAGTGTTGGACATGTTCATGAGTCTTTTTTCCTTTTTGAGCAGATATTTAGATTGGAGAAACTGAAGTTAAACATTTAACTACAACTTTTTAAAAATTCTACTTACACCCCACCTCCTCCATCCCTACTTTAATGTCACCCCAAATTATCTAAAATAAAATCCAGATATTATGCTACTTCATTAATAAATGCTTAACTATGTATATCTAAGAGAAATGGGTTATTTAAAAACAATCATTTTACCATTATCACACTAGAAATGAGAAAAGTAATTGCCTAATGCCATCTAATACCTAGTCAACACTTAAATCTCCTTGCTTCTTTTTGTAGTTAAAAAGGAAAATAAAACATTCAATCAAGATGGAGGCATAGGTAAACATGGCACATCTCCTCACAAAGCTACAGCAAATTACAGCTAAACTACAGAACAAATATCACCCAGAAACATCAGAAAATTGAGCTGTATGGAAGTCTGACAACTAAAGAATTAAAGAAACCATATTCATCCAGATGGGTAAGAGGGGTGGAAGGGCAGAGACACAGAATAGGCTGCCACAACCCATAGGTGGTGGATATAAAACAGAGGCTTGTCTCAGAAGCAAGGGATCCCACCCCCACACCAGACCAACAAGCCCAGAGTTCCAGTTAAAGGAAAACAAGTCCCCATACTTTCTGGCTGTAAAAACCAGTGGGAGCTGGGTCAGTGGTGGAGTTCCCTGCATATGGACTTACTGGGACTCACCCCCTCTGGGCTTTAGCACCAGGGAAGCACCTTGAAGGGAACCAGTGGCATACAGGGAGGAACTGAAAAGTCTCACATTAGGGTGAGAGCCGGGGGACAGCTTCCTCCCAGAACTGCAGACAGCAACCATTGCTCCTTTTCTAAGCTCTCCCCCACACAGGGCCACAGTGCTGTAGCACCATATCTGAATCTCCATCAAACTAGTTTACACAGTAAGACCCACCCTGAAGTTTATGTTAGGCTTTATCCCATCCAGTTTATGGGCCCACTCAAGCTAGTAATGGTATTTTTTTCCTTATGAAAGGCTGGGCTAGGTTCTGGCTTCAGACCTTCCTAAATCTGCTCAAACAAGTAACAGCTAAGCCCAGCCCCTGTACCTCTTGTTGAGTGGCCCCAATCTTGACAATAGCAGCACCCATGTGCAGATTACAGCTTATGCCAAGGGGACCCAGACAGTACACAGGTGGTGACTGATCTTGACCTGTGTCTGCACACCCAGGAAATCCAAGAGCTTGTACACCCAGAGGACATTTAGAGACCACATCAGAGCACCACTACCCAATCACATCCATAAGCCATAGAGGGAGGTCATTGCTGGTCAGTGCTCACAGCCTACAGCTGTCTGGCTTCAGTAAATACCTCCCATTGATGAGATGACAATAATTGAGATTCAACTACAAGAGGAGTACTCAGCCCATAGAGAGGGTATACCTCAAGTGCTTAGCTTGAGTGATAAGGGAAGGCTGTTATACTGAACCCTAGAGGCACTTATGACATGCTTCCAAGACATAGAGTCAGGGAAGCTTTACCTAATACATGAAAACAAACACAGGGAAGCTGCCAAAATAAGGAGACAAAGATATATGGCCAAAATAAAAGGACAGAATGAAACTCCAGAAAAAGAACAAACAAAATAGAGATAAGGAGTCTATCAGATGCAGAGTGCAAAACACTGGTTATCAGGATGGTCAAGGAACTCAGTGGGCACTTCAACAGCATAAAATGATCTAATCAAAAATAAAGTAGACAATAACTGAAATACAGAACAATTTATAGAGAATCAACAGTGGGGTGGATGAAGCTGAGAATCAAATCAATGATTTGGAACATAAGAAAGCAAAAAACATTTAATCAGTACAGCAAGAAGAAAAAAGAACCCCCAAAATAGAGGATAGTGTAAGGAGACCCTGGGACAACTCCAAGCATTCCAATATTGGCATAATAGGGGTGCCAGAAGGATAAGAGAAAGAGTCAGAAATTGGAAACTTATTTGATAAAATAATAAGAGAAAACTTCCCTAATTTGTTGAAGGAAATAGATATACAAATCCAGGAAGCACAGAGAGTCACAAATAACATGGATGCAAAGAGGACCACATCAAGAAACACTGTAATTAAAATGCCAAACGTTCAGGACAAAGAGAAAATATTAAAAGCAGCAAGAGAAAAGCAGATAATTACCTACAGAGGAGTTCCCATAAGACTATCAGCTGCTTTTTCAAGAGAAACTTTTGCCTAGAAGGGATTGGCAAGAAGTATTCAGAGCAATGATAAGCAAGGTTGTACAACCTAGACTACTCTATCCAGAAAAGCTATAATTTAGAATCAAAGGATAGATAAAGTGCTTTTCCAACAAGAAAAAGCTAAATGAGTTCATAATCACCAAACCATTATTTTATGAAATGTTAAAGGACTTATTTAAGAAAAAGGAGATAAAAACTATGAATATTAAAATGTCAATAAATATGTTAATATCAACAATTGAATCTAAAAAACAAACTAAGTAACAAGAAGGGCAGAAACAGAATGAAAGATATGGGGAACATTGGTACAATGGCCAGTTGGGTTGTGGGTTAGTTGGTAAAAGTTGAAGAGATTAAGGAGTACAAATTGGCAGTTACAGAATAGGCAGGGGGATGTTAAGAGCAAATATGTGAAATGGAGTTTCCAAAGAAGTTATTGCATGATCCATGGACATGAACAAAGGCAGTAGGATCACCCAAGGGAGTTTGGATGTTGGGTGGAGAGAGGCAAAGGGGAAAAATTGGAAAAACTTTAATAGCATAATCAATAAAACAAAAATGAAAATAAAACAATGTACACTATATTTATATCTGTTTTTTCTCAATCAAAAGTTTTCCACCCTTCCCCCAACCATTTGTTATTTATTTGTTGAGCTATTTGTACTATAGAATTTTCTACATTCTAGCATTATTTTGTGGTGGTGGTGTTTTTTTTTAAATTTTGTTTTGTGTAAGATAATAATTAGATCTAAAGTCTTGATCAGATTTGGATTTTTTAAAAACTAATTCTCAGTTTGTGCTGTGTTTTCAATTGAATACACCAGGAGCATTGGAAGGCTGAAGTCCTTCCTTTTGGATGTGAAGATTCAGCAGTGAGCTCAGGTGACAGCACCTGGATTCATCCAGTAAGAAATTTTTCATTAATATTTTACCCAGTGGATTTGGAAGCTATTGATGATCATTTCCAGGTTCACTATTTTATTAGGGTTGCAAAAATGGTATTCTAATATAATATATCCTTATGCACTTATTAGCTGGAATTATTCGATAAATAAGAACTTTAGGTAATCAATGGGTTGGTCTCCCCAAACAGTTTGTAAGGAAAGTCCAGATAAGTGCTTTATTGTTCCAGTGTATTTAACAGTTTTCAGACTAATAATTTATTATTATTATTCTAGCAATTTCCAATATGACATATGCAGTTATCATTAAAGACTCAAACATTTTAACTTTGATACATTTTAACTAATTGTGAGCATTGTTCTATTTTTAAATTTTTTATTCTATTACAATTGTCACAATTTTCCCCCATTGTGAATTCCTTCTCTGCTACACCCACCCACCCCCTCCCTGCTCTCACAGTCAAGTCCCATCCTGTTGCCCATGTCCATGGGTCATTTACACTTGTTCTTTAAATAGGCCCTTCCCCTTCTTTCCTTCCTTATTCCTCTACCACCTCCCTTCTGGTCTCTGTCATGGTTCTTTGATACCATGCCTCTCATTCTATTTTGCACATTACTTTGTTTTATTCATTAGGTTCCTGTTATAGGTAAGATCCACCTATATATAGTTATTTGTATTTAAGTACCTGGCCTTTTTCACTTAGTGTAATGCTCTCTAGTGCTATCCATGCTGTTGCAGAGGGTAGGGGTTCCTTTTTTCTTTCTGCAGTGTTATTACATTGTGTAAATATACCACAGTATTTTGATCTATTCATTTACTAATGGTGACTTAGATTGTTTCAAGCACTTAGCTATTGTAAATAACACTACTATAAACATAGTGGTGTACAGGTTCTACTGAATTGATGTTTCAGGATTCTTAGCATATAATCCTAGCAGTAGAATTGCTGGATAAAGTCAGTACCCTTTTCAGATTTTTTTGGGGTGGAAATTTCACACTGTTTTCTACAGTGGCTACACCAATGAGTTCGCAATATCAGTGCACTAGGGTTCTCTGTTCTCCTATCCCTGTCAGCACTTGTTTGTTGATTTGTTAATGATGGCCATTCTGACTGGTGTGAGGTACTATTTCACTGTGGTTTTAATTTGCATCACCTTGAGGCTAGTGATGTTGATCATCCTTTCATGTGCCTCTGGGCCCTCTTTATATCCTCCTTGGAGAACTGTATGCTCAGGTCCTTTGATATTTTTACTCAATTTTATGCTTGTACCCCCTTTGTCAAACATCAGTTGACCATATAGACATGGGTTCATTTATGGGCTCTCTATTCTGTTCCATTGATCTGTGTGTTTGTTCTTATGACAGGATCAGACACAAATATATAAGGAAAATCTCAGAGGACTTCAAAAAAGATGTCAACAGCAACAAAATTATAGTAGGGGATTTTAACACCCCACTGTCAAAATGGATAGAATATCCAAACAAAATATCAACAAAGATATTGTGGCTTTGAACAGTGTCCTAGATCAAATGGACTTAACTGATATATATAGAACATTTCTTCCAAAAGAAGCAAAGTACACACTCTTTTCAAATGCACATGGAACATTTCAAAGATAGGCCACATGATAGAACACAAAACAAGTCTCAAAATATTCAAGAAAATTGATATCATATCAAATATTTTCTCCTACCACAAGAGACTAAAAGTGAAAACAAAGCTAAAGGATAAAACAAGAAAATTCTCAAATTCATAGAGATTGAATAACATGCTATTTAACAATGTGTGAAGGCAGTCCTGAGAGGGAAGTACATAGCAAAACCAGCCTACCTAAAAAAGACAGAAACATTACAAATAAACAACCTAACACTATACCCACAAGAACTAGAGGAATGACAGCAAAGACAGTCCAGTGCAAATAGAAAGAAGGAAATAAACCATGAGCACAATTAAATGACACTGAGACTAAGAGCACAATCTAAGGATAATAAATCCAGGAGATGATTCTTTGAAAAGATAAAGAAAATTGACAAACCTTTGAGCAGACCCCACAAGAAAAAAGAGAGAGCACCCAAACAAGCACAATTCAAAATGAAAGAGGAGAGATTACAAGTGATATCACAGAAATACCAAGGATTGTAAGAAATTACTACAAAGAACTATATGCCAAGAAATTTGAAAACCTAGGTGAAATAGACAAATACCTAGAAAAATACAATCTCCAAAATTCAATGAAGAATAAGCAGAAAGCCTGAACAGAACAATAACAGCTGATGAAATTGAAGCAGTAATCAAAAAATCCCCAAAAGGTTAAAGCCTTGGACTGGTCAGTTTCACAGGAGAATTTTACAAAGCATTTAAGGAAAATCTAATCCCTATCCCTCAGAGACTATTTCAAAAAATTCAAGAGAATGGAAGACTCTCAGACTCTTTATGAAGACAGCATCATCATAATCCCAAAAGCAGATAAAATCACAAAAAAGAAAGAAACCTTCAGGCTAAAATCGCTGATAAACATACACACTAAAGTTCTCAAGAAAAGATTGGTAAAATGCATCATTCAATACATTAAAAAGGTCATACACCATGATCAAATGGGACTCATCCCAGTGATGCAAGAATGGTTAAATATTCACAAATCAATAAACATCATACATCACATAAACAAAAGGAAAGAAAAATCATATGGTCATAGAAATAGATGTAGAAAAACCATTCGATAAGGAACAACATCCATTTATGGTAAAAAACACTCAGAAAAGTGGGAATAGAGGAAACATTCCTCAACATAATAAAGGCCATGTATGAGAGACCTACAGCCAACATCATATTCAGTGGGCAGAAGCTAAAAGCTTTCACACTAAGATCAAGAACAAGACAAGGGTGTCTGCTTTCACCGATCCTATCCAACATAGTATCAGAAGTCCTTGCCACTGCATTCAGATAAGAAAATGAAATAAAAGGCATCCAAATTGGAAGGGAGAAAGAAGAACTCTTATTGCTTGCATTTGATATGATAGTGTACATAGAAAATTCTATAGAATCCACCAGATTATTATTCGACCTAATAAGTGAATTTGGCAAAGCAGCAGGATATAAAGTCAATATTCAGAAATCAAGGTATTTTTGTACACCAACAATGAAATATCAAAAACAGAAATAAAAAAAAAATCTCATTTGCTATAGCAACAAAAAAAAATAAAGTATCTAGAAATAAAACTAACCTAGGAGATGAAACATCTATACTCAGAAAACTACACAACACTGAAGAAAGAAATTAAGGAAGACACAAGCAAATGGAAGCACGTAGCATGTTAATGTTTTGGAAGAATTACCATCATCAAAATGTCCACACTACCCAAAGGAATTTATAATTTAATGCAATCCCTATTAAAGTACCAATGACATATTTCACAGATATAGAACAAACATTTCTGAAATCTATATAGAACCATAAATGACCCCAAAGAGCAGCAGCAATTTTGAGAAAAAGGAACAAAGTAGAAGGAATGATATTATTTGATATCAAGCTGTATTACAAGGCCACCATAATCAAAACAGCCTGATACTGGTATAAGAATAGGTACATAGACCAATGGAACTGAATAGAGAGCTCAGGAATAAACCCAAGTCTCTATGATCATTTAATATTTGACAAAGGGTGTAGAAGCATAAAATGGAATAAAAATATCCTCTTCAACAAATGGTTTTGGGAGATCTGGACAGTTACATGCATAAAAATGAAACTTGATCACCAACTTACACCATACACAAAAATAAATTCAAGGTGTATAAAAGACCTAAATATAAGCCATAACACCATAAAAGTTCTAGAAGAGAACATAGGGGAGGAACACCTGATATTCCAGGAAGCAATATTTTTACTGATATGCCCCTTAGAGTAGGGATGTCAAACTCATTTTCAATGGGGCCCACATCAGTTTCCTGGTTACCTTCAAAGGGCCGAGTGTAATTTTAGAACAGTATAAATGTAACTACCCCTTAATTAGGGGTAAGGAGATCCGCGCTGTAGTTGAGCAGTAAAAGGTGCTGGGCCAGACAAAACAAGGTGGAGGGACTGATTTGGCCCATTGGCCTTGTGTTTGCCACCTGTGCCCTACAGCAAGGGCCATAAAGGAAAGAATACATAAATGGCATCTCACCAAAATGAAAAGCTTCTTCACAGGTAAAGAAAACAGCATTAAAATGAAAACAGAACCCACTATATGAGAAGCATTAGTGTCAGTGACACCACAGATAAGGGTTTGATCTCCAAAATATATAAAGAAATCACATGAATCCACTCCAGCAATACAAAAAAACCCAATTAAAAAATTGACAAAAGACCTGAACAGATACTTCTCCAGGGACTACATACAGAGGGTCAGAGACATATGAAAGGATGCTCAGCATCACTAGCCATCAGAGAGATGCAAATTAAAACCACAATGAGATACGAGTTCACACCAGTCAGAGTGGCCATCATATACAAATCAACAAACAAGTGCTGGAGAGGATGTGCAGAAAAGGAAACCCTAGTGCACTGTTGGTGAGAATGCAGACTGGTGCTGTCACTGCAGAAAACAGTCAGGAATTTCCTCAGAACTGCTTTTGACCTGGCAATTCCACTGCTGGGATTATACCCTCAGAACCCTGAATCACCAGTCCATAGGAACCCATGCACCCCAATGTTCATAACAGCACAATTATAATAGTTAAGTGCTGGAAGCTACCTAAGTATTCCTCAGTAAATGAATGGATCAAAAATCTATGGTACATTTACAGGATGGAACACTATGCACCAGAAAGAAAGAAGGATCTCCTACCCTTTGCAACAGCATGAATGGAACTGGAGAGCATTATGCTAAGTGAAATAAGCCAGGCAGTGAAATACAAATACCAGATGATCTTACCCTTAAGTGCAATCTAATCAACAAAAGAAACAAGCAAGCAAAATATAACCAGGGACATTGAAATTAAGAACAATCTGACTCTAACCAGAGGGAGGTTGGAGGGGTTGATGGGGGAACAAGTGGGAAGGATTTTCAGGAACAATGATAAAGGATACATAGAAAATCCAAGAGTGGGTGGAATCACGGGAGGGAGATGGGAATGACTGGGGTCGGGAAGTGGTGGGCTGAAAATGCAGAGAGCTGTACTTGAACAACAATAAAATAGAATAAAATAAAATAATAATAAAATGTACTTTAAAAAGGAAAAAGTAAAATGTGACTTATATCTCAATGACATTACTGACAAATCATGGCAGAACTCAACTGATTATTTGCTCCTTGGTGTGGATATCAGTGGTATCCTGAGTCAGGTTAGTTGTACAGGGCTAGAAGATGGATGACAAACATTTCAGAATTTTTTAACTTCTTTTTTTTTTTCACAACTAAATGGCAGAATCAAACTACATATCTCCATAATCCCTTTTGTTCTGAAATGTTGCGATTATAAATTATTATGGGAATTTAACTTTTATTGCTGCTATTGCTAAAAAAATCCCATGTTTTGGCCAGGATAGCATTCCCCCTGACCCGTTTGTGGGAGTTCTTCAGCTTAAGTTCTAGATCCTTTCTGCCTTGATGTCATTCTCCTAAACACGCCCTTCCTGTCCCACGTGTATCCACAACTTACTGTCATCTTCGGGGGTCTAAATGTGTGCACCCAGATACCTTCTGTGTGTCTGTGTTTGGATTTCTCATAGTCATCTGAAAATTTCCCAAAATGACAGTCACTCCACATTTGACCTGATCTCTTTCCAATGTCACAAATCTTAATAACCCAGGTGCTTGGACTCTGATTGAGGTATTATTCTGGACACTTTCTTCTTTAGTCTCATCCAGACCAGTCATTCCATCCAATAATTCTGATCTATCTCTAAAAAGGCTTAACCCATTTTCTTCCCTCCACCTTACAACCCAGCTTGAACCATTGTCATTAATTTCCCAGGCAACTGCAATAATTTGCCATCCCCTGCCCAGTGTTCTTTGTACTTCTGCTGTTATCCTTTTCTAGTCCTTACTTTACACAGAAGGTGGAATGATATACTAAAGAAACAAGCTAGGCAGTGAAAGAGAAATACCATATGATCTTACCTATAAGTGGAACCTAATTAACAAAACAAACAAGCAAATGAAATACAACCAGACATTGAAATAAAGAACAATCTGACAGTAACCAGAGAGGTGGAGGAAGAGGGATAATAGGCGATAATAGGGGAAGGACCATCAAGGACTGTGTAGGAAGGACACACGGACAAAGCCAAAGGGGTTGAGATTGAGGGTGTGAGGCGGGGATGGGTAGGGCAGGGGGGCATGGTGGGGTGAAAATGGAGGTAAATGTACTTGAGCAACAATAAAAAAGGAATAAATTGGGCCACACCATTGACTTACATTCCTTTGTGTCACCCGCCTTAATTTAAGATAGAATCTGAAGTCTCACCAGACCACTGGCATCTGCCCCCACACTCACCTCATGTCATATCTCCTGTCACTCTCCTTGCTCACAAGATTCAGTCTCACAGTCTTTTTATTTCTTGAAATGTTATTCTTTCTCTTGCTCCAGCACTTTTTCTCATTATGTTTACTCTGCCTGCCATGTTTTCCCCCCATAACTTTGCCTGACATATGCTGACTCATTAGTCATCCAAGTAATGGTCATTTGTTTAGGGAATCTTTCCCTGCCACTCATACTAAACTAGATCTCCTTTAGATTGCTCCCCCTGTTTCCTTTGAATATTTATCACACATTTTAATTATGTTTACTTCCACTATTAGTTATTTGGTTTTCGTAAGTTATAAGTTTCATGATGGAGAGCATATCACTCTATCCACCCTTTTCCCCCCAAACCAGCACAGTCTTTGGCATTTAATAAGCATCAAGAAAAAGCTACACACTAAATGAATTACTCTAATTACCTAACTGTTAAAATATTTTAACAAATATTATTTTAAACTCATTCAACTTGTCATTAAAAGAATGTAAAATGACATAGGCATAAAACTATCTATTACCACACCATTTGTAATAGAAAAAGATTAAAGTAGTCCCAATATCTGTAAGTCAAGGACAAATTAAGTAAACTATGCTACATCTTCACAATGGGTGGATTATTACCTTAAAAAAGAGCAGTGAGGATCTTTAGGTATTGTTACATTAAAAAACCAAAGGCAAGGTGCTGAATAATATGCTACCTTTTATCTAAGAAAGAAGACAATATGTGAATGTGTGTACCTGTTTTCTTTTACTTAAAAAATAAAATGAAGAAAACCAAACTTAATGTTTTAAAACTTTTTTACCAGTGAGAAAAGAAAACAGGACAAAAAGGAGAGCCCAGAAGCTAAACTTCTCTGAATGTACCAAGTTTTATTGTTTTGACATTGGAATCTGTTGACATGTTACATAGTTGTAAAATAACATTAAAACAAAATGGAAAAAAAACCCTTATCAGTTAAAATAAAATAAAGGATTTAATCTAATTACATACCAAGTTGGTATTTTACCACATACAGAAAAAAATTTATTTTAATTTTAAAATAAATTCAAAACACAGTAATGGAGCTGTTCATCTCTACAGGAATATATTGTAAAGACAAAAACAACACAAAGAAATTAAACAGGATTTGTTTTAGTAATAAATGGTGGTGTTGACATCAATATCTTTTTATGATAATTTAATTCCAAATCCCACCATCTTAATGCATCACCAGTTCTCATTTTTACATTTAGATCTGTATTTGTTCAAAAACTATTTTTAATAGTAGTGTTGGTTTTTTTTAGTTTTATTTTTTACTTTTATTATTAATGTTTGAATACAGTTGTCTCCATTTTACCATCACCACTTTCCCCCAACCTACCCATGCCCATCTCCACCCTCAATCCCACCCCACCTTGGGTCATCCATGGGTCCCTCATTCATGTTCATTTACATCCCTTTTTCTTTTTCCACATTATTTCCCTCTGCCCTCCCCTCTGGTTACTCCCAGTTTGTTGTCAGCTTCAATATCTCTAGCTATATTTTGCTTGCCAGTTTGTTTTGGTAATTAGGGTCCGTTTATAGGTGAGATAATATGGTATCTGTCTTTTACTGCCTGGCTTACTTTACATACCATAATACTTTCCAGTTCCATCCATTTTGTCACGAAGGGTAGGAGCTCCTTTCTTTCTGCGGTATAGTATTACATTGTGTAAATGTTCCATAGTTTTTTGATCCACTCATTTACCAATGGGCACCTAGGCTGCTTTCAGCATTTGGCTATTGTAAATTGTGCTGCTGTGCACATTGGGTTGCATAGGGTCTTTTGAATTGGTGTTTCAGGATTCTTAGGGTATAATCCCAGCAGTGCAATTGCTGGGTCAAAAGGCAGATCCATTTTTATTTTCTTGAGGAAATTCCAAACTATTTTCCACAGTGGCTGCACCAGTCTGAATTCCCACCAAGAGTGCACTAGGGTTCCCTTTTCTCCACAACCTCTTCAACACTTGTTTTTTACTTTGTTTATGATGGCCATTCTGACTGGTGTGAAGTGGTATCTCATTATGGTTTTAATTTGCATCTCTCTGATGGCTAGTAATGCCAAGCATACTTTCATATGTCTCTGGGCCCTCTGTATGTCCTCCCTGGAGAAGTGTCTGTTCAGGTCCTTTGCTCATTTTTTTAATTGGAATGTTTGTCTTCCTAGTGTGGAGTCATGTGACTTCTTTAAATATTTTGGAGATCAGACCTTTGTTTGAGGTAACGGTGGCAGATATGTTTTCCCATATAGTTAATTTTCTTTTCATTTTAATGCTGTTTTCTTTAGCCATGCAGAATCTTTTTATTTTGATAAAATTCTATTTATTTATTCTTTCCTTTATGTTCCTTGCTCTAGGGGACATATCGGAGAAAGGATTGCTGCATGGAATATCTGCGACTTTCCTGACTATCTTCTCCACTAGGACTTTTATGGGGCCATGACTTATATTTAAGTCTTTTATCCACCTTGAATTTATTTTTGTGTATGGTGTAAGTTGGTGATCGAGTCTCATTTTTTTGCATGTAGCTGTACAGCTCTCCCAACAATATTTGTTGAAGAGACTATTTTTATGTATTTTATGCTTGTGCCCACTTTGTCAAATATTGATTGAGCACAGAGACTTGGTTTTATTTCTGGGCTCTCTATTCTGTTCCATTGGTTTATATGTCTGTTCTTATGCCAGTACCAGGCTGCTCTGATTACAGTGGCCTTGTCATACAGTTTGATATTAGGTACTGTGATCCTTCCTACTTTGCTCTTTTTTCTCAAAGTTGCTTCAGCTATTCGGGGTTGTTTATGGTTCTTTATAAATTTCTGAAATGTTTGTTTTATATCTGTGAAGTATGTTGTTGGTAGTTTAATAAGGATGCCTTAAATCTATAAATAGCTTTGGGTAGTATGGATGTTTTGATCATGTTAATTTTTCCTTGCATGTTAATGCAAGTACATGGTACATACTTCTATTTATTTGTGTCTTCCTTAATTTATGTCTTCAGTGTTGTGTAAATTCCTGATTATAGGTTTACCTCTTTTACCTAAAGGTACATAGGTTAGGTTTATTCCTATGTACTTTTTTTTCTTGCTGCTGTATCAAATGGGATTTTCATCCTGATTTCTGATTCTGATATTTCATTGTTGGTGTACAAAAATGTGGTTGATTTCTGAATATTGTCCTTGTTTTGAATATTATCACTGTTTTGTTAAATTTATTTATTAGGTTGAGTGGTTTGTTTGGTGGAGTTTATAGGATTTTCTATGTATGCTATCACATCATCTGCAAACAATGACAGTTTTGCTTTCTCCTTTTTCAATTTAGATGACTTTTATTTCTTTTTGTTGTGTGATTGCTATGACTAGGACTTCCAGTACTATGTTGAATAGGAGTGGTGAAAGCAGGCATTGTTGTCTCATTCCTGATCTTACTGGGAAAGATTTTAGCTTTTGCCCATGGAATATGATGTTGGCTGTAAGTCTATCATATTTGGCCTTTATTATGTTGGGGAATGTTCCCTCTATTCCCACTTTGCTGAGTGTTTTTGTCTTAGAAAGTGCTGTACATTATCAAATGCTTTTTCTACATCTATTGATATAATCACGTTATTTTTGTCTTTTCTTTTGTTTATGTGATGTATGATGTTTGCTGATCTGTGAATATTTAACCACCCTTGCATCCCTGGGATGTATCCCACTTGATCATGGTGTATGATCTTTTTAGTGTATTGTTGGATTTGTTTTGCCAATATTTTATTGAGTGTTTTAGATTCTATGTCACCAGTGATATTGGCCTGAATTTTTCTTTCTTTGTTGTGTCTTTATCTGGTTTTGGGATTAGGATGATGCTGGCTTCATAAAAAGAGTTTGGGAGTCTTCTGTCTTTTTGGAGTTTTTGGAATAGTCTGTGAAGGATAGGGGTTAGCTCTTTCTTGTGTATTTTGTAAAATTCTCCTGTACCAGTCCAGGGCTTCATTCAGTGTGACAGGAGGTTTTTTTTTTTTTTTTTAAAGATTTTATTTATTTATTTATTTTTAGAGAAGGAAGGGAGAGGGAGAGAGAGAGAGAGAAACATCAATGTGCAGTTGCTGGGGGACATGGCCTGCAACCTAGGCATGTGCCCTGACTGGGAATCGAACCTGCCATGCCTGGTTCGCAGCCCATGCTCAATCCACTGAGCTACGCCAGCCAGGGCCGGTTTTTTTGTTTTTGTTTTTGTTTGGTTTTCTGCTTCAATTTTTTCAGCTGTTATTAGTCTGTTAAGGCTTTCTGTTTCTTCTTCATCCAGTTCTGGAAGATAATATTTTTTCTAGAAATTTGTCCATTTCACCTAGCTTTTCAAATGTCTTGGCATATATAGTTGTTTGTAGTAATTTCTTACAATCATTTGTATTTTTGTGGTTCAGTTATTATTTCTCCTCTTTTATTTCTGATTGTGTTTATTTGAGTCCTCTCTCTCTTTTTCCTCAATGAGTCTGCTTAATGGCAGTTGATATTGTTTATCTTTCCAAAGAACAAGCTTCTGGACTTATTGGTCCTTAGAATTCTTCTTTTAATCTCTATGTCATTTAATTCTGCTCTGATCTTAATTATTTTCTTCATTCTACTTGCTCTAGTCTGTATTTGTTGCTGTTCCTCCAGTTCTTATAGGTGTAAGGTTAGGTTGTTTATTTGAAATGTTTCTATCTTCTGTATCACTATGAACTTCCATCTCAGGACTGCCTTCACTGTGTTCCATTAATTTTGTACTCTTCTGAGTTCACTTTCATTTTTATCCAGAAACTTTTTGATATTTTCTTTTATTGCATTCTTAGCCCATTCATTGTTTAATAGCTTGCTATTCAATCTCCATGAATTTGAGTGGTTTTGAGTTTTTTCCCTGAAGCTGGTTTCTAGTTTCAGTCCCCTGTGGTCAGAGAAAATGCTTGATATGATTTCAGTTTTCTTGAGTTTGTTGAGACTTGTGTCCTATCATGGTCTGTCTTTGAAAATGTTCTACATGTATTTGAAAAGAATCTGTATGTTGTCTCTTTGGGATGAAAGGTTCTACATATATATTGGTTAAGTCCATTTGATCTAGGACATTATTCAATACCACAATAACTTTGTTAATATTTTGTTTGGAATATCTATCCATTTTTTGACAGCTGTTGTTAGGGGTGTAGCTATAGTAGGGGTGTTAAAATTCCCTACTATAATTGTGTTGCTTTTGACAATTTTTTTAAGCCCTCCAAGATTTTCCTTATATATTTGGGTGCTACTATGTTGGATGCATATATACTCATAATGTTTATGTCTTCTTGATGGATTTACCCTTCCTTGAGTATTATAGGTGTCCTTCTGGGTCTCTTTTTTTGGTCCTTGTTTTGAAGTCTATTTTTTCTGATATGAGTATTACAATCCCAACTTCTTTTTTCCTGTCCATTGGTTTGGAATATATATATATATTTTTTGCAATATACTTTCAGTCTGTAGATCTTTTTTTCTGAACTGGGTCTCTTGTACACAGCATGTGTGTGTCATGATTTCTTATCTATTCAGAAATTGTATTCTTTATTTATCCTTGGCCCTTGTTGATAGTTTCTATTTTCTTTTTCGTGTTGATATAATTTTCAGTGAGTTCATTGTAGTTTCCCTGTAGATTTTGGTAATTCTATGTGAGCTCATTGAGCTTCCTGATAACCACTGCTTTGAAATCAATATCTGATAGTTTAATAGCCTCTATTTCATTTAGCATTCTTTCTGAGATTTTCTCTCTTCCTTTCATTTGGGGTTTGTTTCTTTGTCTTCTCATTTATTGTGAGACTCTTCTTGTTAGCCTCTGTTTCTTAAATTGATCTGTTCTGACTCCATGAGCTTGTTGTGTGAACTTCTCTGGTAGGAGACCTGTGAGAGTCAGTGGTGCAGTCTCCTTAATATCCTGAACTTACTTCTTTTGGGCTGTCCTTTATGTTATCTCTCTGTATGTATTTGGGTTTTGATTGTTCTTGGATATTTCTTTGCTGGGTTATTTCCTCCAGCTGGTTAACTGAGGCACACTCCACCCACAAGGTCTTGTATGCTGTGGTGCACCTGTGGACAGTTGTGTCAACGCTGGTTCTTCTGTCTGTCTGAGGTAATGAAGCTTCTCTCTTGTTATTGTTCTGTTGTTTGTTATGGATTATTTTTACTCCATTTAGTTGTAATTTCAGATTGGTCTTGCGTGGAGGTCAGTGTTGCCTTCATGCACTCCTCCACCACCTTCTTTTATTAACTGTTGGCAGTTCCTTTGTTGGTGGATTCTCTCTTCCAGCAGGTATACTGGTGTTCACACTTCCCACCTACTATTTTATGTGATCAGTTGGAGGGTGAAGGCAAAATGGATTAAGACAGTGGGAGTTTATTCTATGGAATTTAAAGTACCATCCCGTAGAAAAGAGATGGGAGATCCTTTGGATCAGTATAGTGTTAACCATGATATTTCACCTAACTAGCCACTTTTTAGAAAGGGTGTAAAAGAGGTAAGACCCTTGTTAGAATGGGGAAAGATTGCAAATTGAGTCCAGAAAACAGAGTTTGTGGGATGTTAGATTATGAGGTGTAATTAGAGTAAATGACAGAAAATACATGTAGTTTATGAGACAATAGAGTTAACCAGAGAAGTAATAAAGTTCCAGAAGAGAGTGAAATGGGCTCAGATCCAGAAAGGGTGCTACATAGTATATGCAATTATACGGAACAAAAATTATTTATAATAATACTGAAAGAACAATCATATGACAGAAACTATATAATATGAACAACAAGAATAGGAAGTACACAACCTAGAGTAGTGTGACATTGGAACTCAAGTGAAGTGAAAGAAGTTAAATTAAAATACATTATGAAAAAGAGTACAAGGAAAACCAGTCAAACAATGCAATTAAACAAACAAATAAAAGAAAAAAACTAAACAGAAAGAAGAGAAATAAAAAATACTAATAAAATAAATGAAGTAAAATATGAAAAAATAATGCAAACAAACAATAACATGCAAGTTCTCTGGAATAGCAAAGTGAAATTTGTCTCAGTTTCTAAATTGTTGGAATTGGCCTTGTGATCCCTCTTTGGTTCTGACTCTGGTTCTTTCACAGCTCCAGAACTTATTGTCTCACTTGGGGAAAAACAAAAGAAAAAGCCTCCCGCTAATTTAAACCCACTAAGCTAGTTCTGCTGGTCTTCTGGGATGCTGCAAGCTGAGGTGGGTTGGGCTAGCTTTTCTTCCTTACTATGGTTTTGCAAAGATGGAGGCCCAGTCTAGGCTACTATTTTCATAGTTGCCCAGCCTCCAGCCCAGTTCCTCAGTTAGCTGCCAGACCCCCAGTGCCATTCTGCACCGGGCCAGTGCCCTCAATCCACCAGTTGTGCTGTCCTTGTGGTGCACTCATTAGGGTCAACTTACATACCACCTTCTTGCTCTTTGCTGCCTTAGGTGCTAAAACTCTCAAAGTCTCTTCAGTCAGCTCCCCACTGAGTTAAGTCTTTTTGAGAACTGCTAACTCCCTGAGCCCTGCTGCTCTCCTCTGCAGGGAGAGCCTCTTTCTTACTCTTAGTGAGCCTACCCAGCCATGCAGGTGCAAGAATGCTGCCACAGCCTCTGTGGCAGTGGGGGCATGTGCATTGCTGAGGCTGCAGAGGTGGGGGTGGGGGCAGAGGCTCAGCCTCATCTGCTGAGGTTCAGGGGCAGGGGCACAGCTGCAGTTGTGGTGGCAGAGGCAGTGGCACAGCCACTGCTACAGTGTAAGTGGTGGCACAGCCAAGGTTGTGTTTGTGCAGCTGCTGTAGGAGAGTTCCTTAAACACCCACTGAGAGCCTTTTTTTAAAATAAAATTCTCCTGTTGAAGCCTGCCACATCTAACACGTTCCAGGCCTCTCACACAGCCCAACTTTCCAACCAGATCAGAGACTGTCTGGAACACAGTCCTTCAGCCTGAAGGACAATGGCAGAACATATAACAAAAAAAAGAAAGAAAGAAAGAAAGAAAGAAAGAAAGAAAGAAAGAAAGAAAGAAAGAAAGAAAGAAAGAAAGAAAGAAAGAGAGAGGCATGAGACAAGGTGGATGACTAAAATTGGGCACAAATATAAACCAAGAAACTGTTGTTGAGGTTTTCTGGTCAATGTGGGCAAGAACAGGCCGCACCTACCACCTCTGTGAAATTATCTTCAAGCTATACAAAATTCCTGAAAAACAGTGATGAGGATGCCAATCTCTTTGTCACAAGGAGAGGCGGACTGAGAAATGCAGGGCCTGTACTCATGCCAGCACACTGAATGCACACCCAAGGAAGCAGTAGAAATTTTTGCTTGCTCAGTGGCTTCCAGAACCCCTGGTGGGACTACCTCAAAGCATTAAGGAGCCTTCCCAAACTTAAATGATGTAATAGGAACAGAGGCAGGGTGGGCCAGCACTCCCGACCTACACGTTCTGTCACCTACAGCCCTGCCTTTGTTCTTCCATTCTGAGATAACAGCACTCAGCCTGTGACTCAATGGGCCAAGGGTAATATGAGGGGCACACTGGGTCTCTGATTTAAGAGCTCCTTCCAAAAGGGTTGATAAATAATTAGCAGTATTCAATTCCATAATTGTCTGATGCAAGCTGTGTAGCCTTAGTTAAGTCACCAACCTCTCAGCTCATTTTTCTCATCTATAAATTGGGGTGACAACAATAGCATTTATTTCTCTAGTGTCACCCTGAGGAATCAATGAAATAATGCATATAAAATCCCTAGCATAATGTTTTACATATAGTAAGTACTCTGTAACTGGTAGCATGCTCATTATTTTTATTTGTAAAAAGAGAACATTAGAGGAGAAAAGATAAGAGCAGTACACAATGTGTTGGGTAGATTTTATTTCTCACAGGACCCTAAAATGTTAGATTGCTTCTGACTCTCCAACCATAGAACCTGACAGTCCATGGGGACATCATTGTCTTATTAAGATCCAAGATCCAGCTCTAGCCAAGTTACTGCTCTGAAGTGAAAATTGGATGAAAGGTATTTTAAAAATCAGCTCTCCTGAGAGTCCTGGAGTGGTGGCATATTGAGCTCCACAAGGGGAAGGATGAAGCAGTGACCCAGGGCAATTCATATTCTATGTGTGTTAGAAGATACCAGGCTTGGATACAGTTTTTGTTGTTTCACCAAACATTAAAAGGAAGTTTCTATAAAATGGTCTGCAGCTCAAGGAAAATAACATACATTTTCTGGAGGACTTAGAGAAAGGATAGATTTCTAGAAATGCAAAATCATTTGTAGAAAGGATAAGATTTTTTGGGGAAAAAGGATAAAGAAGGCTTGTAATCTATAGAGGGAGAGAGAAAAGCATCAGGGGAAACATGGGTTCTGGGGAGGGTAAAACTCAGCAATAAGGACCTCAGTGAGAGAGCTGAGGATTTTATCTATCTACTTATAATTGTCTTAGTGGAGAGAGAAGTCCATTAAAATCAAATACAAGGACAGGGCTTTGCCTGCTCCTAACAAGGGAAGCCTTGTCAGTTCTCCAGGAGTTAACAGAAATTAAATCACTTAACATTGAGTCAAAACCTCCTGTTACCTCCATCTCTAATTCTAAATCCATTTCCACCTCCTATATACTGGTGGAAACTTACATGAGAAATGGAAATTTTAACTTTTCCATTCTTACGTCTTAGATTGAGAGATTCTAATTGGAAGCCAACAGTTTCCGACAGACTTTTCCAAATACTGTGTGGACCTCTCTTTGTAAGGAGAGGCAGGCAGAAAAAAACCCCCACCACACACCTGGTTTCATTTGGAATCAAAGCAATAAACTGATTCTAAAGGAAAGGAAAAATCATTAAAAATTTTGGATTTGAAATGTCAATAAAATGTAGGCATATTGTAATTTATGGAGCACCATCTATGACAAGAAAGCAATGAATTTAATATGAAAGACATTATAACCAAAAATGAAAATGGCACAGAAGCAATAATGAACAGGTTAGGTACTGAGGAAACTTGTGTGAGCAAATAGTTGGTTACTAATTTCCATGTGTCTATTAAAATAAAAGTCCTCCCACAATAAAAGGAAAATTGTACAGATATAAGGCTGATGAACACAAAGATGAGAAGCAAAATGAACTCTGTGGAAGTTCAGGTACACATGATAATAGGAGAGCTGCAGATGTGCATGAGGCACACACACAAAACTGAGAAATTGTATGAGGTCTGTATAGAAGTTATTCAGCCATGTAATATGAACAATAAAACATTTATTGAAGAAGATACAAGATACAAGACACATTGTACATTGTACTCAGTCTCCTTCAAAATAAGCACCTTGGGATGTCACACAGTTTTCCCAATTGCTCTCAATCTCCTGCCTCATCATATTTTTCTGAATCTCATTGATGATCTGAAATCTCTTCCCTTTCAAAGGGGATTTTAGTTTTGGGTAAAGCAAGAAGTCACAGTGTGCCAAATCTTGGCTGAGTTGCTTGGGTGATTTCATGTTTCACCAAAAGAAATCTGCAAGAGATGTGATGCATGAGTGGGCACATTGTCAGGATGAAGCTGTTAATCACCAGTTGTCCATAGCTGCAGCTTTCTGAATCATCCGAAGTTTCCATGGAGGAAGCTTAATACAGAATTTGATAGGGATTCATTGCTCTACTCCCCCAGTCATTTTCAATACGACAGCCACATAGTACACATGGTCATTCAACAACATCTACCACCCCCACTGACTAGTACAGTGAAGTTATCATTGTTCCCACATGCACATTCCAGTCCACTTTCTTTGGGTGCCAGGTTACACTGATGTTGTGCAAACCATTCTCATATATTAACAATGGCTGGACTTTTTCTTCACAGACCCTGTACATTGGGGTCATATGGAAAGTTCAAAAGTGTTCCCAAATAGAACAAAAATAGAAATAAATGACAGATGGGTAAACAGACACAAGTTGGAAGCTCAAAAATAATTTTAAAACAACTCTATGTCACAGAGAAACTCAGAACAGAAATTACAGACAATTTAGAGAAAAATAATAACTTAGAGCAGGAGACCAAACTCCCTCCTCCTGGTCTGTGGGGGCTATTCTCATTAATGCTTCAGCTCTGCCCTCCTCACCTACCACCTGACCCTTATCTGTGGAAAATTGTCTTCCTCAAACCAGTCTCTGGTGCCAAAAAGGTTTGAGACTGCTGACTTCGAGTATGTGGCTGAAACTTAAGGAACAAGTAATTATTTCACTGAAACTGCTCCAGAGACTGCTGCAAAAAAAAAAAAAAAGCCAAATTCTTTTAATGTATATGAACAAGCCTGATAACATAACATAACAAATATAATATTAAAAAAATAAAACTGCAGAATAAGCTTCAGGACTAATGTTTAGTGTTGCAAAGATGCCAATTCTTTCCATTAATATGTAAACTTAGTGTAACTCTAAGTTTACTTCCCCAAAACTTCACCTAAGTTTTACTCTCTCAACATTATTATTTTTCAGAACTTAGCCAAATGATTCTGTTTACCTGTAATTGAAACATACAAAGGAAAGCTGACAGCATTCTAGAAAATAAGAGAGTAATTGGTTGGTAATTGCTGAATAGAATTTGCTGTTTAAATAATATCTCAGTGTTTCAGTGGTCAGAATAGCCTTGAACTGATCTCAGAGGAGATTGATCAATGGGGAAAGAGAAAGCAGAAACATTCATCCAGAAACAGATTTATATATCTCTCTCTATATATACACACAATGTATGTATGTGCATATATGTATAATGTATGTATATTTGTGTGTATATATGCAGAAAGATTTCTAAAATAGTAAAAGTTAATTAAATTTGTGTAGTAAGAGTTTATTAGTCAGTAAAATATATTAGCACAACTACTCACTTATTTGGCAAAATACTAAGAACAAAACTTATAATAGTGATAAATTTAGATTATTACTAGATTAATTAGGTATAAAAGAAATCTAGGAGAATACTTTGTAATCTTGGGATGAAGGAGGCTTCTTGAATCAAAATCTTAGAGTCAGAAACCTTAAAGAAAAATTTCATAATATTGACCTAAAAATAACAATGTGGAGAAGCAAGGCTATTTGGGAATGTAATACAATGTGTCTAAGTGGAAATTCAGCAGTATGTGTCAAAATTTAGAAAGTACCTATACTTCTGCCTGTCATTCTCTCTCTTATGAATTTATCTTAAGGAGATAATTGTGCAAATGTGAAGACATTTTAGTCAAAATTTTTCAGAGAAATAGAATCAATTTCTCTTTCTTTCTTTCTTTCTTTCTTTCTTTCTTTCTTTCTTTCTTTCTTTCTTTCTTTCTTTCTTTCTTTCTTCCTTTCTTCCTTTCTTCCTTTCTCCTTCCTTCCTTTCTCCTTCCTTCCTTCCTTCCTTCCTTCCTTCCTTCCTTCCTTCCTTCCTTCCTTCCTTCCTTCCTTTTTCTTTTCTTTCCTTCAGAAGCAGACTCTCTGTCTGACACACCTTGGCAGGATGCTTGTTCCATCTGCAGGATATGCCTGTCTACTGATTAGGCCCAAATCCTCACTTTCTGCATAGCCAGGGGACTTTTGTGGCTTGGGTTGGAGTGAAGAGGCTTTTTACAGAGGATATTAGGAAGGGCCACAATAAAAAGCTTAGTGCCCATGGGAATTTGAAGTTCAAGAAGCTCCTAAAGTGAATCTGGTAATGAATCAAATTGAGAAGACAGGAGTAAAATGCTAATATACATCCTGAGTGCAGAGGGAAGAATTTAGGAACCTGAGAGATAAGAGTAGGTGGGTTGAGAAAAGCAGGAAGAAGCAAAGAGGCCTGAGAACAGTTTACTTTGCTTATAAATTTCAGTCAGGGATTGGGTAAAATTAAAGGACTAAGAATGGGAGGGTCACCCTCTCAGTGTAAAACAGGGTTTTTAATGCAATGTTTTAACATATTATGGATTGTTTCTGAAATGGGATGTCAGGTTCGGAGTGCTGCCTCTGATATGAGAGAACACACTTCCTTTGCTGTGCCTTCCTGTTTGCTTTGCTACATAGCTGCACAGTACTCCTTTGTTTGGCTACAGATTTATTTATGTACCCAGGGTTCTATAAATGAGCATAGACTGTAATGTTCTATTAATACTTTTGGCCACACCTGTTGTGACAGTTAATTTTATGTGTCACTTTGATTGGATCACGAGGTGCCCAAACATTTGGTCACACATTATTCTAGT
Source organism: Tonatia bakeri (assembly GCA_004024845.1). Classification (NCBI taxonomy): domain Eukaryota; kingdom Metazoa; phylum Chordata; class Mammalia; order Chiroptera; family Phyllostomidae; genus Tonatia; species Tonatia bakeri. The sequence goes on along the minus strand of PVIA01002960.1, from coordinate 150,505 downwards.
GTTCTATGAGAGTGTTTCTGGATCAGATTAACCTCTGAATCCATAAACTGAGTAAAACAAATTGTCCTCTCTCGAGTGTGTGGGTCCCATCCAATTAGTTGAAGACCTGACAAAAAGAAGAGACTGGGTAGGAGGGAGCTTCTGTCTGTCTCCCTTGAGCTGTAATATTGGTGCTTTCCTATCTTTGCATTCAGACTGAAACCACACAATAGGCTCTACTGGGCTCCATCTTGCTGACTGCAAATTTTGGGGCTTTCCCTGTTTTCACAATCATATGAGCCAATTCCTTAGGAAAACTTATTTTTTAAAAAATCCAGTATTTATGTTTATATTTAAATTTCAGTCACCTTAGAGTACTCTCCATTTGATGCAATACATCTACAGAGACATTTTTTTCACTGCTCAAAATTTCTGACCTTGTAAATTTTGATGCCTTTTAATGCTTCTGCCATTTTTTGTTTCACCTCTTCCATATCACAAAAATATTTTCCTTTGAGGACTTCTTTCATTCAAGAAAAACAAACAAACAAAAAAATTGCTTTGGGTGAGATCTGGTAAATAGGAAAGGTGGGGCATGGGATCATGCTGCTATTGTGAAAACACTCAGCATGGTATGGGCATATGTACTTGTGAATAAATCATCATGAAATGGGCAAATGTGTTGAGTCTTCAAAAAAATTCACTAAGGCCAACACAGCTTCTCACAACACCACAAGCTGGTACAGTGATACAGATGGGTTCCTAGAACACTCAGCTATTTGGGGAAGCCTGTATTGTAAGGGGACTACCCTCCAGAGGATAATTCTAGTATATGTATATGAAATTTTCCTCCAGGAAGATCTAACATAATCCCCTGAATGGTCCCAGGTCTTCAAAACAAGATCCTGGATAAATATAAAAAATTATAAATCTAGGTGTCTTGAATGTCTTTAAAAGTATAATCTCAAAAGCAAAGGAAAAAATGTTATATGGTGGAGGAAAAATACTTATAACAGAAAGAACAAAATATATAATATTCCAATAAAATATCTTGCCCCCTATGTGCTTGGTTATCCATGTAGTCATATTGCTCATCAACTCAGATAGGAAAGTAGTTGCATATCCTTTTTCACACATCTGGCTGCTTCTACCCCAGCAAACCTGCAAATGTTCCTAAGTATTCTGTTACTGGTTGACTTTATAGTCATTTTAGAATAATGTTTAAGAGGTTTTAAAGGAAGAGGTTTTAAAGCAACAGAAAACCCAAGGTCTGATAGATTTACCATCTCCTTGATTATGTAAAACAGCTTCCAGTAAGGAGTTCTTCTACAATTGGCTGCAAGTCTATTTAAGGTCCAATGGCAGATGAAAATAAACAAGTATTAATCTTGAGAGCTCTTTTGTGGAATTATAAAAACAGTCTGTTATAAAACACATCCAGATGTCAGCCAGGACCCAGTTAATTAGAATAATAGCTTCAAGTAAAATCAACAAAGGTCAGCCAATCAGGCCAAGGGGTAAATTCTCTAGAATACTCAGTTCAAAGGGACAAAGCAGGGTGCTGTTATGCTTCAGCCTTCAGCTATGTCCATGAAATACAACTGTTTAAATAATTTATAAAAGAATTTATGTGTCCCATGAATCAACATAACTCTGAAAAAGAAATTAATTTTGTCACGGGTTAGGGAAGGTTGATAGAAGACCAAAACAAAAAGAGTGTCATTTGACAATGAGAAGAGACTTTAAAAGAGCAAAATTTAAAAAAAATCTTCCTTATATTTGGCAATTATTAAATTTTATATCAGTAAAAATTTTTAATTTTATAAAGGTCTAAGAAAAAAATTTCATACTGTTATACTAGTCCAGTTTTTCAAGGATACACATAAAGATATTTATTGGAAATTTGCATATTAAAGCTTTTGAAACTAATCTAAATATCTGTCTGTGAAATATTGGTTAAATAAATGATGGTAAAATTCTATATTGGAACAAAATGCAAATGTTGTAAAGGGTAGCAAACCTGCCTGGAACTCCTAGGAAAACATTTCTTACATACATTAAGTGTATAAAAGCGACTAACAGATCATTAAAAATATTAACACCCAGCCATTTTTCTTATTAATTAATCTATCAGTTTATGTTTCCCTGGTCTATGAGGAGGAAATTCTAGAAAGAGACCAATGTTTGTGTTTGGTAGTTCTGGGAGTGCAGGGGATGAGGGTGAAAGATCTTTTTCTTTTTGTGGTATGCTTTTCCATACTGCTTGAATTTTTTTTTTTATTTTAAGCATATATTGCTTTCATAAAAATTTTTAAGAGGTTAGTTAAAAGGAGCTATATAGAGAGAGAAAGAAAGAAAAAAGAAAGAAGTGTTTATTGAAATGGAAAGCTAACTAATGGGATGTTGACAATATTGTTTTTTCTTTCTCTCTTTTACTTCCTTCCTCCCTCCCTTTCTTCCTTTTTTTTTTTTTTTTTTGTTTGTGGAGGCAGATGCAGGCTCTCTGACACAGCTCCAGACCTAGATCCTCACTTCCATCCTACCAATGACTGGGTTACCGAGTGGGCAGGGCCATATGCCCACATTGCACTCATTCATTTGTAACCAAACTAAATTGCAGAGCTCCACACATCCCAGTCCAAATGTGCATCACCCTTAGAGAAACACGATTTGGTCCACTGAAGAGAAACCATTGTGATCATTGCATGGCCAACAGCCTGCTATCTCTACTCCCCCTTTCCCTTACTTTTTGCCTTTCATTTGCCTTACAGATGCCCTGAGATCTCTTTCCTCATGTCTCACTTTCAATGCTTTCCAAAATCTCTATTCCTTTCCCTCAGCATCATCTTCCTCTTCCTCCTACTCTGTTCTTTTTCTCCATTGCTACCCTCTTTGATTGCATGCATGGAAGTGTCCATATTCTCTAAGTAAATGCCCCACCACTGTTTTTTGATTCTTCCATCATCTCTTATTCCTATTTGCTAAGAAGCTGGAGGAGACATAAGGAAGGTGATGAGTAACAAGCGAGTAATGTCAGAAGTGGGCTTAGTAGAAGGGGGAGAAAAACTCATGCTCTGGTAATTTTGGTTGCCTTCTATTGTTCATTTATTCATTCAACAGGGATTTCCTGAAGTCCTGTTCTGTGTGGTTTGACCATATGCTGTGTGGAGGACAAAAATATTCTCTTCATGATCTTTGTTCTCAGGGAGCTTCCATCTAGTAGGAAAACAAACTAGCAATTGAGTTAGAAAATGGCAGGCACTGACAAAATACCACTCAAGAATTTCCCATGCTGTCCCCACTAAGTGACCAGGCCTGTGCTTTGCAGGGAGCAAAGTACAAATACCTCTGAGGCTTGGGTTTAGGTTAAGGAAGAAATTGTAGCAATTCTCTACAATCTCTTTCAGAGGGTTGAAACAGAGGTGATATTTTCTAACTCATTCTATAAAACAGCATTATTGACACCAGACAAAGACATTGCAAGAAAAGAAAACAGATTGACAGCTTCAGAGGGGAGGGGGTTGGAGGGTTAAAGTCAAAGATGAAGGGATTAAGAAAAAAACCTCATAGACACAAATAGTATGGTGAGTACTAGAGGGAAAGAGGTATAGGAGGAAACAGAAGATAAAAAGAAATAAATGGTGATGGAAAAAGACCTGAAGTGGAGTAGTGAACACAATACAGGTGATGTATTATAGAATTATACACCTGAAACCTATATAATTTTATCAAAAATGTTACCTCAATAATTTCAATAAAAATAAAATAGACCAATATGTTTCATGAACATACATGCAAAAATTCTCAACTAAATATTAACAAATTAAACTTTAGAAAATACAAGAATTGTACACTGAATGACTAAGTGGGATTTAACCCAGCTATGCAAATTTGGTTCAAAAATGAATTCATGTAATCTATCACATCAACAGACTAAAAAAATCACAAGATCATATCAATAGATGCAGAAAAAGAATTTGACAAAATCCAACACCCATTTGCACTAAAAGCTCTCAGTAAACTAAGAATAGAGGGAAACTTTCTCAACTTGCTAAAGACTATCTACTAAAACATACAGCTAATATTAAAGGTAATAATGAGAATTCAAACCTTCCTCATTAAGATGTGGTGTAAGTCAGGGATGTCCTCTCACCAATCCTTTCTGACATCACACTGGAAGTTCTTGTTAATGCCATAAGGCAAGTTAATAAAGTAAAATGAATACAGATTGGAAATGGAGATATAAAACTATCTTTGTAGATGACACGATAGTCTATGTAGAAAATCTGAAAGAATCCACAAAGAACTGGAACTAATAAGTGATTGTATCAAGGTTACAAGATATAGCACAAAGTAATACACAAAAGTTAATTATTTTTGTACATACCAATAATCAACAAATGAAATTTGAAATAAAAGTACTTTACTATTTACATTAGCACTCATTCACAATAAAATACTAAGATATGAATATAACAAAATACGTACAAGACCTATATGAGTAAAACTATAAAACTTTGATGAAAGAAAAATAAATAAATAAATAAATAAATAAATAAATATTATATTTCATTGATTGGAAAATTACTATTGTCAATATATCAGTTCTTCCCAACTTGCTCTATAGATTCAATGTAATCTCAAAAAAGTCCCAGTAAGATATTTTATGGATACTGACAAACTGATTTTAAAGTTCATATGGAGAGGCAGAAGACCCAGAAAAGGCAACACTAACTGAAGGAGAAGAACAACATTGGAAGACTGACACTACCTGACTTCAAGACTTACTTAATAAAAATAAAACTAAGCAATTATGACACCATTGTATTGGTGACAGAATAGACAAATAGAGCAATGAAAAAGAGAACCCAAAAATAGACTTGCATAAATGTAGTAAACTGATCTTTGACCAAGGAACAAAGGCCATACCATGGATCAAAGATATTTTCTTCAACACATTATGCTAAAACAATATGAAAGAAAGTGAGTCTAGATAAAGAATTTATACCCTTTGCAAAAACTAACTAAAAATGCCTCAAAACCCTACATTTAAAATGCAAAAATTATAAAACTCCTAGAAGATAACAGGAGAAAACCTACATGATCTTGGCTATGGTGATGCCTTTTTTTATCCCCACCCAAAGATATGCCTACTGATCTGCACTGATTCTAGAGAGAGGGGAATGGAGAAAGAGAGAGGGAGAGAAACATCAATGAGAGAGAGAGAGATTGGTCACCTCTCATTTGAACTCTGACTGGAGACTGAACTTGCAACCTAGGGATGTGACTTGACTGGGAATCAAACTCCCAAACTTTCTGTTTACTGGACAACACTCCAACTGAGTCACACTAGCTAGGGAAGGTGATGCCTTTTGTAAAAAAAAACAAAAAATATATATTGATGTTTAGAGATAGGGGAAAGGAGGGAGATAGGGGGAGAAAAACATCAATGTGAGAGAGAAGCATTGATTGGCTGCCTCTTACACACTCCCTGATCTAGGACAAAACCCACAACCCAGGCATGTGCCATGACCAGGGATTGAACTTGTGACCTTTCAGTTTACTGGGCAATGCACCAGCTGAATCACACTAGCCAGGTTTGGGTGATAACTTTTTTTGATACAATACTAAAGACACAATCCATGAAAGAAATAATTGATAAGTTAGACTTTATTAAAATTAAAAAGTTCTGCTCTGTGAAATATAATATTAAGAAAATTAGCAGAGAAGTCAGTCTGGGAGAAAATATTTGCAAAAAACACAACCTCTAAAAGACTGTGATCCAAAATACAGCAAGAACTCTTAAAATTGAACAATAAGAAAACAAATAAGTTGGTTAAAAATGGGACAAAAACCTTAAAAAACACCTCACCAAGGAAGACATACAGATGAAAAATAAGCATATGAGAAATTGCTCCACATCATTTTCAATTATGGAAATTTACCTTAAAACAATAATGAGATATCGCTATAGTATGCACCTATTACAACTTCCAAAATACAGAACACTGACAATAGCAAAAGGTGGTGAGGATGTAGAACATCAGAAACTCCGATTCATGCTGGTGTGAATGGAAAATGGTACAGCCACATTGGAAGACAGCCTAGAAGTTCATTACAAAACTAAACATACTCCCACCATAAAATACAGCAACTGAATTTCTTAGTATTTATCCAAATGAGTCAAAAACTTTGGTCTGGTGAGATATCTTGTGTGTTTCAGCTCTAGCCAGTGAAACATCTTTAGTCTTTAGTGGAAAAGCACACTCCCTGATCCAGAGGGGAGCTGATATGTATATAGTAGGTGACTTATGTATATAGTCAGCTGGTCCCTGCTTGGTTCATCTTTTTCTTTTTTAATTTTAATCCTTTTAATTTATTTTTTCTCATTTTTAAAATCGTTGCTCAAATACAGCTGTCTCTACTTTACCCCCACCACTCCCCCCCAACCCCAGCTATCCCCATCTCCCACCCTGAATCTTACCCCCCTTTGACTTGGTTCATCTTCTTAATTCATCTTTATGCAAATAAAACCTCCAAATTTTCAGTCCGATTGATCCAAAAAGCACTGTCCTGATTAGTCAAATTGGAGCTGCTCTTATTTGTCTGTGAAGGTGTTAATGGGGGAATGTAGCAGAGAAGCTCTGATTGGACAGGGAAAGTCTCAGTCTTACTGGTTGAAATATGATTCCAGGAACTCCTGTATAAGGGCTGGCTTAGATGGCATGAGCTCCTATATAAGTGCTGGCTCAACTAGCAGGAACACAGTGTGGACAGTAGTAGTTCAGTGCAGAGACAAGCATTTCAGTACAGGCTTCTCATTGAATCATGGCTTGCATAAGAGGTTCCTGGTTAGAAATGGTTGCTAGGCTCTAGTTTTAAATTTGATCTCAGCCACCAAGAGTCCTTAGTAGGTATCTTCTTTCTCAAGTTCTGCACTTCAAACTATCTCAACTATATTAAAGGAGGGAATATGAAAGAATGTGAGACATAAAGAACTTAACCTGCGAATTCAATATATAAGTATTCAGGTTCACAGTTACCTAAAAAATGTATGAAAATAAATTTTCAAATTAGAAAAAACCTAATTCTTTGTATCATAATCCATGGCTTTTCCTCTAATAATAACATGGGGATATTTAAAAAATATTTGGTTAAGTTCCATAAAATAAAAGTAAGATACATAAAAATCTTTAGATAAAGATGCTTATTATAGCATCATCTATAGGGGCTAGACACTGGAAACAAGCTGAATACTTTCAATTAGGAAACAATTAAATACATTCTGCTCATATTATAAACTATTATGCAGATGACAAAGTAGAGAGAGGGTGAAGAAGTGAGGAAGAAATTAAATTAGAGGAATTTTCCATCTCTGTATTTCCATCAGTGTATTAGAGGAATACATTGAGAAAAACAAAGCAAAGAAATCACATATAATATGATCCCATTTAATTAATAAAAAAATCATTCAGGAGTCACATCTGTCTATTCGCCTACCATCACTTAGGCATATGAAGTATTGTATATATGTATATGCACACAAATACCAAAGATGAATATGCATTTTAAAAATATTTTATTGTTATTCACTTACAGTTTTCTGCATTTTCCCCCAACCACTCCCCCTCCAGCCAAACCCACCTCCCCCCTTGCCTCCATCCTCCCCCGCCAGTTTAGTCCACGTGTACCTCATAGTTAAGTTCCTGAAAACCATTCCCTCATTATCCCCTCCCACCTCCCCTCTGGTTACTGTCAAATTGTTCTTAATTTCTACATCTCTGTTTATATTTTGCTTGCTTTTTTTCTTTTGTTGAATATGTTCCAGTTAAAGGTGAGATCATATGGTATTTGTTCCTCACCATCTGACTTATTTCACTTAGCATGAATATGCATATTTTAAGACCAGGTACAATGGGCAAATAATTGGTTGACAGTATGGACTGCTTAAGTGTGGTGAGATGAGCTTGGAAGGGAATATGGATGTAAGAAGGAAGGATAAGGAATGTGAGGAAGATGGCGGCCTTGGAGGAATCGTGATCCCCTTTCCCAGTGTACGGGGGAGAATTTGGCTGATCTGAGGAGGAACAGAGCAGGAGACCACCAATATCACAGCATTTATGAAAATAGGACATCAACGGTTATCCAGACATTGAATAAACGGATGGTAAGAGGACTGCTTTGGGATAATGAGGGCTCTAGGAAAGGCTCGGAGACCAGGCCTGGAGCTCCTGGGTCTGTCTCAGGGAACCCGGGAGCCCCAGACAACAAGGATTGACAAGCAGCGTTGGAGGCCTTGTTGCTTGAAGGCGCAGAGTGGAGAGTGAGGAAGGAGAGACAGAAGCACAGGGGCTGTGGGCACCCACGCACAGCTTGGGGGAGAGTGAGTACCCCAGTCTGCTGGACCAAGGGAGGCCTTGCTGTGCGCCTGCGCTCCCAGCCCGGTGAGTGTGTGGTTTGGGGGAAGACTGAGACCCCATGGCTGTGAACAAGGGAAGGGCTTCCAGAGTTCTGGGGTGATTTCGGGTGGGTGCGCACCCCGCCAGGATACCTGACTCTCCAAGGGGGAGCCCAGAAAGGATGCAGCACTTCGCGGGTTTCTGGGGCCCACAGCGGGGGCAAAGGAAAGTGCGTGTCCCCTCCCAAACCCCGGAGGGTGCACCGTGAACCAGGAGGGGGGGCAGAGGAGTTGTGGGTGCTTCCCACAAACGTGGAGCCCACCCATGGTGGGGAAGCGCACCACTCCTCACAGCCCCTGGAGGGTGCACCATGGACTCAGAGGAGAGGCAGGTGCTTCGCTGAAAGTGGAGCCTGTGGTGGTGAAGTTGGAGGAGGGGCACAGCCCCTTGCCATCTCCAGAGTTTGCACCCTGAGCCCAGATGGTGATCATTTCTGGGGAAAGCTGAGTTCTGACTTAGAAGGGTGAAAGGCATTCTAACTGCCCCTCAGCCTGCTTGAGCTGCCAAGAGCAGAAAAACTGGTTTGGCCAGTTAGAAACCAACAAGTGTTTTTTTTTTTTTTTTTTCTTTTCTTTCCCTCTGTGTGTGTGTGCCTATGCGGTTTTTTTTTCTTCTTCTTTTTCTCTTTCTTTCCTTTTTTTCCTTTTTATTCCTCTTATCCCGCTGTTGTTTGATTGTTTAATTTTATCTTGTTTTTGTTTATTAAACAACTTTTCACTTTTTAACTCTTATTATTTTTGTATCTCTCAATTCCTTGTTTCTCTTCCATCCATCCTAGTGCTATTAATTCCACTCCAAATCTATCTCTCCTGCAATCCGCCTTCTGTTTTTTTGTTTGTTTGTTTATGTTTTTTTTTGCCTGCAAATTACTGCAAATTTATAGTATCTTTTTCTCTTTTCTGACAATTTTTATTTTAATAGTATTTTGGCATTTTTTTCTTCCTGTATAATCTTCTTTGCTTGCCTAGTTATACTGTCATTTCATAGGTTCCCCCTGTTATCTCATTCAGAGTGTGTTGATAATTCACTGTCCCTCACTTGGGTTCCATTAGTACACCACTGAAGATTCTAACTCCTTATTCTTGTTACCTAGATCTCATAGAATCTGTCACAAGATTGTTACTTCAGTATTACTGTAAATAAGACTTATTCCACACACTTGTAAATACAACTTAACACCCCTCCCAGATCGCAGCTCACTTCGCAACTCCCTAAACTCTATTAATGTAGGGGTTATCTCTATATTTTCACACACTACTCCTATTTACTATTCTTTATTCCCACCTTATCTCAGAATCTGACCTCCCACAGCCTCATAGCTTTCTTGATCCAACTAACAACCCTTTCATCCCCACTAAAAGTCTTATCTTCTTTCCATACTTTCTAAAACGTGGATAGTGGGGTGGAAGACCACGGTTAACACTATACATAGCCAAAGGATCTGCCATCTCTTCTCTACTGGCTGCTACTGTAAATATCATAGAATAGTGGTTTGCTGCCTTAACCCATTTTGCCTTACTCCTCCAACTGATCACAAAAAAGGGTAGGGGGAAGCTGTGAACACCAGGATACCCAAAAGAGACTACACCACTGAATCTCACAGGTATTCTACCACAGAAGTTTACACCATAAACACACGGGACCAGAACAGATCAAGTTAAGAAACACAGGTTAACAAAAAGAGTCTCAAGAACAGTGAGAGGACAAAGAAACAATCCACAAATGAAGGGAAAGGAGGAAGCCTCAGAAAGAATGCTAAATGAAATAGAGGTGACTCAACTATCAGATATTGAGTTCAAAAGAGTGATTATAAGGAAGTTCAATGAGCTCACAATGAGCTTCCAGAAACTACAGGGAAGCTACAATGATCTCACTGCAAACTATATCAATATGAAAAAGGAAATAGAAACTATCAACAAAGGGTAAGAGGAAATGAAGAATACAATTTCTGAACTGAAGAACACAGTAGAGGGAAAGAAAAGCAGGATCGATGAAGTAGAAGTTCGGATCAGTGAATTGGAGCACAAAGTAGAAAAAAACACCCAGAAAGAACAAGAAAAGGAAAAGAGGCTCAGAAAAAATGAAGAGGGATTAAGAGAAATGCAAGACAATATGAAACATAATAATATCCGTATAATAGGGATACCAGAAAGAGAAGAAAATGAGGAAGGGATAGAAAACTTACTTGAAAAAGTAATGATGGAAAACTTCCCTAATTTGATGAGAGAAAAAGTCATGCAAATCCAGGAAACACAAAGAGTTCCAATCAAGAGGAACCCAAAAGAGGCCCACCTCAAGGAACATCATAATTAAAATGGCAAAATTTCAAGACAAAGAGAGAATATTAAAGGCAGCAAAAGAGAAAAAGGAAGTAACATACAAGGGAGCCCCAATAAGGCTAACAGCTGATTTCTCAATGGAAACACTTCAAGCCAGAAGAGAATGGCAAGAAGTATTCCAAGTAATGAGAACTAGAGGCCTGCAGCCAAGGCTACTTTACCCAGCAAGGCTCTCAATCAACATAGAAGGCCAAATAAGAAGCTTCCTCAACAAAAGAAGTCTAAAAGAATATACCTTCACTAAACCAGCTCTGCAAGAGATGCTAAAGGGTCTGATTTAAGAAAAAGAAGGAAAAGAGAAACCGAGAGAGGAACACATGTACATAAATGTCAATGAATAAGTACCTATCAATAATAACCTTAAATGTAAATGGATTAAATGCTCCAATCAAAAGACATAGAATAGCTGAATGGATAAGAAAACATGACCCACACATATGCTGCCTAGAAGAGAACCACCTCAGGATAAAGGACCTGCACAGGCTGAAAATGAAGGGCTGGAAACAAATTTTCCAAGCAAATGGACAGGAAAAAAAAAGCCAGGGTAGCAATACTCATTTCAGACAAAATAGACTTCCAAAAAAGTGCCGTAAAGAGAGACCCAGAAGGTCACTTCATAATACTCAAGGGAAGAATCCATCAAGAAGACATACATATTGTAAATATATATGCACCCAACATAGGTGCACCCGAATACATAAAGAAAATCCTAGAGGACTTCAAGAAAGATATTGACAGCAACACAATTATAGTGGGTTGTCAACACCCCACTGTCAAAAATGGACAGATCTTCCAAACAAAATATCAACAAAGATATTGTGGCATTGAACAATACACTAAATGAAATAGACCTGACTGATATATTCAGAGCCCTTCATCCCAAAGAAGTTAAATACACATTCTTTTCAAATGTACATGGAACATTTTCAAAGATAGACCACATGATAGGACACAAAACAAGTCTCAACAAGGTCAAGAAAATTGAAATCATACCAAGCATTTTCTCGGATCACAAGGGAATGAAACTAGAAACCAATCCCAAGGAAAAAAAAAAAACCCTAACACTCAAAATCATGGAGATTAAATAGCATGCTATTAAACAATGAATGGGTCAAGGATGAAATTAGGGAAGAAAACAAAAGGTTTCTGGAAACAAATGAAAATAAACTCACAACAACCCAAAACTTATGGGACACAGCAAAGGCAGTATTAAGAAGGAAGTTCATAGCGATACAGGCATACCTAAAAAAGATAGAAATATTTCAAACAAACAACCTAACCCTACATCTACAAGAACTAGAGGGACAACAACAAAGACAGCCCAGAGCAAGTAGAAGGAAGGAAATAACCAAGATCAGAGCAGAATTAAATGACATAGAGACTAAAAGCACAATTCTAAGGATCAATGAATCCAGGAGCTGGTTTTTTTGAAAGATAAACAAAATTGACAAGCCTTTAAGCAGACTCATCAAGAAAAAAAGAGAGAAGACCCAAATAAACCCAATCAGAAATGAAAGAGGAGAGATTACAACTGACACCACAGAAATACAAAGAATTGTAAGAAATTACTACAAAGAACTGTATGCCAAGAAATTTGAAAACCTAGATGAAATGGATAAATTTCTAGAAAAATGTAATATTCCAAAACTCAATGAAAAAGAAGCAGAATACCTGAACAAACCAATAACTGCAAAAGAAATTGAAGCAGTAATTAAAAAACTCCCAACACACAAAAGCCCTGGACCAGATGGTTTCACAGGAGAATTCTACAAAGCATTTAAGGAAGAGCTAATCCCTATCCTGCACAGACTATTCCAAAAAATCCAAAAAGATGGAAGACTCCCGAACTCTTTTTATGAGGCCAACATCATCCAAAGACACTGAAATAGAGGACAGGCAGAAAGTGACCAGAGGAGAGAGGAGGGAGTTTCAGGGGAAAACGGGAAGGGTTTATAGGAACAAAGTTAAAAGACACATGGACAAAAACTAGGGGGATGGTGGTAATGGGAGGGAAGTTGGGAGGCATGGGTGGGTGGGCTGGATTGGGAGTAAAGGGGAGAAAACTGTACTTGAACGATGATTGAAATAAAAAAAAGAAGGAAGGATAAGTGAAAAGGAGGAAAAAGTAAAAATGGGAAAAACTTTTAAGATAGAAAATAAGTTTTTTAAAATTTTTATTTAAATGAATGTTCAAGTACAGTTTTCTCCTCTTTACTCCCAATCAAGCCCTCCCACTCCCCTTCCCCACCTCCCTCCTAATTAAGCCCTCCCAACCACCCTCCCTACCTCCCTCCCATTACCACCCTCCCCCTAGTTTTTATCCATGTGTCCTTTAACTTTGATCCTATAAACCCCTCTCCCTCTCCCCCAAAATCCCTCTTCTCTGTCCTCTGGTCACTCTCCACCTGTCCTCTAATGCAGTGTCTTTGACTATATTTTGCTTGTTTCTTTGTTTTGTTGTTTAGGTTCCTGTTAAAGGTGAAGTCATATGGTATTTATCTTTCACTGCCTGGCTTATTTCGCTTAGCATAATGCTTTCCAGTTGTATCCATAATGTTGCAAAGGGTAGGAGGTCCTTCTTTCTTTCTGCTGCATAGAATTCCATTGTGTAAATGTACCATAGTTTAAAAAAAACGATAGAAAATAAGCTTTACATATTCATGTAAAGTAATACAGATGCATGTTTATAGAGATGAATATGACATTAAGTGTACATGTATTGAATTAAAGTGATTTCTTTATTAACTTTAAGTATGTTAATATTCTGTCCATTTGTTTCAGAATATTTAAGAATAATAGTATTTATGTATTTACAAACTGACAGTAAACAGAGGAGGGGGAGGAGAGTAAAATGGTGGGAAGGGGGGAGGGTTTTCAGGAACATCTATAAAGGACTCATGGTCAAAACTAAGAGGGAGTAGGATCAAGGGTGGGAGATTGGGATGGCTGGGGTGAGGAGGAATTGTGAGATAAAATGGAGATAACTGTACTTGAATAATAACAAAAAGTTAAAAAATAAAATAAAAAATAAATTAAATTTTAAAAATGATAATATTAGAGGTAAAACTTAAATGATCTTAGCCCATTCATTTCAGCTTATTCTCCAGTAGAATCACTTTCCTGAAGTTAGCATAATTCATTAACATGTAGTATTGTATATTTTTACTACATTTACAAATATCCATATATGAATAGAATTCTATTAAAATATAATTTACTACTTGGTTTTTAAATTTCACCTGGTATTGATATTTATCCATATAGATAGATGTAGACATAATTTGTAATTTTATATTTTATGAAAAATTACAGCTTATATATGCACATTTCCATACTGATAGCTAAATTGTTTACAAACAATGGTACAAAATAGTTTCCTTGTACGTGTCAACATATATTTATGTATGAGTGCACACACATGTATTTATGAAGAAAATGTCTCTGGGATAAAGATCCACACGCATGCATGCATATTACCACAAATATATGTCTATGCACCCACATGTATACATAAAAATGTACAGTGCAAATACACATGTAGATGCATGTCTGTATACATATATACATATTCTTGCAGTCATCTCTGTGTGCATCTTAAAGGACATTATATATATATATACAGTGTTACTGTGTAATTTGCACAAGTTGAAAGTGTACATATCTTATGTCACAGCAATTGTCCTCCTGGGTATATATGTATCACACACACAGACAAAAACACATGCACACCAAGTTGTGACCATTTTCTTCTTCACACCCTTGCCAATTCTAAGATCTTAGTTTTATGTATTCATTTGCTTATTACTTTCTAACATATTAATTTATATCATTACATTTATCTCCCTACCTTCTTAATTATTAGAAAAAAATTATGTTATGTATACATATTCTTTGTCATGTGAATTGTATGTATATTTTTTCAAGTTTTTACATTGTCTTTTGATTTTAATTATGATGATGTTGCAAAACTATTTATATTTTAAATAGTCAAATTTGTCCATCTCTTCATTTATTATTTATTAATCTGTGCATGTTTAGAAAAAAATTATATACCCCAACATTAAAAAATATTTTTTTATATTTTGCTATAATTATGATCTCATTTATGTTTAAATATTTGCCACAATTTATACATGTTTGGCATTAGAATTTAGGTAAGAGGCTGGGTTTCCTTTCTTCATTTTCCAATCTAATTGATAATTTTGGCACCACTTATTCATCAACTCAATTCCTTCTTATCACTAAAATGTCACATTTGTAAAATTTAATACTTCTACTTAATACTTGGTCGCATTTACTGACTCACTCTTGTTCTATTTCTGTTTATTTCTGCATCTGAACCACTGGATTTAAAAAATTGAAATACATTTGACATGAAACATTATGTAAATTTGAGGTGTATCACATTCTAATTTTTTTCTGAGTTTTATTTTATTTTTTACCCATTTTAAAAATTTTAGTGTTGCTCAAGTACAGTTGTCTATCTTTTCTCCCCGCCTCTCTATTCCCCACCCTAGCCATCTCCACCTCCCTACCCTGATTCCACACGCCCCTGATTTTTTCCATGTGTCCTTTATAGTTGTTCCTGAAAACCCTTCATGCTTCCCTCCTACCCCATTATACACTAGCATCTCCCTCTGGTTCTTATCCATTTGTTCTTAATTTCAATGTCTCTGGTTATATTTTGCTTGCTTGTTTATTTTGTTGATTAGATTCCACTTAAAGATGATATCATATTGTAATTGTCTTTCATTGCCTGGCTTACTTCATTTAGCATAATGCTTTCCAGTACCATCCATGCTATGGCGAATGGTAGGAGCTCCTTTCTTTCTGTTGCATAGTATTCCATTGTGTAAATGTACCATAGATTTTGGATCCATTCACTTACTTATGGACACTTACATTGCCTTCAGCACTTGACCATTGGAAATGGTGCTGCTATGAACATTGGGTTGCATAGGTACTTTTGGATTGGTGTTTCAAGGTCCTTAGAGTATAATCACAATAGTGGTATTGACGGGTCAAAAGGCAATTCCATTTTTAGTTTTCTGAGGAAATTCCACATTGCTTTTCATAGTGGCTACACCAGTCTGCATTCCCACCAAGAGTGCACTAGGGTTCCCTTTTCTCCACAACTTCTCCAACTCTTTTTTGCTAATTTGTTGATGATGGCCATTCTCACTGGTGTGAAGTGGGATCTCATTCTGGTTCTAATTTGTAACTCTCTGGTGACTAGTGATATTGAGCATCTTTTCATATGTTTCTTGGCCCTATGTATGTCATTCTTGGAGAAATGTCTGCTCAAGTCCTTAGTCGATTTTTTTTTTAATAAAGCTACATGTTTGTCTTTATTTTTATTTTTATTTTTTTAAAGATTTTATTTATTTATTTTTTAGAGAGGGAAGGGTGAGGGGGAGAGAGAGAGAGAAACATCAATGTGCGGTTGCTGGGGGACATGGCCTGCAACCTAGGCATGTGCCCTGACTGGGAATCAAACCTGCGATGCCTGATTCGCAGCCCGCGTTCAATCCACTGAGCTACGCCAGCCAGGGGTCTTAGTCGATTTTTTAATTGTGCTTTTTTTTTTGTCTTCTTGGAATGCAGTCATGTGAGTTCTTCATATATTTTGGGTATCAAACCCTTGTCTGAAGTATCATTTGCTAATATATTTTCCCATACAGTTGGTTCTCTTTTCATTTTAATTCTGTTTTCTTTAGCCTTGCAGAGGCTTTTACTTTTGATGAGATCTCATTTGTTTATTCTTCCCTTTATGCCTCTTGCTCTTGGGGACATGTCAATGAAAATATTGCTGTGGGGGACATCTGAGACTTTCCTGATCTCCTCTAGGAGTTTTATGGTGTCACGACTTATATTTAAGCCTTTTATCCACCTCGAATTTATTTTTGTGTATGATGTAAATTGATGATTGAGTTTCATTTTTTTTGTATGTAGTTCTCCAGATCTCCCAACACCATTTGTTGAAAAGGCTATTTTTACTCCATTTTATGCTTCTGCCACCTTTGTCAAATAATAATTGACCATAGTGACTTGGGTTTATTTCTGGGTTCTTCATTCTGTTTCATTAGTCTATGTGTCTGTTCTTATGCCAGTACCAGGCTTTTCTGATTATAGTGGTCTCGTAATACAGTTCGATATCAGGAATTGTGATTCCTCCTACTTTGTTCTTCTTTTTCAAAATTTCTGTAGCTATTCAGGGTTGTTTATGGTTCCATATAAATTTTTGAAATGTCTGTTTTATATCTGTGAAATATGTCATTGGTATTTTAATAGGGATTACATTGAATCTATAAATTGTTTTGGACATTTTGATGATGTTGATTCTGTGACATCTTAATTTTTAAGAAATGCTAAACACCATGTACAGGCAATACATAGAAGAAGAAAAAAATTAAAAAATAACAACAAAACTTCATTGCTTCACTTATGAGTCCAACATGAGTAAATTGTCTCAAATAATAGCCTGTTTGTTAAGGGCCTGTCATTCATTCTGTCAGCAGTGTGCATTTGTGCTTTGGGAGAGCTATATAGTGTTGTTTTTTATAATTGTTGTTTAAGTACAATTGTCTCCATTTTTCCATGCACCCCAATGTTCACAGCAGCACAATTTACAATAGCCAAGTGTTGGAAGCAACCTATGTACCATCATTAAATGAGTGAATCAAACAGCTATGGTACATTTTCACAATGGACTACTATGAAGCACAAAGGAAGAAGGATCCACTACCCTTCATGACAGCATGGATGGATCCAGAGAGCATTATGTGAAGTGAAATAAGCCAGGCAATGAAAGACAAATACCATATGATAACACCTATAAGTGGAACGTAATCAACAAATAAACAAGCAAGCAAAAATATAACCAGAGACATTGAAATGAAGAACAAACTGACAGTAACTAGAGGGGAGGAGAGAGAAGGACAATGGGGGACAATAGGGAAGGGTCATCAAGTAATATGTATAAAGGACCGGTGGACAAAGCTAAAGGAGATAGGATTGAAGGTGGGAGGTGGTGATAGGTGGAGCAGGAGTGGGTGTGGAGGGGGAAAATGGAGACAACTGTACTTTAACAACAATAAAAAAGTTAATTAATTAATTAAAGAAAATAAGGACACAACAAACCAAAATCTGTCAGACACTGGGAAAGCAATCCTAAGAGGGAAATTCATAGTATTACAGGCTTATCTAAAAAAATAAATAAAAACTCAAATAAACAACCTAACTTCACACTTAAACTTGAAAAGGAACAACACACAAAGCCCAAAGTGAGTAGAAGGAAGTAAATAATAAAATAAATAGAGTCTACAAAGTGATTCAAACATCAATAAATCCAAGCACTGGATCTTTGAAAAGTTATACAAGATTTACAAAATTTTTACCAGACTCATCAAGAAAAAAAATAAGGACCCAAATAAATAAATCAGAAATGAAAGATGAGATATAACAACCGACACCAATTAAATACAAAGGATTGTAAGAATATATTGTGAACACTACATGCCAACAAACTGGACAGCTGGTTGAAATGGATAAATTCTTAAAAACATATGGTCTTCCAAAATTAAGTCAGAAAGACCAGAGACTATGAATACACAGATTACACCTATTGAAATTGAAATTGTAGTCCAAAAACTCACAACGACAAGAAAAGCCCTGGACAAGATGGTTTCACAGGTGAATTTTACCAAACATTCTGAAAGGAACTAGCACTTATCCTTCTCAAAGTATTCCATAAAATTCAAGAGGAGGGAAGGCTCCCAAACCCATTTTATGAGGCCAGCGTTATACTTATTCCAAAACCAGATCAAGACATTACAAAGAGAAAATTACACACATCAGTTTTTAATGAAATTCCATCACTTTGCAAGAGGAAACTGGGTGATAATGGACTTAATTCTTGATCTCAAGGACTTCACTGTTTAGGTGAGGGAATGGGGTGCAGTAAGTGACAGGTGGAAAACAGAAACAGCCAGGTGTGTATCTCTGTGCTCTAGCCATGAATGGAATTTGAATGGAGAGACAGTTGACATTCCTATGATCTGGAGTCACCAGGGAAAATTCTTCGACATCTTTGGACTTTAGTCAGACCTTGACTATCCTGCTATTTTCAGCTAGACCACAGTTAGCAAACACAAGGCCCATGGGCTGAAACCATGTTTTATCCAGCCCAGCACCTTGTTTCTACCTGGCAGCAGCACTGAGTTCTCACTTAACTGTTAAGGAGTAGTTACATTTATATAGTCTTAAAATTACATTGGGCCCTTTGAAGGCAACCATGAGGCTGATGTGGTCCCCAGTGAAAATGAGATTGACACCCTTGAGCTAGACCAAAAGAAAAAAAAAATCATTTTCTATGAAGAGTGATGTGTTTCAAGGATATGATGGGGTAATTTTCATACACACTTTCCATGGCCTCCACCCCAGGGAGTGCCAGAACCATTGGCGGGGTCACTACTGACTGAACTAGTGACAGGGATGTTGCCCTTTGCCCTTCTAGAGCCATCTCAAAGACTACTGAGTCAGAGCAAGACATGAAGTCATACCACTGAGCCCAACTTGACCATTTTCAGTAGCATTGTATTAGATAACTCACCATGAACCTAGAATTGTCTGCTGTAAAGAAGTTGTAGACCCTGAGGTTTATAGACATTCTGATTTTTACTGGCATGCAAGGGGAACTTACATTTCTCATTTATGCTAATAAGGAACTAGACTTTCTAAGATCTTTTACCATTTCATATCTGATCAGTTAGAATTTTACAATTACATACTGAAATAAGTTAAACATCCTAGGAAACTTTCTCTGAAACCACAAATATGAGAGAGAAAACAGAAAGCTAAAAAATCCCTTCTCAAACACAGAACACCAGAGGGTATTTTCTATTTCCCAGACAATTTTTCTCAAAAAAGACCAAGAAAAGAAAGCAAACTGGAGACTATGGTTCTGTAATTTGATAAGAGGGAAAGTGAATGAAGCATCCTGCATTCTGAGGTTTATAGCTAATTCAAGTAAAGGGCTGTGAGTAAAAATAGAAAGGGAGAGAGCAGGGTGGAATTTCTAAAGATTTGCAAGAATAATACCAGCATAACTTTTGCAGTACGATGTGTCAACTGAGGTTATCATCACAAATTCAACACCATCAAGAGGCTCCAATTCAAGGTGGAATGAAGGGACAGAATATATTCAGTGGTAACAGTTCAGCATATGATCTCACCTATGAGTGGAATCTAATTAACAAAACAAACAAGCAAGCAAAATACAACCACAGACATTGAAATAAAGAACAAACTGATAATGCCCAGAGAGTAGGGGTAGAGGGATGATGAGGGACAGTGAGGGAAGAGACATCAAGGAGCATGTATGGAGGACACATGGACAAAGCCAGTGGTGGTGGGTTCAAGGGTAGGAGGTGGGGATGGGTGGGATGAGGGGGTATGGTGGGTGAAAATGGAGACAACTGTATTTAAACAACAACTCAGTTGTGGAACAGCATAGATGTGAGGCAGCCTAAATGAAGTGGTCAGGCAAGGCGGTCTTGGTGTTACTGCTCTTGGCATTAGAGCTAAACTTCAGTACTTCCACTCATATCCAGTGTTGCAACTCAGTTTATTAAATTTCTTATTTTTAATCTATTATGGTTGTCCCAATTTTTCACCCTTTGCTTTCCTAAACCCAGTCCACCCTCAGATCCCTTAGTCAATCCACACACTGTTGTCCATATCTATGGGTCATTCATACATGTTCTTTAACTAGTCCCTCTTCTTTCCACTATTATCTCCTTCAACCCTCCCCTCTAGTCCCAATCAGTCTTTTCCATGTTTCATGCCTGTGGTTCTATTTTTCTTGCTAGTTTATTTTTGTTCATTAGTTTTCTCTTGTAGGTGAGATCATATGGTATTTGTCTTTCACTGCCTGGCTTATTTTACTTAGCATAATGCTCTTGCTTTCCACCCATGATGCCATAAAGGATAGGAGCTCCTTGTTTCTTTCTGCTGTGCAGTATTCCATTGTGTAAATGTAGCACAGCTTTTTGATCCACTCATTTACATATGGGCATTTAGGTTGCTTCCAAAACTTGGCTATTGTAAATTGTGCTGCTATGAACACTGGGGTGCATAGGTTTCCTTGATTGGTGTTTCAGGATTCTTAGGGTATAGTCCCAGCAATGGGACCACTGGATCTAAAGGCAGTTCTGTTTTTAGTTTTTTTGAGAAAATTCCACATTATTTTCCATAGTGCCTGCACCAGTCTGCACTAGGGTTCCCTTTTCTCCATATCCTTGCTAGCACTTGATGTTTTGTGATTTATTAATAATCGACATTCAGACTGGTGTAAGGTGATATATCATTGTGGTTTCAATTTGCATATCTCTGATGGCTAGTGATTTTGAGCATCTTTTTGTATGTCTATGTGATATCTGTATGTCTTCCATGAAGAAGTGTTGTCCACTTTTTAATTGGATTTGTATTCCTGGTGTTGAGTTGTATGATTTCTTTATATATTTTGGAGATCTAAGCACTGTCTGAGGTATTATGGAAAATATATTCTCCCATAGGACATTAATTGTTCCCTGTTGATTTTGATGATATTTCTTAGTGGTGCAGAAGCTTTTTAATTTGATGTAGTCACATTTGTTTGGTTTTTCTTTTATTTACCTTGCCCTAGGAAATATATTGGCAAAAAATATTGCTACATGGGATATCTGAAATGTTAGTTCCAAAGTTTTTCTCCTGGACTTTTAAGGAGTTACAACTTATGTTTGAGGGTTTTTTGTTGTTGTTGTTCATTTTGAGTTTATTTTCGTGTATGGAGTAAGCTGTTGGTCTACTTTCAAATTTCTTTCTTCAGTGTTTTCTAGTTTTCTGAGTACAGATCTTTTGCCTCCTTGGTTAATTTTATTCCTAGGTACTTTATTTTTTTTGTTTCTATAGTAAATTAGATTTTTTTCCTAATTTCTCTTTCTGATACTTCAATGTTACTGTACAATATTGTCTTCAATTTCTGAATATTAACTTTGTATACCACTACTTTTCCAAATTCACTTGTTCAATTGAGTGTGTTTTTTTTGTTGTTGTTGTTGGAAACTATAGGGATTTATGTGTACACTATCATGCTATTTGCAAATAGTGACAGTTTTACTTCCTCCTTTCCAATTTGATTACCTTTTATTTCTTTTTCTTATCTGATCACTGTGGTTAGAACTTTCACTACTGTTTTTGAATAAAAGTGATGAAAGTGGACACTTTTGTCTTATTCTTGATATTATGGGGAAAGCTTTGATTTTTTTTTTTTTTTTTTTTTTTTTTTTTTTTTTTTTTTTTTTTTTTTTTTTTTTTTTTTTTTTTTTTTTTTTTTTTTTTTTTTTTTTTTTTTTTTTTT
>PVIA01002960.1:115890-128230 GCA_004024845.1 Tonatia bakeri | reverse complement strand
ATGTGTGCTGGATTTTATTAAATGCCTTTTCAGCATTGATTAATATGATCATGTGATTTTATACCTTCATTTTTTTATGTGGTGTATATAATGCTTAT
Organism: Tonatia bakeri; assembly: GCA_004024845.1. Classification (NCBI taxonomy): domain Eukaryota; kingdom Metazoa; phylum Chordata; class Mammalia; order Chiroptera; family Phyllostomidae; genus Tonatia; species Tonatia bakeri. The sequence goes on along the minus strand of PVIA01002960.1, from coordinate 128,132 downwards.
TGACTTGCGAATGTTGTGCCATCCCTGCATCACTTGGATTAATCCCACTTGATCATGGTGTATAATTTTTTAATATATTGATGGATCTGGATTGTCAATATTTTGCTGATGATTTTAGCATCTATATTCATGAACAACATTGGCCTGTAGTTTTCTTTCTTTATGTGTCTTTAACTAGTTTTGTAAATAAGATAATACTGGCCTTGTAAGAAGAGTTCAAGAGTCTTCCCTGTTTTTGAATTTTTTGGAATAGTTTGGGAAGCATAGAAGTTAGTTCTTTTAATGTTTGATAAAATTTGCCTGTAAAGCTATGGCCTAAGGCTTTTGTGCATTGGGAGATTTTTGTTTCTTCTTCATTTTCATTAGTTATTATTGGTTCTATTTAGCATTCTGGTTCTTTTTGATTCAGTTTTGGAAATTTATCTATTTCTAGAAATTTGTCCATTTCACCCAGGTTGTCCAATTTCTTAGTATGTTGTTGGTCATAGTAATTTCTTATGATCCTTTGTATTTCTGTGGTATCAGTTGTGATTTCTTCTCTTTCCTTTCTCATTTTATTTATTTGGGTCATCTTTTAAAGGAATTTTGGGCCATCTTTAAAAATTTTTGGTGATAAGTCTGGTTAAAATTTTGTCAATTTTGTTTACCTGTTCAAAGAACCAACTAATGGATTCATTGACACTTTGTATTGTTTTTGTAGCCTTTATGTCATTTAATTCTGCTTTGATCTCAATTATTTACTTCCTGTGACTTACTCTGTGCTGTGTTTGTCATTCTTCCTGTGGTTCTTGTAGATGTAGCATTAGGTTATATAGTTGAGATTTTTTCCAATTTCATTAGTTAGGCCAGTATTGCTATGAACTTTCTGTTCAGGACTGCTTTACTGTTTCCCATAAGTTTTGGGTGGTTTTGTGTTCATTTTCATTTGTTTCCAGATACTTTTTGTTTCTTCCTTTATCTCATAGTTCATTAATTCATCATTTAATAACATGTTGTTAATTCTCCATTTATTTGAATGTTTTTAAGGGTTTGTTTCCTTGAGATTGGTTTTTAGTTTCATATCATTATGATTTAGGAAGATGCTTGAAATGATTTCAATTTTCTTGAGTTTGTTGAGGTTGTTTTGTGCCCTACCATGTTGTCTACTTTTGAAAGTGTTCATTAGCATTTGAAAAGTATGCATATTTTGCCTCTTTGAGGTGAAATACTTTGTATACATCATTAAGTACATTTTATCTAGAGTGTAGTTCATTCCACAATATCCTTGTTTTTTTGTTTTGAACACTTATGCGTTGTTAACAATGGGGTGTTACAATTCACTACAATGACAATTTTGCTGTTGATACATTTTTTGAAGTCCTCTAAGATTTCACTTATATACTTAGGAGTTCCTATGTTGGGTGCATATATGTTTACAAGAGTTATATCCTTTTGTTGTACTATTTTGTTAATATTATCTAATGAACTTTCTGGTCTCTTATAATGGTCTTTGTTATGAAGCTATTTTGTCTGATATGAATGTTGGTATGCCAGCTTTTTTCAAGTTATTTGTTTGCAATATATTTTCCATTCTTTCACTTTCAGCCTGGGCAGAAATTTTATTCTGAGGTTATTCTCTTGTAGACAGTGTACATGAGGGTCATGTTTTTTTATTGACAGGTACTTATTCATTGCCATTTTTCTTTTTATACTTGTGTTCCTCTCTGTCTCTCTTTCTTTTTTCTCATCTTAAAGTAGCCCCTTAAACATCGCTTGCAATGCTGGTTTGGTGGGAATGTAGTATTTTAGCCTTTTTTATTGCCCGGGAAGCTCCTTATTTCACTTTCCATTTTAATTGAGAACTCTGCTGGATAAAGAAGTCTTGGTTACAAGCCTTTGCTATTCATTACTTGGAATATTTTGTGCCATTGCATTCTGGCTTGTAGTGTTTCTATTTAGAAATCAGCTGATATAAAGCGCTCTTGTATGTTACCAGCTTTTTCCCTTTTGTTGTCTTTAAGATCCTCTTTGTCCTTGAATTTTGCCATTTTATTTATTTATGTATTTATGTATTATTTTTTATTGTGTTACAAGTATACTTGCCTCCACTTTCACCTTACTGCGCCACCCTCCCACATACATCCCAGCTTCCTACCCTTGAACCTACCCCCTTTGATATTTGACTTACACTGCTTAGCTTATTTCACTTAGCATAATGTTTTCAAGATCCATCCTGACTGTTGCCAAGGGTAGGACCTCCTTCTTTCTTTCTTCCATTTAGTATTCCATTGTGTAAATGTACCACAGTCTTTTTATACCTTCACTTACTGATGGGGACTTAGGTTGGATTAGACACTTGGCTAATTTGAGTTGTGCTGCTATGAACTTTAGGATGCATAGGATCTTTTGAACTGGTGTTTCAGTGTCCTTAATGTATAATCCCAACAGTGGTATTGCTGGATCAAAAGGCAGTTCCATTTTTAGTTTTCTGAGAAAACTCCATACTGTTTTTCATAGAGGCTGCACCAATCTGCTTCCCACTAACAGTGCTCTAGGGTTCCATTTTCTCCACAACCTTGCCAGCACTTATTGTTTATTGCTTTGTTTATGATGGCCATTGAGACAAATGTGAAGTGGTATCTAAATGTGGCTTTAATTTGCATCTCTCTGATGGCTAGTGATGCTGAGAATCTTTTTATATATCTCTGGGCCCTCTCTATGTCTTCCTTGGAGAAGTATCTGTTCAAGTCATTTGCCTATTTTTAATTGGGTTGTTTGTCTTCTGGGAGTGCAGTCTTGTGAGTAGTTTATATATTTTCAGACCAAATGTTTGTCTGAGGTCTCATTCGCAAATCTGTTTTCCCATATAGTTGGTTCTCTTTTCATTTTAATGCTGTTTTCATTAGCTGTGCATAAGCTTTTTATTTTGATGAGATCTCATTTGGTTATTTTTTACTTTATGTCCCTTGCTTTAGGGGACATATCATTAAAAATACTGCTTCATGGAATATCTGAGATTTTCATGCCTAAGTTCTATTCTAGGACTTTTATGATGTCATGACTTATATTTTATCCACCTTAAATTTATTTTTGTGTAAGGTGTAAGTTGATGACCGAGTTTCATTTTCTTTGTATGTAGCTCTCCTGATCTCCCAACATTTGTTGAAGAGACTATTTTTACTTCACTTTATGCTTCTGCCTCCTTTGTTCAATATTAATTGATCATAGATACTTGGGTTTATTTCTGGGCTCTCTACTCTGTTCCATTGGTCTATGAGTCTGTTCTTATGAGAACACCATACTTTTTAAAAAAAATTACAGTGGCCTTGTAATATAGTTTGATATCAGGTATTGTGATCCCTCCCACTTTGTTCTTCATTCTCAAAATTGCTGTAGCTACTCAGGGTAGTTTATAGTTCCATATAAACTTTTGAAATGTTTGCTGTATATCTGTGAAATATGTCATTGGTATTTAATTGCAATTGCATTGGATCTATAAATAGCTTTGGGTAATATGAACATTTTATGATATTGATTCTTCTAATCCACGAACATGATGTATACTTCCATTTCTTTGTGTCTTCCTTAATTTATCCCTTCAGTGTGTGTAGTTTTCAGAGTACAAGTTTTTACCTCCTTGGCAAGGTTTATTTCTAGGTATTTTATTTATCTTGTGGCTATAGCAAGTGGTTTTTTTCCCTGGTTTCTGATTCTGATCTTTTGTTGTTGGTGCATAAAAATGTATTTGATTTCTGAATATTGACTTTGAACCCTACTATTTTGCCAAATTTTAGGCAAAATTATTAGGAAACTGTTTATTAGGTTGAGCAGTATGTTGGTGGAGTCTTTAGGGTTTTCTATCTACACTATGATATTATTTGCAAACAGTGACACTTTTACTTCTTCCTTTCCAATTTGGATGCATTTTATTTCTCTTCTTGTCTGATTGCTGTGCCTAGGACTTCCAATACTCTATTGAAAAGAAGTCATGAAAGTGGACATCCTTGTCTTGTTCCTGATGTTAGTGGGAAAGCTTTTATTTTTTGCCCATTGAGTATGATGTTGGCTGCAGGTCCTTTATATATGACCTTTATCATGTTGAGGAATGCTTCCTCTACAGCCACTTTGCTGAGTGTTTTGATCATAATTGGGTGCTGTACCTTAGCAAATGCTTTTTTTGCATCTCTTCATATGATCATGTGATTTTTGTCTTTTGTTTTGTTTATGTGATGTATTATGTTTATTGATTTCTGAATGTTGTAACATCCTTGCATCCCTGGGATGAATCCCACTTGGTCACGGTGAATGGTTTATAATGTAATGCTGGGTGCCATTTGCCAACATTTTGTTGAGGATATTGCTATGTTCATCAGTGACATTGGCCTGCAGTTTTCTTTTTTTGTTGTGTCTTTATATGGTTTTGGAACTAGGATGATGCTGTATTTGTAAAAAGGGTTTTGAAGTCTTCACTTCTTGGATTTTTGGAATAGTATGAGAAAGATAGGGGTTAGCTCTTTCTTAAAAGTTTTGTAAAATTCTTTTCTAACACCATCCAGTCCAGAGCTTTTGAGTGCTGGGAGTTTTTTTGATTACTGGTTTGATTTCATCAACTGTTATTGATAGTTCAAGCTTTCTGCTTCTTTTTCATTCAGTTTTAGGACAAAATTTTCTAGAAATTTGTCCATTTTACCCAGGATTTTAAGTTTCTAGGCATATCGTTGTTCATAGTAATTTCTTACAATCCTTTTTATTTCTGTGGTATCAGTTGTAATCTCTCCTTTTTCATTTCTGATTTTGTTAATTTGGGTCCTCTCTCCTTTTTTGTTGATAAGTCTGCTTAAAAGCTTGTCAATTTTGTTTAACTTCTCAAGAACCAGCTCCTCGACTTATTGACCTTTTGAATGTGGTTTTAGTCTTTATGTTGTTTAATTCTGCTCTGATCTCGGTTATTTCCTTCCTTCTACTTGCTCTGGGCTTTATTTGTTGTTGTTCTTCAAGTTCTTGTAGTTGTATGGATAGGTTGTTTATTTGAAATGTTTTAGGTAGGCCTGTATGGCTATGAACTTCCCTCTCAGTACTTCCTTTTCTGTGTCCCATAAGTTGTTTCCAGAAACTTTTTGATTTCTACCTTAATCTCATTTTTAACCCATTGATTTATTTAGCATGCTATTCAATCTCCATGAATTTGAATGTTTTTGAGTTTTTCCTTTAGTTTGGTTTCCAGTTTCAGTCCCTTGTCATTTGAGAAAGTGCTTGATATGATTTCAATTTTCTTGAATTTGTTGAGGTTGGTTTTGTTTCCTATTATGTGATGTGTCTTGAAAATGTTCCTTGTGCCTTGAAAAGCATGTGTACTTTGCTTCATTGGGATGAAAAGTTTTATACATACCACTTAATTCAAGTTGATCTAGTACATTATTGAATGCCACAATACTTTGTTGATATTTTCTTTGGAAGATGTTTCCATTTTGACCATGTGGTGTTAAAATTCCCTAATATAAATGTGGTAATCTGTATGTCTTTCTCGAAGTTTCCATGATTTTCCTTATATATTTGGATGCCCCCATGTCAGGTGCATATATATGTTCACAATGTTTATTTCTTCTTGATGGATTCTTCTTTTGGGTATTATGAAGTTTCCTTCAGCATCTCTTTTTATGTGTTTTGTGTTGGAGTCTATATAATCTTATATAAGTATTGCTATTCCAGTTTTTTTTCTCATATCCTTTTGTTTGGAATATTTTTTTTCCCAACCCTTCACTTGCAGTCTGTGTAGGATTTTTGTTCTGAGGTGTGTCTCTTGTAGGCAGTATATGTGCAAGTCATATTTTCTTATCCACTTAGCTATCCTATGTCTTTTGATTGGAGAATTTAATCCATTAACATTTATAATTATTGTTGATAGGTATATATTTTCCTCTTTTGTATCTGTGTTCCTCTCTTACTCTTTTCCTTTCTCTTCTTATATTAGTCCCTTTAGCATATTTTGCAGTACTGGTTTTGTAGATGTGTATTCTTTTGGCCTTTTTTTGGGGGGAGAATCCTTATTTTACCTTCCATTTTAATTGTGAGCATCCCTGGATAGAATAGTCTTGGATGTAGACCTTTGCTTTTGATTACCTGGAATATTTTTTGTCATTCTCTCCTGGTCTGAAGTGTGTCCATTGAGAAGTCTGCTGCTAGCCTTATAAAAGCTCCCTTGTATGTTACTTCTGGTTTCTCCCATGCTCCTTTCCAGATTCTCTCTTTGTTTTGAAACTTGTTATTTTAATTATGTTGTGTCTTGAGGTAGGCCTCTTTGGTTTTATCTTCATTGGGTCCCTCTGTGCTTCCTGAGTTTGAATTTTTTTTTTTCCTCTCCAAGTTCAGAAAATTTTCTGTCACTATTTTTTTTTAATAGGGTTTCTATCACTTCCTCCTTTTCTTCTGGTAATCCTGTGTTTTGAATGTGGTTGCATTTCATGTTATCTTGGATTTCCTTTAAGGTATGTCATATTTTTTAGGGTTTTCTTGTTGCTGTTCTGTTATTCTACCTCTGTGTTTCTTTCTACCTTGTCTTCCAGCTTACTATTTTGGTGTTGTGCTTCATCCAGCTTGCTTATAATTCCTTCTAGTGTGTTTTTTTTAATTTCAAAAATGGTATTTTTTATTTTTTCCTGGTTCTTGTTTATAGTTTCTCTTTCTTTTTCCATACTGTTGTAGTTCTCACAAAGTTCTTTGTAGTTGTCTTTGAGTTCCTTGAGAATCCTTATAACCATTCCTTTGAATACTATATGTGATAGTTTGCTTACCTCCATTTCACTTAGCTCTTTTAGTGGGGAGGCTTTCATTCCTTCTGATTGCAGGTTCTTTCTTTGTCTCCATGTTTTAGATGACTCTTTTTGTTTGTTTCTGCACTTCCTGATACTCTCCTTTGCTAGTTTTCTTTGTAGGGTGAATTTCTGCAGTAGGAATTCTATGGGATTCTATGGTGTGGTCCCTTTGATCTCCTTGTCTCGAAGTTCTAGAGTTGCCCTTTCTTCTGTTTGTGTGGGGCGCCTTCTCATACTTGTGTTTTACTTTTTGGTGGTTCCTTTATCATTGGGCTCTCTCTTCCAGCAGGTTTACTGGTGTTCACAATTCCCACCATATGTTGTATGTGATCCATGGGAGGGCAGAGGCAAAATGGATTAAGACAGTGGGAGAGTATTCTATGGGATTTAAACTACCAACAAGTACAGGATAGTTAGGAGATCCTTTGGAGAGGTACAGTAATAATTGATATTTTGCTGAACTAACCACTTTTTATAAGAGGTTAAAATGACATAAAATTATTAGAGGGGAGAAGGTATATGAGCTAAATCCAGAAAACAGAGCCCTTGCAAAAGGTTAGATGGTGAAATATAGGGAGAGTATAGGGTAGAAACTACACATAGTTTGTGAGAGAACAGAGTTAATTATAACAGTAATAGAGCTCAGGTAGATCATGAAATGGGCCAAGACCAGGTTGGATGCTGTGTAGTATTTACAATAATATGGAACAACATTTATTTATAATAATACTGAAATGACAATAATGTGAGAAAAAATATATGATCTGAATAAAATAAATAGAAAGTAAAAAACCAAGAGTATTTTTTATCTGAATGAGTAAGTGAAAGAAGAAAAATTAAAACGCAATATGAGAGAACATGAAAAACCAAACAATGTAATTAAACAAGTAAAATGAAGAAAACTAAACAGAAAGAAGAAAAATAAAAATAATAATCAAATAAAAGATAAAATTATGGAAAAATAACAATAAAAATAATAAAATGCAAGTTTTATACAATAGAAAAATGAAATTCGTCTGTTTCTCAATTGTTGTTGTTAGCCTAATGGTCCCTATCTAGATCTGATTTGGGTCCTTTCACATCTCTAGGTCTTACTGTCTTACACTTGTGGGGGGAAAAAGTCTCCTGCTGACTGAAATCCATGAAGGGAGTTCTGCTGGTCTTCCTGGGTGCTGCAGGCACAGGGGAGGTGGGTGTCCCATTTTTCCTTTCCTGTAGTTTTGTGAGGATGGGGGCTAGGTCTGGGCTGCAATATTCAAGGGTTCTCAGCCTCCAACCAAGGTCTTCAGAGGATTGCTGAGCTCCCGCTGTCCATCTGCACCAGGCCAGTGCCTTTAATTCACCATGTTGTTCAGCCTGTGAGGTCCCCTGATTCAGAACAACTTGCACAGCATCTCTTTTCTGGCCTGGGTGCTGTGCACTCTCAAAATCCCTTCAGGGCAGCTTATTTCCCTTATTAAATGAAGTCTCTTTGGGGACTGCTACCCCACTGAACCCCTGGTGCCCCACTTTTATCAGTCCATGAGCTGCCCTGATTTGAAGGAAGTTGAGCCCCTCCTCCCAGTTTGCTGGCTCAACCACTGCAAGAGCTCCTTAAACAACAGCTGAGAACCTTTTTTTTTTTTTTTTTTTTAGTACATCCCTCTTGTTTGTGCCCATTATTCTTAACAAGCACCCAGCTTTTCACACAGCCCAATCTTCTGACCAGTCTAGAGACTATTTGGGTTAGGGTCCATCATGGCCCAACTCTTTTCCCTTCTCCAGGTATATCCAGCACCCCAGTGACTCTGGTAATGTCCTAGCTGGTGACCACAGTTTCAGTGGAGGAACACTGCCTTTGTGTCGATCCCACTGCAATCTTTATTCCCCACAGTGACTTCAAGTATCCAGGTCTCTCTTGGTGCAGGGTTGACTTCCCAGCTCTGGAAGGGAAGGAATCTGGGGAATTACAATTCCTGAGTCAACTGTATTCCAAAGCTACTGTGGCAGCCACTGACCCTAGACCAGGCCCTGGTATGCAGCAGGTTTGATCCCCATGTATGCCCCAATGACCTTACCATCACAACACTGTTTTTCAAAATCCCCCACAATTTTCTCTTCCAAACTTCATGAAATCTGGGACTCTTTTGGCTGCTTACTCTGTTCTTCAGATCAGCTAGATGTACCAATTGGGTGCATGAGCAAACAGGTTGAGCTCCCACCTACATCACCACCATCTTCAGTCTCCTCTCTGAATTTTGCCATTTTATTTTATTTATTTATTTTTAATATATTTTATTGATTATGCTATTACAGTTGTCCCATTTTCCCTTTTCACCTCCTTCCACCCTGATCCCCTCCCACCCACATTCCTCCCCTTTAGTTCATTTTATTGTGTCATATATATAGTTCTTTGGCTTCTACATTTCCCATACTATTCTTACCCTCTCCCTGTCTATTTTCTACCTACCATCTATGCTACTTATTCTCTGTACCTTTTCCCCCACTCTCCCTCCCATTCCCCTGTTGATAAACCTCCATATGATCTCCATTTTTACGGTTCTATTCCTGTTCTAGTTGTTTGCTTAGTTTGTTTGGGTTTAGGTGTGGTTGTTTGTTAATAATTGTGAGTTTGCTGTTATTTTGCTGTATATATTTTTATCTTCTTTTTCTTAGATAAATCACTTTAACATTTCATATAATAAGGGCTTGGTGATAATGAACTCCTTTAACTTGATCTTATCTGAGAAGTACTTTATCTGCCCTTCCATTCTAAATGAAAGCTTTGCTGGACAGAGCAATCTTGGATGTGGGTCCTTGCTTTTCATGACTTGGAACACTTCTTTCCAGCCCCTGCTTGCCTGTATGGTCTCTTTTGAGAAATCAGTTGACAGTCTGATGGGAACTTCTTCGTAGGTAACTGATTCCTTTTCTCTTGCTGCTTCTAGGATTCTCTGTTTTTTATCTTGGGTTATGTAATTATGATGTGTCTTGGTGTGTTCCTCCTTGGGTCCAACTTCTTTGGGACTCTCTGAGCTTCCTGGACTTCCTGGAAGTCTATTTCCTTTGCCAGATTGGGGAAGTTCTCCTTCATTATTTGTTAAAATAAGTTCACCACTTGTTGCTCTTCCTCTTCTCCTTCTGGCACCCCCATAATTTGGATGTTGGAATGTTTAAAGATGTCCTGGAGGATCTTAAGCTTTTCTTCAGTTTTTTGAATTCTTGTTTCTTTATTCTTTTCTGATTGGATATTCCCTTCTTCCTTCTGGTCCACACTGTTGATTTGAGTCCCAGTTTCCTTCCCATCACTATTGGTTCCCTGTACATTTTCCTTTATTTCACTTAGCATAGTCTTCATTTTTTCACCTAGCTTGTGACAGAATTGAACCAATTCTGTGAGTATTCTGATTACCAGTGTTTTCAACTATGCATTGGATAGGTCAGCTACCTCTTCATCACTTAGTTGTTTTTTTCTGTAGCTTTGATCTTTTTGTTGTTGTTGTTGTTTGGACTATTTTTTTTTGTCTTGATGCACCTGTAACATAATGAGGGGCAGAGCCTTAGGTATTCACCTGGGTGGGGTATCCTACATTGCTGCATTGTGACACTGTATGTGGGTAAGAGGTCTGAGTGGGAACAATGGTGCTTGCTGGATTTCTGCTCTCTGCCGGATTTCAGTCACTTCCCTTGATTCCCACAAGCAAAGTAGGCCCTTCTGGTGCTGATTTCCATGGGGGTTGGTTTGTGTATGTTCTAAGGACCCTGTGGGTCTCTCCAATGTACTCTCCTGTGAGGCTTAGAGTTTCTCCTGTTGCCACCTCAAACTCCATAGGTGTTTGGAATCAGTGGTTGGAGGCTTTACTTCCCTGTGCTGGGAACCTGGGTTGTGTGCTCTGTCCCACTCCACAGTTTCATCTGGTTTATTTGTGTGCAAATGTGGGACCACCCGGTCTGCCAGCTGTCACCTTGCCAGCCAGCTGCAGTCTTACATGCAGCACCTCATTCCACAACATACTGCCTTACTGGGTCTGCCAGCCACTGCCTTAAGGAGAGACCTCTCCACCCCGGTGGCCTGATTCTGCTTCTCCAACTGGTCTGAATGGATATGTCTTCTTTAACTCGTTGGTTGTCAGACTTCCATACAGCTCAATTTTCTGTCAGTTCTGTTTTTTTTTTTATTTTATTTATTCTTAATTTTTTATTTAACTGTTGTTCAAGTACAGTTTTCTGCCTATCACCCCCCATCCCAGCCCACCCTCCAAGCCCTCCCCACCTCCCTCCTCTTTACCCCCTCACTTGTTATTGTCCATGTGTCCTTTATACTTGCCCCTGCAAATGCTTCCTCTTTGTCCCTTAAATTACCTCCCCTCTCCCCTCTGGTCACTGTCAGACTGTTCTCAATTTCATTGTCTTTAGTTATATTTTGCTTGTTTGTTTCATTGATTAGATTCCTATTAGAAGTGAGATCATATGGTATTTGCTTTCACCACCTGGCTTACTTCACTTAGCATAATGCTTTGCTAAGTTACATCCATGCAATCACAAAGGGTAGAGCCCCTTCTTTCTTTCTGCTGCATAGAATTCCATTGTGTAAATGTACCATAATTTTTGTATCCATTCATTTACTGATGGGCTCCTAGGTTGCTCCCAGCACTTGGCTATTGTACATTGTGCTGCTATGAACATTGGGGTGCATAGGTACTTTTGGATTGGCATTTCGATATAATCCCAGCAGTGGAATTGCTGGGTCAAAAGGCAGATCCATTTTTAGTTTTCTGAGAAAATTCCATACTGTGTTCCATAGTGGCTGTACCAGTCTACAATCACACCAAGAGTGCACTAGGGTTCCCTTTTCTCCACAACCTCTGTAACACTTGCTGTTTGTTGCTTTGTTTATGATGGCCATTCTGACTGGTGTGAAGTGCTGTCTCACTGTGGTTTTAATTTGCATCTCTCTAATAGCTAGCAGTACTGAACATCTTTTCATGTGTCTCTGGATCCTCTGTATGTCCTTCTTGGAGAAGGAGGTCTGTTCAAGTCCTTTGCTCATTTTTTGATTGGGTTGCTTGTCTTCTTAGACTGGAGTTGTGGGAGTTCTTTTTATATTTTGGATATTAAATCCTTGTCTGAAGTATCATTGTGAAATATGTTGTTCCATATGGTTGGTTCTCTTTTTATTTTAATACTGTTTTCTTTAGCCATGTAAAAGCTTTTTATTTTGATGAAATCCCATTTGTTTTTTCTTTCCTTCATTTCCCTTGCTCTAGGGGATATATCAGTGCAAATATCATTGCATGAAATATCTGAGATTTTCCTGCCTTTGTTCTCCTCTAGGACTTTAATGGTGTCACGACTTCTATTTAAATCGTTTATCCACCTTGAATTTATTTTTCTGTATGATGTAATTTAGTGCTGGAGTTTCTTTTTTCTTTTCTTTCTTTCTTTCTTTCTTTCTTTCTTTCTTTCTTTCTT
>PVIA01002960.1:71001-115790 GCA_004024845.1 Tonatia bakeri | reverse complement strand
ACAGTGTCCTTGTAATACAGTTTGGTATCAGGTATTGTGATCCCTCCTACTTTGCTCTTCTTTCTCAAAATTTCAGAAGCTATTTTGGGTTTTTAATGGTCCCATATGAATTTCTGAAGTGTTTATTCTATGCCTGTGAAATATGCCTTTGACACTTTAACAGGTATTGCATTGAATCTGTAAATTGCTTTGGGTAGTATGGACATTTTGATGATGTTAATTCTTCTGATCCATGAACATGGTATATGTTTCCATTTGTTTGTGTCTTCCTTGATTTCTTTCTTCAGTGTTGTGTAGTTTTCTGAGTATAGCACTTTAACCTCCTTGGTTAGGTTTATTCCTAGGTATTTTATTTTTCTTCTTTCTATATCAAATAGGATTTTTCTCCTTGATTTCTGCTTCTGATGATTCATTGTTGTTATACAAAAAAAGCCTTTGATTTCTGGATATTGACTTTCTATCCCAGTGTTTTGACAAATTCATTTATTTGGTTGAGCAGCTTTTTGGCAGAGTCCATTGGATTTTCCATGTACACTATCATATCATCTACAAACAATGAGAGTTTTGATTCTTCCTAACCTATTTGGATGCCTTTTATTTCCTTTTTTTGTCTGATTGCTGTGGCTAAAACTTCCAACTATGTTGAACAGAATTGGTGAAAGTGGACAACCATGTTTATTTCCTGATCTTAGTGGAAAAAAATTTAGTTTTTTTTTTTTTTTTTTCCCATTGAGGACGATGTTGGCTATAGGTCTCTCATTTATGGTCTTTATTATGTTAAGGAATGTTCCCTCTATTCCCACTTTGCTGAGTGTTTTTTATCATAAATGGTTGCTGTACCTTATCAAATTCCTTTTCCACATCTATTGATATCATGTGATTTTTGTCTTTGCTTTTGTTTATGTGATGTATTACATTTATTGATTTGTGGATATTGTACCATCCTTGCATCAGTGGGATGACTCCCACTTGGTCAGGGTGTATGATCTGTTTAATGTATTGCTGGATGTGGTTTGCCAACATTTTGTTAAGGATATCAGTGTTCATGTTCATCAGCGATATTGGCCTGAGGTTTTCTTTCTTTGTTGTGTTTTTATGTGGTTTAGGTATTGAGATGATTCTGGCTTCATAAAAAGAGACTGGGAATCTTCCATCATTTTGGATTTTTTGGAATAGTCTGTGAAGGATAGGGGTTAGCTCTTTCTTAAATGTTTTGTAGAATTCTTGTGTGGTTCCATCCCATCCAGGGTTTTTGTGTGTCAGGAGTTTTTTGATTACTGCTTCAATTTTATCAGCTGTTATTGGTCTGTCCAGGCTTTCTGCTTCTTCTTCATTGAGTTTTTGAAGATCATATTTGTTTAGAAATTTGTCCACTTCCTCTAGCTTTTCAAATTTTCTTTGCACATAATTTTTCTAGTAATTTATTACAATCCTTTGTATTTCTGTTGTATCAGTTTTCATCTTTCCTCTTTCATTTCTAATTGTGTTTATTTGGATCCTCTATTTTTCTTGATGAGCCTGCTTACAGGCTTGTTGATTTTGTTTTTCATTAAAAAAAAAGTCAGCTCCTAGATTCATTGATCCTTAGAATTGTGCCATTTAATTCTGCTCTGACGCCATTTAATTCTACTCTGATATTCGTTATTTATTTCCTTCTACTTGTTCTGGGCTGTCTTTGTTGTTCCTCCAGTCCTTGTAGGTTGTTTGTTTGAAATGTTTCTATCTTTTTTTAAGTATGCCTGTATTGGTATGAACTTCCCTCTCAAGACTGCCTTCACTTTGTCCCATAAGTTTTGGGTTGTTGTGAGTTCATTTTCATTTATTTCCAGAAACTTTTTGATTTCTTTCTTAATTTCACTCTTGACTCATTCCTTGTTTAATAGAATACTGTTCAGTCTCTGTGATTTTGAGTGTTTGGGTTTTTTTTTTCCTTGTAGTTGGTTTTTAGTTTCAGTCCCTTGTCATCAGAGAAAATGCTTCATATGATTTCAATTTTCTGGAATTTGTTATGGCTTGTTTTGTGTCCTATCATGTGGTCTGTCTTTGAAAATGTTGCATGTGCACCTGAAAAGAATGTGTATTTAGCATCTTTGGAATAGAAGGCTCTCTATATATCACTTAAGTCCATTTCATCTAAGACATTGTTTAATGCCACGATATCTTATTTGATACTATGTTTGGAAGATCTGTCCATTTTTGACAGTGGGTTGTTCATATCCCCTACTATAATTGTGTTTCTGTCAATATCTTTCTTGAAGTCTTCCAAGATTTTCTTTATGTATCTGGGTGCTCCTATGTTGGCTGCATATATATTTACACTGTTTATATCTTCTTGGTGGATTCATCCCTTGAATATTATGAAGTGACCTTCTGGGTTTCTCCTTATAGCCTGTTTTTTGAAGTCTATTTTGTCTGATATGAGTATTGTTACCCTGGCTTTGTTTCCCTCTCCGTTTGCTTGGAAAATTAATTTCCAGCCCTTCGCTTTCAAACTTTGTATGTTTTTTTAATTTTTTTTCCTGAGGTGGGTCTTTTGTAGGCAGCATATGTGTGGGTCATGCTTTCTTATCCATTCTGCTATTCTATGTCTTTTGATTGGAGCATTTAATACATTTATGTTTAAGTTCATTATTGATTGGTACTTATTCATTGCCATTTTTGTACCCATGTTCCTCTCTTTCTCTCTCTTTTCCTTCCTTTCTTAAAGCAGTTTCTCTAACATCTCTTGTGGAGCTGGTATGGTGGAGGTGTATTCTTTTAGGCTTATTTTGTGTTGGAAGCTTCTTATGTGGTCTTCTATCTTGGTTGAGAGCCTTGCTGGGTAAAGTAGCCTTGTTTGCAGGCCTCTGGTTCTCATTACTTGGAATGTTTCTGGCAATTCTCTTCTGTCTTGGAGTGTTTCCATAGAGAAGTCAGCTGCTAACCTTATTGGGGTTCCCTTGTATGTTACGTCCTGTTTCTTCCTTGCTGTCTTTAAGATTCTCTCTTTGTCTTGGAATTTTGCCATTTTAATTATGATGTGTCTTGAGGTGGGCCTCTTTGGATTCCTCTTGATTTGGACTCTGTATTTCCTGGATTTGCATGACTTTTTCTCTCATCAAATTAGGGAAGTTTTCCATCATTACTTTTTCAAATATATTTTCTATCACTTGCCCTTCTTCTTTTCCTTCTGGTATCCCTGTCATATGGATATTATTACATTTCATATTTTCTTGCATTTCCCTTAATCCCTCTTCATTCTTTCTGATCCTGTTTTCCTTTTCTTGCTCTTTCTGGGTGTTTTTTTTTTCTACTTTGTCCTTCAGCTCACTGATCTGATCTTCTGCTTCATCAAGCCTGCTGTTTATTCCTTCTACTGTGTTGTTTAGTTCAGAAATTGTGTCATTCATTTCCTCTTGTCCCTTGTTGATATTTTCTATTTCCTTTTTATGTTGACATAATTTTCAGTGAGTTCATTGTAGTTTTCCTGTAGTGTCTGGTAATTCTTTTGAGCTCCTGCAGCTTTCTGATAATCATTGTTTTAAACTAAATATCTGATGGTTGAGTTCCCTCTATTTCATTTAGCATTCCTTCTGAGGCTTCCTTTTTTGCTTTCCTCTAGGGATTGTTTTTTGTCTTCTCATTGTTTGTGAGACTCTTCTTTTTAGCCTCACCTTCTTAAATTTATCTTTTCTGATTCCCTGGGTTTATGTTGTGAATTTCTATGGTAGAATGCCTGTGAGATTCAGTGATGCCATTTTCTTGATTTCCCAAGCTCACTGGTCTTGGGTTGTTGTTTATGTTGGCTCTGTGTTGTTCTTTGTTTTTTCCTTGTTGTTGGGTCTTTGTTTGGTGGGTCCTTCCCATCAGCTGGTTAACTGAGGGTCACTCATTCCAAGACCTCTTATATTTTTTTATTCTAGTATGGGCAGGTTGTGTTGAAGCTTGTTCTTCTGTCTGTACAAGGTTTTGGGGATTCTTTCTTGCTCTTCTTCAGTTGCTTGTTCTGGGTAATTTCTCCACTTATTTAGTTGTATTTCTAAATTGTTCCTGGCTTAAGGTTAGTGTGGCTTCCACTCCTTCCTTCGCTTTCTTCTGTTTTTATCTGTTGGTGGTTCCTTTGTTATTGGATTTTCTCTTCCAGCATGTATCCTTGTGTTCACAGCTTCCACTTACTCTCTTTTGTGATTAGTTGGAGGGGGAAGACAAAATGTTTTAAGACAACAAGTGTGTATTCTGTGGTATTTACAGTAGCAGGTGATAGGGAAGAGATAGGTGATCCTTTGGATTTGTATAACATTAACCCTGATATTCCACCCTACTAGCTACTTTTTAGAAAGGGCAGAAAGAAGATAAGACTCTTGTTGGGGAGGGAAGGATTGTGAGTTGGATCCAGAAAGCAGTGAGCTCGAGGGAGTTCAGATTCTGAGGTAAGGTGAGAGTAAAAGATAGTTAATATGTGTAGTGTGTGAGAGAATAGAATTAACCACTGCAATAATAGAGTTTAGGAAACTGTGAAGTGGGCTACTATCTGGAAGGGGTATTATGTAGTATTTAGTATCATATGGAATAGCTCTTATTTACAATAATAATGGAGCAACAATCATATGACAGAATCTATGTGATCTGGATAACAAGAATAAGAAGTATAGAACCTTGAGTAGTGTGCTAATAGAACAGAAGTGAAGTGAAGGATAGTAAATTAACAATATACTATGAAGGAAAGAACAAGGGGAACCGGTCAAACAATACAATTTAACTAGCAAAGCAAAGAAGACTAAACAGAAAGAAGAGGGATACAAAAATACCAATAAAATAAAAGATGTAAGAATAATGAAAAAATAATAATACTAATATGCAATAACTTCCAGGTCCTCTATAACAGCAAAGTGTAATTGGTCTCACTGTCTCAGCTGTTGGGATGACCCCTCTTTGGGTCCATCTCTGGTCTTTTCACAGTTCCACATTGTTTTGTCTCACTTGTGGGAATTTAAAAAAAGGAAGTAGGGAGGAAGAAGAGATAAAATTAGAAAGAGAGGAAGAAGGAATAAAACAAGAAAGAAGGAAAGAGAGGAAAAAGCAGTTGACAGATAAAAGAATAATAAAAATTTTAAAAAATGAAGAATTACTTTAAAAAAAAAGCCACTTGCTGGCATCAAACTGGCCAAACTGGTTTTGCTGGTCTTCCTGGCTGCAGCAGGCTGAGGGGTGATTGGTTTGGCTTTTTTCCTGTCCTGATATGCAATCAGTCAGCACCAGCCCAGCTCCCCAGCAACCTCTGGTCCCTTAGGTTCCACAGGTTCGGGGGCACACTCTCCCCCAGGGCTAGCTGGGTTCTTTTCCCCAGGGCTTTGGGTGTGGGATACAGGCCTTCCTCTGAGTGCACTCTCCCCAGGTTGCAGGTGTGAGCAGTGGACCAGGCTGCCTCCAGTCTTCAGTTTCAGGTGCACACTCTTCCCGGGGCTATGGGGATGCACAGGGCCTTCCATATCACCTCAGGAGTACTGCCTGGCTGGGTGGAGAGAGGCTGGAGTGGGTACTGCAGGAGAATTCCTCCAAACAGTGTCTCTTTTTTCACATTTTTCTTTTTGAGAAATTCCCCCTACTCAAGCCTGCCCCTCCATACAGAGGCCTGGCCTCTCACACAGACCAATTCTCCAACCAGACCAGGAACTATCTGGTTCAGGGCCCATCCTGGCACAACTCTCAGCTCTCTCCAGCCAGCATCCACAGACTCTGTGAGTGCTCACAGCCCCTGTGTGTTTGCCACTTAGTCCTATTTCCCTCTCTGTGACTTCAAACAACCAGGTCTCTCCTGGTGCTGTTCAAACCTTGTTTGACAAGGGAGGGAGCCGTTGACCTGGCTCTCTCCCAAGAACCCGGTGGCAGACCCAGTGGGCACTGAGCCTGGGGCTGTAGCTGCTCTGGTCCCTGCACTGGTCCTAGAGACCTTATTGTTCTGAAACACTCTCTTCACCATCTGTTTTTTCAATGTGCTCTACAATTTTTGGTCTTCTATCTTCATATATGCTGGGGTACAGTTGGCTGTTTGCACTGTTTCTCCATAGATCTGGTAGGTTTCCCCCCATGTGTAGGGGAAAGTGGAATCCGCTCCCTCCTACCTTAGTGCCATCTTCAGTCTCCTCTGTTTTTTGTTTTTAATTGTTGTTGTCTTTCTTTTGGCTGTGCAAGGAAGCACAGTGTGTCTACCTATGCCTCCATCTTGGCCAGAAGTCTCTGAATTTTGCCATTTTAATTATGATATGTTGTGAAGTGGGCCCCTTTGTGTTCATCTTGATTGGAATCTTCTGTGTTTCCTGGATTTGTGTGACTTTTTCCTTCACCAGATTAGGGATGTTTTCTGTCATTACTTTTTCATTCAGGTTTTCTCTCCCTTTCACCTCTTCCTCTCCTTCTGGTATCCTTATGGTATGAATATTTACACTTCTTCTTGTCCTGTAGGTTACTTAATTGCACTTCTCAAAACTATTATTTTTGAGCCCTTTTTCATTTTGTTGCTCTGTCTGGGTTTATTTTTTTCCCTTGTCTTCCAACTCGCTGATTAAATTATCTGCTTCATCTAGCCTACTTTTGATTCTTTCTAGTATATTATTCATTTCAAATATTGTATTTTTTATTTCCTCCTTGATTTTATTTATGGTTTCTGTGTCCTTCCCTCAATTTCATTTATCATTCTTTCTGAGGATTCCTCCTTTTCTTTTGTTCGGGTGTTTGTTTGTTTTTTGTTTTTTTGTCTCCTCATTTTAGGTGACTCTTCTTATTTATTTCTTGTTGTTAAATTGATCTTCTTTGACATCCCATCTCTGTGCACTGGTCTTCTCTTCTATGAGACTTGTGGGACTCAATGATGCAGTCTTAGTGATTCAGTCTCCTGAGCTGGATGTTTGGGGTGCCCTTTATGCTATTTATGTGATCTCTCTTATTGTAATTGGGTTTTGATTGTTGTTGGGCCATTCTTTGGTGGGTTCTTCATTCAGGCTTGCTGAGAGTCACACCACCCACCACCTTAGTATGGTGTTGCACAGGTGCAGATGTGCAAAGTGTCCTTTGTACTCCTTGGCTTCAAAAATTCATACCAACTGATATCGTGTTGATTGTTTGGGTCATTTTTCAGAAAATCAGCCAATCATCCATTCTGGGAGCACAAGTGAGTTCAGCTTCCACCTATCATCTGCTATTTTTCTGCAGCCTTTTATTTATCATAGCTCAGTTTTGATGCTGTTTTTCAAGCTGTGGACATGCAGTCTTCAGTGGAAAGTAGAAGTGTGCTTCACGAGGACAGGTGAATCTGACTTATATTGAAAACTGTTCCTGTCTTTAGTACCTGATTGGTTCCTCCTCATGCAAATCAGGACTCCAAATACTCATGGTATGATTGGTCCAAAAATTACCATCCTGATTGATCAGAATGGAGCCACTCTGATTTGTCAGTGAAGGTGCACATGAAGATATAACTTTGTAGCCCTGATTGACCTGGACATATCTTCAGCCCATTGGTTAATTTATAAGCCTAGGAAATCCATTAGAAGGATCAGTTCAAATGGCAGAAGCACAGTGCAGGAGGCAGGCAGCCCAGTCTGTGGCTTTTTCCTGAAATGCAGCTTGCATTAAAGACCTCTGCAAACAATGGCTGCTTGACTTTTGTCATACATTTTGTCCCAGTTAACAATATTTTTTTTTGACAGGTATATTCCTTCTTGGGGTCAACAAGTGATAAGCCAGTGAAACAGCCCTAGAACAGACACCTGTTCTTTAGGCATAGAAAGGAGGTCAGGTACCTTGCACATGAACCTTACTACTTTTCTAACTCTGAGTGGGCCTGCAGGGTTAGCTAACTGTTGTCCTCCCACTCCAACTACCATGCACTGTAGATGAAGGAGTGAAAAAAAAACAGATTCTGAGAGCCTGGGTCTGAGGAAGGGCTGAGCCTGGTCTCAGACCAGCATGGGGAACAGTACATACAATGTTGGGGTGGGGTAAAATCTGACAGCCTTCAGTAATCTCAGGGGAGCAATGTTAACATCAGACATGTGCCCTCCTGTGGCAGTTTTAAAATACATCCTCAAATTCTCTGATATTTTTCCCATCAAGAGATGGGATCTTTGAGCTCTTGTTTGGATCTGGGTGGGATTTCCACCAATAGAATATTGCAAAAAAAAGTTGCATCACTTTTGAGACTATAGCATAAAAGGATTCCACCCAGTTCTTTGAGAATGTTCACTCTCATGACATGCCCTCTGGGAACAAAGCTGTCCTGATGTAAAAAGTCACACAAAGAGGCCACATTGACAGACCTTGACAGACCTTGTTGAGCTCCACCTTTGGGTCATCCCTGTCCAGACACCAGATTTGCAAATGGAGGAGTCTGTGTGAGGACAAGTTGTTCCCACAGCGCCCCATCTGAGCTTCTGAGTCATGGAATTCTGAGACCATCATAAAACAGTTGTTGGTTTATGTCACTGAGTATGGGGACATTTTTCATGTAGCTATAGATAACTCATACACAATCTGGGCAATTTGGTTATTGTACACTTAGGCTGTGTACCTTGCCTCCTTGCAATTGATGAGCTGGACTGTTGCTGTGTTCACTCAAAGATAAATAAGGAAAAAAAAAGAGAACGCACTGATAATCCTAAGAGAAGATTCTGGGTATGATAAAAATGAAGCATTGTTATGGAAAGCAGGACTGAACTAAGATGATATCAGTCCTGTAAACTAAGATGACATCAAGGGAAGCCATGTTTAGAACATGCACAGAACAATGACTCAGAGGGATGATGCAACCCCTCAAGCATGCACAGTACAACATGGTACACCATATGTGCTCATTTGAAGGGTAACACCATCTTCTCAGAGAAGGTACAGTAGAGTGACATAATCAACATGTGCTTATCAGGATTGCACAAAACAACATGTGTTACTCAGAGGCTGAAGCAATATTGCATCATACATGAGTATGAAAACGAATATCTGCAGACAGCTGAAAGGAACCGAGGTAGCTGATAAATCCTCCATTGCTCTAATTGACTCTGCTTTAGCTGATTCTGAAGCCACCATGGATGCTACACTCCTGCCTGGTCCCAGGTCTGATCTGAATTCTTGGTACCCATCTTTGTTATCCCCCAGTTCTCTTGTGTGATGATATTGCTGATTGTTTCTGAGTGATTGTTATTGTTATTGGGTTATTACAGACTGAGACTGGACCTGCATTAATAAAAGCTGAGTGAATGCACTGGTCAGAATGGCCATCATAAACCAATCAACAAACAAGTGTTGGGGAGATTGTGGAGAGAAGGGAAACTTAAGGCACTGTTGGTGGGAATGCAGACTGGTGCAACCTCTGTGGAAAACAATATGAAATTTCCTCAGAAAATTAAAAATGGATCTGCCTTTTGACCCAGCAATTCCACTACTGGGATTATACCCTAAGAATCCTGAAACACCAATCCGAAAGAACCTATGCACTCCAATGTTCATAGTAGCACAGTGCTGGAAGCAACATAAGTGGCCATCAGTAAATGGGTGGGTTAAAAAAAAAAAAGCAAGTATGGTACATTTACCCAATGGAATACTATGCAGCAGAGAGAAATAAGGAACTCCTACCCTTTGTGACAGCATGAGTGGAATTGGAGAGCATTATGCTAATTGAAATAAGCCAGGCAGTGTGGGAAAAATACCATATGATATCACCTTTAACTGGAACCTAATCAACAAAAGAAAAAAGCAAGCAAAATATAACCAGAGGCATTGAAATTAAGAACAATCTGACAGTAACCAGAGGGGATGTGGGAGGCAATAATGGGGGGAAGTGTTTTCAAGAACAACTATAAGGGACACATGGACAAAACCAGGGGGGTGGAAGCAAGGGAGAGAGGTGGGTTTGGCTGGGCTGGAGGAAAAATGCAGACAACTGTAATTGAATAACCATAAAATATTTTTTTTAAAAAGCTGAGTAGATAATATGTCACCTGTGTTGAATCACTATTATACCTTGGTGCCAGTGTTTCATGTGGGACTTGTGGCAGTATAGGTGCCCTGGTGCCTCCTAAAGCTGGAAACTTATAGGAAAGACTATATTGTGAAACATTATCTCATGATAATTGATAATTGTCTTGATAATTACACAAAGGCTTATTGATTAGGTCAGAAAATAGATGCAAGTGAATGAAAGAGTCTTCCTGGCATCCTACTCTCCTTCCCTCTCCTCCTGGGGCTGTCCATTGTGCCACCTCAACATGTCATAGCCACCTCTCCCCAACTTCAACCCCACCCCTTCCAAATTGACTAATCCCTCTTCTGCTCCTCCAGTTTTGGAAAGGAAGAGTAACCAAGAAGTGTAGCCACATCATCCTGCAGATTAAAACAACTCCTAGGCTCCTTGTATAGCCCTGATTCACACTACCTTCTCACTGTGTTCATCCTGAGCTGGTTCTGCTGAAGACTACCCTAAATGAACTCCTGTCCTCTCCCTGGGCACTGGGAACCTCTTAGGGACATCTCTACATCCATGGACAGTCCATGCCAGGCCTCTGTGCCACCAGCAGTTGGCACTGGGGGAAGGTCATTGTGTACCTGAAGTCATAGTCATCTCATTACCCCCTGAGCATGGGAAAGCAACACACGGGTAGCCCATTTACTAGCCTTAACATTAGCCTTCTGCTAGATATGCAGCTTTTGGTCAGTGTTTGCTGAAGAAATGTATAATGAACTTCAGCTTCAGTTGAAGTTGTCTGCCATGCTTCCTTCTACCTGAAACCCATGGTACCTCCATGGTGCTAGTCTCCCCTTGGTTTCTATAACTTCTCTGCATGTTACATGTACTGTAGAAGGTAAGTCTGTGTTGATACTATGAAAGGAGACAAACAGTGCTGGCTGGCAGTTTAGGGATGAATAAAAGGTCACATCTTGATCTTGTCCTTCAATTACAAAACTAATTGCAATATTTTTTTCTAATTTTCCTGGCAGGGACAGATCCCTTCCTGTTCCCTTGGGACTTTGTAAGAAAACTTAGTATAACATTCCCTACCACCTTGTATTTTAATGTTAATTTTCATCTCATTCTACCCAATCTGGGAGTATTTTAAGGGATCAGAATTATATTTGGTCTGTCATATGCACAACATGAGGTAGATGGGAAGGATGGGTAAAATCTTAGGGAATTAGTTATTAGATAAGGATAAAAGAGGAGATTCTACGGAGGGCATGAACTGAAGCAGCCTAGACCAGGCACAGCCCTGGCTGGCCAGAGTCTGCCTAACCTGTTAATCTCCTGGTTAACTTAACAAGCTAACCTTAAAAACTTGTTTGAATTGTTGCACATACAGGAACAAAAGAAATCTGGGAAAAGTAAGGGGAGGAAAAAAAGACTAGAACATGGGGTTGGTATGTTTCAGGGGACAATGTCTGACCTATTCCTTCTCACCTTTGGAAGGGAGGTGAGTCATTAGAGCCCAAACTTAACCTTCAAAGGAGCCCTACTACTACCAGTACAGGTTTCCCAGCAACTGGCACAGCCCCATGGGAGCACATAGAGAAGAGAATACGGGTAACAATTGAAGATGCAGTGGCCCTCCTGGAGAGATAGATGTTAGCTGAGACAATGCCAGAGTACTCTGCCTGAGGACAAAGGCTTGCCAAAGTTCCTACCCTGAAGGACATAGGCACATAAAACAGGTTACTTGCTCTCAGGGCGTTATGATTTAGAGGGTGTGGTAGATAATAAAATTCTCCTTCCTGCTGTAGAAGGCTGCCAATATTACTGAGTGTTCTAATAAAGATGGAAGCAAGAGAAGGAGGTGGGTTTGGCTGGGGTGGAGGGGAGTTGTGGGGAGAAAATGCAGACAATTGTAATTGAACAACAATAAAGTAACTTAAAAATATGGTTCTAAGTTCCAGGAGAACAGAAAGGAGGAATCTCTTACTTCTGACTAAGGGAGGTCAGGAGTTTTCTTGGGGGAGATGACCCATAAATTGGACCTTGGAGTATGCATATGGCTTTAAAGCTGAGAAGGTGGGGAAGAGAAAATACAGTGACCTGAGCACAGGTAGAAGAGCCACAGGATGTTTGTATGCTACAAGCAGAGGGTCATAGGGAGATGGTGAGGCTTACTGTGGTACTGCGGAACATTATTTAAGGCCTTTAGAGCTGGAGTCTGGACTTTCCCCTGTGACTAAAACAGGATGAGATGAAGAAGTTCTACCTATGCATCAGAGAGAGTGTTGACCAGGATTAGTTAATGCATGGGAGTGGTCCTGGAGTGAGACCCCAGGAAGGATGGGTTACAGAGTAGATAGAGCAGAGAGAAGGTTCATAGCTAACTCCAGGCATAAATTATGCCATTAGCATGGGGACTGTACTGATACTTTAGTTGGAGCTTAGCTACGCCCCTTGTCAAATGGTACATGGAATTTCTAACTTCATCTTGCTAAAAATATCTGAATTTTTCAGGATCACAATATATATTCCATGTATCTGCCTTTGTGCTTGTGTACCGATGTCAAAACATAAATTCAACTGTACTCAGGACAGATTTGTTAAAATGGAAAGTAGGTCTTGTGCTTTGCAAAATCCATGAATTTGAGTGAATATCACTGGATTCCTGGCCTGAGATTTGTATAAATGTTATAATAAAGTGGTTTAGAAAAATTATGAAAACACTGCCTGCCTGAGTTCAAATCTCAGCTCTGCCACTTAGCAGCTGTGCGATCTTGAACAATTATTTAACTTCTCTGTGTTGCAGATTTCTCATCTGTAAAAAATGACAATAGTTTTTGTCATAGCAATATTTAGCTCCTAACGTTGTTTCAATGAAGACAACTGGAGCCAATTGCACTATGTTACCTTTTAGTTTTATTGCTGTTGATGCAAAATTCAAGTAATTTGGTATTTACAAAAGCAGAGTAAAAAACATTTAGGGGAGGTTGACAGAAAAATAATTGGATGAAAAATCCAGGCAAAAAGCCTGTATTTTAAATTAAGTATGAAAAATAATGCTTGGAGAGTTCTGGTCTTCAAGTCAAGATGAAGACATCGGTAAATACAATATACTTCCTTGCACAACTACAGCAAAAATTGCAACTAGGTGACAAGACAAATGTCACCCAGATTCATCAGAAAATTGAGTAGTATGGAAATCTGAAAACCAAGGATCTAAAGAATCCACATTCATCTAGAATATTATGGATTGATACACAGGCATGGGAATGCAGAGTGGCATGGAGAGGTGACAGAAAGGGCAGTCTAACATTCACACGTGGTGGATAAAAATCAGGTGGGGTACCTTGGAAGTGAGTGATCCCAGCCCCAGACCAGACCACCCAGTTCAAGTTTCCAGTGCCAGGAAGGTAAGTCCCCATAACTTCTGTAAAAGTCAGTGGAGGTTGGGGAGGAAGAGGAAACTGCAAGACTTTCAGGAGACTCCTCTTAAAGGGACTGCAAAGGTCTCAGGACTTTTGAAACCTACCCTCTCTGGAATTTAGCACCAGGGAAACAACTGGAAGGGCACAAGTGGCATGTGGGAAGAAAGCAAAGTGGCTGGCAACAGCGAAAATCTTGAGTACAGGCAGCAGTAATGCCTCCTCTCTGAGCCTTCCTTCACACAGATCCCCAAAGTAGTGAAATGGGTTGCCCCACCCAGGTGATTACCTAAAGCTCTACCCTGCAAAATATACAGGTGTACTTTCTACAATAGGCCACACTACTAAGACAGGGAGTCAAAGCAGCTCTACCTAATATGCATAAATAAACACAGGGAGGCTGTCAAATTTAGGAGACAAAGAAATATGGCACAAATGAAAGAGCAGAACAAAACTCCAGAAAAATCTAAATGGAGATAAGCAACGTATCATATACAGACTTCAAAGCACTGGTCATCAGGATGCTCAAAGTACTCACTGAGTACTTAAACACCATAAAAAAATACTCAGGCCTAAATTAAGGTTGTATTAAATAAAAGAAAGAAAAATCTATAGGGAGAAAACAGAGGAGAGGATGATGCCAAGAATCAAATCAAAGATTTGGAGCATACAGAAGAAAACAGCATTCAATCAAAACAGCAAGAAGAAAGAAGAAGAAGGAGCCTCTGGGAAATCTCCAAATGTACCAGCATCTGAATCATAGAGGTACAAGAACGAGAAGAGGTACAGCAAAAATTTGAAAACTTATTTGAAAAACTAATGAAAACTTCCCTAATTTGGTTAAGGAAATAGATATGTAAGTCTGGGAAGCACAGAGAGTCTCAAAAAAGTTGGACCTAAAGAGGACCACACCAAGACATATCATAATTAAAATGCCAAAGGTTAAAGATAAAGAGAGAATCTTAAAAGCAGCAAGATAAAAGTAGAGAGCTACCTACAAAGAAAATACCTTAAGATTGTCAGCTGATGTCTCAAAAGAAACTTTTAGGCAAGAAAGGACTGGTAAAAAGTATTCAAAGTGGTGAAAAGTAAGGACCTACAACCAAGATTATTGTATTTACCAAAGGGATCATTTAGAATTGAAAGGCAGTTAAAGTGCTTCCCAGACAAGGTAAAGCTAAAGAAGTTCATCTTCACCAAACCACTATTATATTAAACATTAGAGGAAACTATATAAGAAAAAGAGGTAAAAACTATAAACACTGAAATAGCAACAAATTCACAACTCTCAACAACTGAATCTAAAAAACAAACTAAGCAAACAAGTAGAATGGAAACAGAATTATAGATATGGAGATGATTTGAAGGGTTATCAGCTGGGAAGGGTAAGAGGTAGAATGGGAAAAAAAGTGTAGGGATTAAGAATTACAACTTGGGGGAGTGGCAGATTGCAGTGAAGTAGGTGGGGGCTGAGTCTACATTTTCTCTTTAAAAATATTTTATTCATTTACTTTTAGAGGTGACTGGATAAAGAAAGAGAGGGAGAAAAGCATCAACGTGTGTTTGCCTCTTGCATGGCCCCCACCTGGGATCTGGCCCACAACCCAGGCATGTGCCCTGACCAGTAACAGAACCAGCAATCCCCTGCTTTACAGACCAGCCTTCAATCCACTGAGCCACACCAGCCAGGGCTGAATCTACTTTCTCTTGCGCCCAGCTTGGACACTTAGCTGATCTCTGAAAAAAATTAAGTGAACAGTTACTGAAATCTTAGCTGACATGGAGTCTGGAAGCTAAGTAGTACAGAGAGTGCTTCCAAATGAAAGGTAAGGAGGTTTTATATGTAGATGGGGAAAGTTCCTGGGTGTGGTGCCACCAGCCATGGACCCTGCAGCCATAGAACCTGAATCCATGGAGAGCCTGGTCAGAGATAGTCTAGCAGCTTCCTCTCTTCCCAGGTGAAGGCATTCCCAGACCTGGGCCTGGAGTGACTTCAGTACACAAAGCTGTCAGTGAAAACCAGGCTACACACACAGCTAGAATATCCAAAACTGCAGTGGTGGACACTGATCAGGGGAGTGCTAGAGAGTGACAGAGATAACTGTCTGCACCTGGATCTGGTGGAGGAGAAGGGATGTGGCTGGCTGTGACTGTAAGAATCTTGACATGCTGGAGAGGTACAGTGTGTGGAAAACTGAACAGTGGCTTGGCACTGCAGAGTGAGCACCAAAAGAGACTTTTTAGAATAAGGGGAGCTGAAGCATGCTGGGAATGGTCACCAAGAACACAGCTGCCCTACCAATGAGGAGGGGAGATTGTGGGGAAAATTTGCTTCCATGCAGCACAGCTAGGGGCATTAGTCAAAGGGATGCAAAGCAAGGTGGTTTCTTGGCCCCAGCCTTGTGCAGCAGTGCAAAGTGAAAACTGAGGGCCACTGTATGCTTTGAGGGTGTGTACCTGAGATAGTTGAGGCCAGAATGGTCTCCCTTCTTTGGTGTGACCTCCGGAAAGGGAAGGTTGCACCCAGCCCCACCACTTGCAGGAAAACATTCGCAAAAATGGATAGGCAGGCTTAACAACCTTGCACACGGCATTTCTGCAGGAGAAAGACAGCAAGATGTATGCCTAAAAGGGCCCATTTTGAATTCCTCACATGGAGAAAAAGTACACTGGGTCCTAAGGCTCTATTTCACTAAGGCCATCAAAGAAGGAAGATCAGAAAGTGGGGCAGAAAAGGGGATGCAGGGCACTGCTCAGCCTTGGCTTGCACAAAAAGCTGTCATCTACACCAAGGAGGATAGAACTGACACTCTTACAGGTTGTCCTCTTGCCCTGCAAAACAGACAGCTATTTAATCAGAAACTATACCTTATTGGAAATAAACTGGGGAAGACTAAGACAGGAGGGAGAGGGGCAGGGAGAATGTGCCCACAATTTTCCCAGATGACTGAAAATTTCCTTCCAGGGGAGACACAAAGTTCCAGCCCTCTCAATTACAACCAAAGCTCCCTTTAGAGTCAGGGGAAGGAGATACAGGCCATGTTGCCAGAAGTTGGACTACCCACCCAGGAGGCATTAGGCTGATAAAAACCAGACACAGATCCAGGAAGAAGTCAGAAGGTGAACCCCAACAGCTGAGATGAATTTCACCTTGCTGTTCTTTAGAATTTGCACTGGTTTTTATAGCTTTCTTTCCTTTCTCTTTCTCTCTTTCTTTCTCTTTCTTTCTCTCTTTCTTTCTCTCTTTCTTTCTCTCTTTCTCTCTTTCTTTCTCTCTTTCTTTCTCTTCCTTCCTTCCTTCCTTCCTTCCTTCCTTCTTTCTTTCTTTCTTTCTTTCTTTCTTTCTTTCTTTCTTTCTTTCTTTCTTTCTTTCTTTCTTTCTTTCACAAAGCCTTTTAGTATATATATTTTTATTTTGCTTAAGTTGCATTTGTACTAACACAACACTTGGTCTTTAGTTTTTATTCAGATTTTATATATATATATATATACTTTTTTTCATATTATTGTACTTTCAAATCCCACATAGTGCCCTTCCCTGCTCTAACTCCATTTTGCCCTATTCCTGGTTTTAATTTTATTTATTTATATATTTTTTTAATTTTTTATTGTTGTTAAAGTACAGTTGTCTCCATTATCTCTCTAGGAATCCCTCCAGCCCCACCCATACCCACCTCCTATGCTCAATACTAACCCCCTTTCTCTGTGTCCATGTGTCCTTTATATATGATCCTTGATGACCCTTCCCCTTTTTCTGCCTGCTACTACCTTCCACCTACCCTCTGCTTACTGTCAGTTTGTTCTTCATTTCAATGATTCTGGTTGTATTTTGCTTGTTTGTTTTGTTGATTAGGTTCCACTTATAGTTGATATAATGTGGTATTTGTCTTTCATCACCTGGCTTATTTCACTTAGAATAAGGTTCTCCAGATCCATCCATGCTGTCATGAAGGGTAGGAGTTCCTTCTTTCTTTCTGCTGAGTAGTATCACATTGTGTAAATGTACCACAGTTTTTGACCCACTCATTTAAGATGGGCACTTAGGTTGCCTCCAACACTTGGCTATTGTAAATTGTGCTGCTATGAACATTGGGGTGCGTAGGTTCTTTTCAATTGGTGTTTCAGAATTCTTAGGATATAATCCCAGAGGTGGAGTTGACAGGTCAAAAGCAGTTACATTTTAGATTTCTGAAGAAATTCCATACCATTTTCCACAGAGGTTGCACCAGTGTTTATTCCCACCAACAGTGTACCAGGGTTCCCTTTTCTCTACAACCTCTCCAGAACTTATTGTTTGTTGATTTGGTTATGATGGCCATTCTGACCAGTGTGAAGTGGTCTCTCATTGCAGTTTTTATTGGCATCTTTCTAATGACTAGTGATGCTGAGCATCCTTTCATATGTGTCTTGGCCCACTGTATGTCCTCCTTGGAGAAGAGTCTATTCAGGTCCTTTGCCCACTTTTTAGTTGGGTTGTTTGTCTTCCTAGAGTGGAGTCATGTGAGTTCTTTATGTATTTTGGAGGTCAAATCCATGTTTGAGGTATCATTTGCAAATATATTTTCCCTCATAATTTGTTCACTTTTCATTTTGCTGATGTTTTCTTTAGTCATGCAGAAGCTTTTTATTCTGATGAAGTCCTATTTGTTTATTCTTACCTTTATGTCCCTTGGTCTATGGGACATATTGGTGAAAGTATTGCTGCATGGAATGTCTGAGATTTTCCTGCCTGTGTTCTCCTGTAGGATTTTGATGTCACAAATTATACTTAAGCCTTTTATCCAGCTTGAATTTATTTTTGTGTATAGTGTAAGTTGGTGGTCAAGTTTCATTTTTTTTTTTTTTGCATGTAGTTGTCCAACTCTCACAACACCATTTGTAGAAGAGGCTCTCTTTATTCCATTTTATGCTTCTGCCCCATTTGTTCAGTATTAGTTGACCATAGAGACTTGGGGTTATTTATGGGCTCTCTATTCTGTTCCATTCATCTATGTTTCTGTTCTTATGCCAGTACAAGGCTTTTTGGTTACTGTGGCCTTGTAAGAGAGTTTGATGTCAGGTATTGTGAAACCTACTGTGTTTGTCTTTGTCAGAATTGCTTCAGCTTTTCAGGGTCATTTATGGATTCATATAAATTTTTCAAAATTTTGTTCTATATCTGTGAAATATGTTGTTGGTATTTTAACAGTGATTGCATTGAATCAATAAACTGCTTTGGGTAGTATGGACATTTTGATGATGTTAATTCTTTCAATCCATGATCATCATATATGCTTTCATTTGTTTGTGTCTTCCTTAATTTCTTTCATCAGTGTTGTGTAGTTTTCTGAGTACAATTCTCTTACATCCTTGGTTAGGCTTCTTCCTTGATAGTTTATTTTTATTGTTGCTATATCAAATGGGATTTTCCCCTAATTTCTGTTTCTAATATTTCATTGCTTGTGTACAAAAATGGTATCCATTTCTGAATATTGACTTTGTATCACAGTATTTTGCCAAATTCACTTCTTAGGTTGAGTAGTTTTTTGGTGGAGTCTGTAGAATTTTCTATGTATACTCTCATGTCATGTGCATACAAATGCAATTTTGCTTCCTCCTTTCCAATTTGGATGCCTTTTATTTCTTTTTCTTTTCTGATTGCTGTGGCTATGATTTCCAATACTATGTTGAATAGAAGTTTTGAAAGTGGACATCCCTGTGTTGTTCCTGATTTTACCGTGAACACTTTTAGTTTTTGCCCATTGAGTATGATTTTGGCTATAGGTTTCTTATATGTGGTCTTTATTAAGTTAACTTATGCTCCCTCTACTCCCACTTTGCTGAGTGTTTTTATCATAAATATGTGCTGTACCTTATCAAATGCTTTTTCTGCATCTACTCATATGATCATGTGGTTTTTGTGTTTCTTTCTTTGTGTGATACATTAGATATATTAATTTGCAAATATTGTGCCAACCTTGCATCTCTGGGATGAATTCCAGTTGATCATGGTGTATGTCCTTTTTAGTGTATTGCTGGATGTGGTTTGTGAGTATTTTGTTGAGGATTTTAGCATCTATGTTCACCAGCCATATCAGCCTGTAGTTTTATTTCCTTGTTGTGTCTTTATCTGGTTGTGGGATTAAGATGATGCTGGCTTCATAAAAAAGTTTCAGAATTTTACCTCTCCTTGAATTTTTTGAGATATTTGTGAAGTATAGGTGTTAGTTCTTCCTTAAAGGTTTTGTAAAATTCCTTTGTGAAACCATGCATTGAAAGGTTTTTCTGAGCTGGAAGATTTTGATTACTCCTTTGATTTCACCTGCTGTTTTCAGCCTGGTCAGTCTTCTACTTCTTCTTCATTCAGTTTTGGGAAATTGTATTTTTCTAGAAATTTTTTTTTTATGTCAGCCAGACTTTCAAATTTCTTGGTATTTAGTTGTTCATAGTAATTTTTAATAATCATTTGTTTTTTTGTTGTTGTTGCAGTTGTAATGTCTCCTCTTTCATTTCTAATGTTGTTTATTTGGTCCTCTCCTTTTTTTCTTGATGAATCTGCTTAAAGACTTGTCAATTTTGTTTATCTTTTCAAAGTACCAGCTCCTGGATTTATTGATCCTTTAAATTGTTCTTTTAGTCTCTATGTTACTTAATTCTGTTGTGATCTTGATTATTTCCTTCCTTCTACTTGCTCTGGGCTTTGTTTGTTGTTGTTCCTCTGGTTCTTGTAGATGTATGGTTAGGTTGCATATTTGAAATATTTCTTTCATTTTTAGGCAGACCTGTATCGCTATGAACTAACCTCTCAGGACTGCCTTTTCTGTGTTCCATAAGCTTTGTACTATTGTACATTCATTTTAATTTATTTCCAGATAATTTTTAATCTTCCTTGATCTCCTCATTAACCCATTTATCATTTAATAACATGCTATTCAATTTCCATGATTTTGAGTGTTTTTGTATTTTTTCATTGAGGTTGTTTCTTAGTTTCAGGCCCTTGTGGTTCAAGAAAATGTTTGATATGATTTCAACTTTCTTGAATTTGTTTAGGATTGTTTTGTGGTTTATAATATGGTCTTTCTTTGAAAAATATTCCTAGTGAATTAGAAAAGTATGTGTATTTTGCATATTTGGGATGAAAGTTTATATATATATATTTATATATATATATAAACTTTATATATATATAAATTATGTCCATTTGTTCCAGGGCACATTTAAGGCTAAAATATCCTGGATGATATTTTATTTGGAATATCTATTTTAGTTGGTGTAGTGTGAAATTTTTCTAGTATAAGTATGTTGCTGTCTATATCTTTCTTGAAGTCTTCCAATGTTTTCTTTATACATTTGAATTTTTCATCCGGTGCATATGTTTATAATATTTATATCTTCATGATGGATTCTTCACTTGAGTATATGAAGTTTCCTTCTGTGTCTCTTTTTAAGATATTTCTTTTGAAGTCTTTTTTGTATGATATCTGTGTTGCTACCCTGGCTTTTTTTTCCTATCCATTTGCTTGTAATATTTTTTTCCAACCCCTCACTTTCAATCTGTGTATGTCTTCTTTTCTGAGGTGGGTCTCTTGTAGGCACTGTATGTGTGGGTCTTGTTTTATTATCCATTCGGCTACTCCATATCTTTTGATTGGAGCATTTAATTCACTTACATTGAAGGTTATTGTTGATAGGTATTTATTCATTTCCATTGTATCCCCTTTTTACCTTTGTTCCTCTTTCTCACTTTCTTTTTTTCCCTCTTTTTAAATTGGTCCCTTTAGCATATATTTCAGTGCTGGTTTGGTGGAGGTGCATTCCTTCTACCTACTTTTGCTTGGGAAGCTCCTTATTTCACCTTTCATTGTAATTGAGAGCCTTGTTGAGCAGAGTAGTCTTTTTTATTTTAAGTATATTTATTGATTATTTTATTGTATTTTTTCCATTTTTTCCTCCTCTTTATCCCCCTTCTGCTCTTCACTCCACACCATCCATCAGTCTCCCTTCATTAGTTCATTTCCATAGTTCATATGTATAAGGTCTTTGGCTTCTCTATGTCCTATACTATTCTTAACCTACCCCTATCTATTTTATGCCTGTCAATTATACTCCTTATTCCCTTTATCTTTTTCCCCTATTTCCCCCTCTCACTGATAACCCTTCATGTGGTCTCCCTTTCTGTGATTCTATTCCTGTTCTAGTTTGGTTAATATTTGTTTTTTAGGTTCAGTTGTTGATATTTATGAGTTTGTTGTCATTTTATTATTTATATTTTTTTATCTTCTATTTTTTAGATAAGTCCCTTTAACATTTCATGTAATAAGCCTTGGTGATGATAAACTCCTTTAACTTTACCTTATCGGGGAAACAGTTTATCTTCCTTCCATTCTAAATGATAGCTTTACTGGATAGAGCTAGCTATCTATATCTTGGATGTAGGTCCTTGCCTTTCATGACTTAGAATACTTCTTTCCAACCCCTTCTTGCCTGTAAGGTTTCTTTTGAGAAATCAGCTGATTGTCTTACAGGCAATCCTTTGTAGGTTGCTCTCTTATTTCTTCTTGCTGCTTTTAAGATTCTCTCCTTATCTTTAATATCAGGCAACTTATTTATGACGTGCTTCAGTATGTTCCTCCTTGGGTTTGATTTCTTTGGGAATCCTTTTGCTTTCTGGACTTACTGGAAGTCTAATTCCTTCACCAGATTAGGGAATTTCTCCTTTATTGTTTTTTCAAATATGTTTTTATTTCTTGTTCTCTTTCTTGTCCTTCTGGCACCACTATGATTTGGATGTTGGAATGCTAAACGTAGTCCCAGAGGTTCTTAAGCTGCTCCTCATGTATTGGAATTCTTGTTTCTTCATTCTATTCTGGTTGGATGTTTACTTCTTCCTTTTGTTCCAGATCATTGATTTGAGGGTCAGTTTCCTTCCCTTCACTGTTGGTTCCCTCTGCATTTTGCTTTATTTCACTTTGGGAAGCCTTCATTTGTCCCCTCATTTTGCAACTGAGGTCAATCAGTTATGTAATCATATTGGTTACAAGTGTTTTGAACTCTGCACCAGATAGGTTGTCAGTCTTCTCATTACTTTGCTCTATTTCTGGAGTTTCAATCTGTTCTTTAATTTGGGCCCTGTTTCTTTGTCTTGGTGCACCTGTTATGTTGTAAGGGGCAGAGCCTTAGGCTTTTGCCATGGTGGTGCAACACATTTGCTCCATTGTGGTGCTGTCTGTGGGGAAGGAGTCAGAGAGGGAACAATGCCACTTTCTTGCTCCAGTCTAGCTTCAAACTTTTCTGTGATACTGAAGTTTCTACTGCCTTTGTGATCTCCCCCACATTTTATAGCTAGAGGTCTTTGAGTCTTTAGTTTCCCAGTCAACCAAGCCTGTGTTGCCATGTGGTCCACTGCCTTGTTGCAGTTTGTCTCCATAGGCACATCTGTCTGACTTCACCCATCCTACTGGTGTGGGTCAATGTTTCTTTAACTCCTTGGTTGCCAGAGTTCCATGTTGTTTGATATTCTGGCACTTCTGGTTGTTCACTGTTTTTAAATTGGTTGTTATCTTTCTTTTGGTTGTTTGAGGAAGTGAAAGCATTTCTACCTATGTTCTATCTTGGCAGGAACTCCTCCTGGGTAGTGTTGGTTGAAGACTTTTTGTTTCACTACTTGGAATATTTCTTACATTGCCTTCTGGCTTGTTGTGTATCAATTGAGAAATCAGCTGACATAGCCTTATTGGGGCTCCATTGAATGGCACTTCCTGTTTCTCCCTTGCTATCTTTAAGATTCCATCTTTGTCTTTGAATTTTGTCATTTTAATCATGATGTGTCTTGTAGTGGGCCTCCTTGGGTTCCTCTTGATTGGCAACTTCTTTGCTCCTGGATTTGTGTGACTTTTTCTTATATCAAATTAGGGAAGTTTTCCATCATTACTTTTTCAAACAGATTTTCTATCCTTTGCTCTTCTTGTTCTCTTTTTGGTATCTCTATTATACAAATATTATTATGTTTTGTGTTGTCCTGTAGTTACCTTAACCCCTCTTCATTCTTTTTGAGCCTATTTTTCTTTTCTTGCTCTTCCCAGGAGTTTTCTCTACCTTGACCTGAAGCTCAGTGATTGAGCCTCTGCTTCATCTAGCCTGCTTCTGATTCCTTCTACTCTGTTCTTTAATTCAGAAATTGTATTCTTCATTTCCTCTTGGCCTTTGTTGATAGCTTCTATGTCTTTTTTCATGCTGATATAGTTTACATTAAGTTTATTATAGTTTCCCTGTAGCTTTTGTTTATTCTCACTGAGCTCTTTGAACTTGCATATAACCATTGTTTTGAACTTAATATATGAAAGTTCAATTGCTTCTATTTCATTTAGCGCTCTTTCTGAGGAGTATTCCTTTCCTTTTGATTGTTTTTTCTTCTTCTTCCCATTATTTGTGAGACTCTTTTTGTTTGCTTCTGCTTCTTAAATTGATCTATTTTGACTCCCCGAGTTTATGGTGTGATCTTCTCTGGTAGACAACTTGTGTGATTCAGTGGTTCAGTCTCCTTGATCTCCTTGAACTTCATGCTCTTGGGATGCCCTTTATGCTGTTTGTGATGGCTCTCTGAATGTAATTGGGTTTTGATTGTTGTTGGGTCATTCTTTGGTGAGCCCTTTCCTCCAGATGATTGACTGAGGGTCACTCCTCCTCTCACATCTTGTATATTGTGCAGGTGATGCCAGAATGAAACCACAAAGCCCAAGAAACAAACCCACATCCATGAAATTAACTCCCCCCTGCAATCTCACTATCAACAGCAAATGAGCCAGTATCAATAAGGATACAAAGAGATTAAGACTATTATAAGAAAGGGGATAAAGAAACTATAGTATAAAATCTAGTGGGTTAATATGCATAAACTTGATAGACAATAAAGGAATCTTAAAAAGCTATGCTGGAAATAACTTGCCACAAATTATAGAGAAAACTGCACTGGATTTCATGATGGTAGCCTTTAGTATTAACCCACCCCCTTTTTTTTTCTGGTTCTGCCTCTGGTGATGTCAGATGTGACCCTGTCTGACCTTAAGCAGCCTGCTCTGAGACTGCCAGTGATCTACTGTGTTTGGCTGTCTCCTTTAGTTGTTAATGTAGTTATCTTGCACTCAGCACTCAGGCTTAACATCCATAGGGTAGGGCAGAATCCCTCCTGGGATCAGTGTTATTCTTTTACCTCAGACTATTGGTGCTCAAGGTTAGGGATCTGCCTGAGGAGGATGGCTGCTTCAGTATGGGTGATGACTCAGCATGCAGATCCTGACATATACTGTCTCAGATGCCTCCACAAAGTTTCCATCCCCAGTCTTTCTTCAGACTTCTTTAGCCCACCCTGCCCCCACTTTGCTGGATCCCAGGGTAAGTGGCTGCAAATGAAAATTTGTGCATTGGCTCTCTAAATTGCTCTTTGCATCTCCAGCTGTCCATCTCTGGTAGAAAGCAACCCTGCCAAATTTTGCCACTGGTTGTTAACTGTATACTTTTTGGGTTCTGGTGTTCTGGGCTGGAGTTCCCATCTTAGGGTTCAGAACCCAGACTTCTCAGGGACATCCAACTGGTTGCTTAATTAATCTTCTAGTGCTGCCACCTGTGGGCACCCAGCCAGCCTTCTCAAGTCTCCACCACTCTCCTTAACAGTCAGGTTGTACTGAAGCTGATTCTTCTGCAAAGGTTATAAGGCTTCTCTGTCACTTTTGCTCAGTTATTGGTTCTGGGTGATTTCTCCACAATTTAGTTGTAATTCCAGATTGGTCCTGGGAGGAGATTAGTGTGGCTTCCATTCCCTGCTCCACCATCTTGTGCCTGCCTGGAACTTCTCTCCTCACCTTTCTTATTGTTGTTGTAAATTTTATTTTCTCCCACACTACACCATATTCATAATCCTTACTCTTGCTATTTCTCCTCCGTATGTCCTTGAATAAGCAGTCTTCCTTCCTTTAGTCAGTTCACATTCTTTCCCCTCCTTTTATAATAGTCTAATTTCCTTTCCACCCTGATAAATTGTGGCTCTTTGGGTGAGTATATCATGGTCATTTCTTTTTCTTTTTCTTTTTTTTTTTTGCAATAGTATTCCTATTGATTCAATGATTGTACTTCAAATCCCAAAGGTACTCTACCCCTGTCTTACTTGATTTTGCCTTCCACCTACTCTTGATCAGTTGAGTTAGGCTTATTTTTTTTCTTCTTTTCCCTTTCTTAGCTTGAGTTCTATTCCTTACTCTTATTAGTTTTCTTCTTCCATCTTCTCAAAATGATTTTTCTTTACTTTAAACACTTCATATTCACTTTTTCTTATGTTTAATTTTCTACTTCCTTTCCACCTTTATTAATCTTCACTCAGCTGTCCTTGTTATTGACACTGCTGTTTTTCTTCAATATTGTTCCTGTTAGTTCAATACCTTCCTACTTTACTTCAGAAACTCCAGAAAAAAAATAATGAAATCAAAGAAGCAATCTATTATAGAATTTCTTTAAGTGGTTATAATGATTATCAAGGAACTCAGTAACAACTACAAGGAACAGAGTGCAAACTACAGCAGCATGCAAAATGAAATTGAAACTATGAAAAAAAGAAGAAATAAAGAATACAATATCTCAAATGAAAAAAATACACTAGGAGTAATTATAAGCATGCTCTATGAAGCAGAGGCCTCAGTGAGCTGGAAGACAATTTAGAAGAAAATACCCAGAGAATAAGAAAATGTAAAATGACTCAAAAGGTATGAGGATAGTTTAAGGGGACTTCAGGAAAACATGAAACATAGCAACATTTGCATAATAGGTGAATACTCACCAGGAGGTGAATAAATAGAGCAAGGGAAAGAAAGCATTTTTGAAAAAAATAATCACAGAAAACTTCTTTAACTTATAGAGAGGGAATTCCTGCAAGTTCAAGAAGCACAGAGGGTCCCAATCAAGATGAACCCAAAGGGGCACCCTCCAAGACACATCATAATTAAAATGCCAAATGTTAAAGACAAAGAGAGAAGCTTAAAGGCAGCAAGGAAGAAACAGGGAGTAACATACAAAGGAGCTACAACAAGACTATCAGTGGAGTTCTCAAGAGAAACAGTACAATCCAGAAAGGATTGCTATTAAATATGCCAGATAATGAAAAAACAGTACCTACCACTAAGACTACTATATCCAGCAAGGCTCTCATATAAAATAGATGGTTAAATAAAGAGCTTGCCATAAAAAAGAAGCTAGAAGAGGATTTCTCTGCCAACACACCAATGCAAGAGATGCTAAAGTGACTGCTATAGAAAGAAGAGAGAGACATAGTGAAATGGACTGAGAGAGAAAGAGAGAGCAAGAGAGCGATAAAGAAACATAGGTACACAACAAATTGTAATGAATAAGTAGTTATAAATAATAACCTTAAATGTGAATGGATTAAATGTTCCTGTCAAAAGACACAGCATAGCTGATTGGATAAGAAAACAGAACCTGCCTGAATACTGCCTACAGGAGAAAAAAGGCTACTACTTTTTTTTCTACTTAGAAAAAAAAAAAAAAAAAGATCTACACAGACTGAAAGTGAAAGGGATAGGAAAAAATATTCCAAGCAAATGGACCCTAAAAAAATGCTGGGACAACAATATTTATATCAGACAAAATAGATTTCAAAACAAAGGCCATAAAAAGAGACACAGAAGGATACTTCATAATACTTAGGGGAAATATCCATCAGGAGCTATAACCACTGTAAACATATATGCATCCAACATAGAAACACTCAAATACATAAGGAAATCATGGAGGACTTCACAAAAGATATAGACAGCAACACACTTATAGTAGAGTATTTTAACACCCCACTGTCAACAATGGATAGTACTTCCAAAGAATTGACAAGAATATTGGGTCACTGAATGACCCTCTAGACCAAATGGACTTAATTTATTTAAAAATATCCTTTCACCTCAAAGAAAAAATATTATTTTCAAAATGCACATGGGATATTTTCAAAGATAGTGCACATGGCAGGAAACAACAAAAGCATCAAAAAATACTAGAATATGAGGTTATATCAAACATTTTCTCAAATCACAATGGCTTGCAACTAGAAAACCTCAAGGGAAAGCCTTAAAAACAATCAAATTCTGGGAGACTGAATAGCATGCTATTAACCAATGAATGGGTTAATAATGAGATCAAGGAAGAAATCAAAAAGTTTCTGGAAACAAATGAAAATGACTACACAACAGCTCAAAATCTATGGGACACAGTGAAGTAGTCTTGAGAGGGAAGTTCATAGCAATACAAGCCTATTAAAAAAAGATAGAAACATTTCAAATAAACAGCCTAACTCTACATCTACAAGAGCTGGATGAACAACAAACAATGCCCAGAGAAAGTAATAGGAAGAAAATAAACAAGATAAGAAGAGAAATAAATGACATAGAGACTAAAAGAACATTTCAAAGGATCAGTAAATACAAGCAGCGGTTCTTTGGGAAGACAGACAAAATAGAAAAGTCTTTAACCAGACTCATCAAGAAAAAAAGGAGTTCTGGCAAAGGTGGAGGCATAGGTAAAAACCCTTCCTTGCACAACCAAAAGGAGGAAAACCACCAGTCTAAAATCAATAAACAACCAGAAGTGCCAGAAAATCAAACTGCATGGAACTTCAACAACCAAGGAATTAAACAATAAGTCAACCAGAACAACCAGACCAGCAGCACCACCTCACACTAAAGAGGGTTGCCTTGCCCTGGCAAATACCTAAGTCCCCACCCCCTTACAACTTAACAGGAGGGTCAAGACAAAGAAATAGGGCCTAAATGAAAGAACAGAGAAAAACTTCAGAAAGAGAGCTAAATGATGAGGAGATAGTCAACCTATTGAATGGAGAATTGAAAGCCTTGGTAATCAAAATGCTCACAGAATTGATTGAGCTTGGTAGAAAAATGAAACAACAAGTGAAAGATACACACAATGAGATAAAGCTAAATATTCAGGGAACCAACAGTGACAGGAAGGAAACCAAGACTCAAAGCCATGATTTGAAACAAAAGAAAAAAAATCCAGAACAGAATGAAGAAATAAGAATTCAAAAAAGTGAAGAGAGAATTAAGAACCTCTGGGACAACCTGAAATGTTCCAATATCCAAATTATGGGGGTGCCAGAAAGACAAGAACAAGAGCAAGAAATTGAAAACATATTTGAACAAATAATGAAGGAAAACTTCCTCAATCTGGTGAAGGAAATAGATGTCCAGAAAGCCCAGGAAGCCCAGGGAGTCCCAAATAAGCTGGACTCAAAGAGGAACACCCCAGGGCTCATCATCACTAAGTTACCCAAGATTAAAGACAAAGAGAGAATCTTAAAAGCAGCAAGAGGAAGGGAGAGAGTTACCTACAAAGAAATGCCCATAAGACTAGCAGCTGATTTCTCAAAAGAAACCTTGCAGGCAAGAAGGGGCTGGAAAGGAGTATTTGAAGTTATGAAAAGCAAGGACATACATCCAAGATTAATCTATCCAGCAAAGCTCTCATTTAGAATGGAAGGGCAGATAAAGTGCTCCCAAGATAAAGTCAAGGTAAAGGAGTTTGTCATTACCAAGGCATATTAGATGGAATGTTAAAGGGACTTATCTAAGATAAATAAGATAAAATTATGAACAATACAATGACAACAAACTCACAACTATACACAAATTAACTTAAAAGAAAAGAAAAACAATGAAAACAAAAATTAAGCAAACAACTAGAACAGGAACAGAATCAGACAAATGGACATGGCATGGAGGGATTTCAGTGGAAAGGGGAAGAGTGAAATAGGGGTGAAAAGGCACAGGGAAGGAGAAGCATAATTAGTAGGCATGAAATAGATAGGGAGAGAAAAAATGGTATAGGAAACAGAGAACACAAAGAACTTATGTGTACAACCCATGGGCATGAAGTAAGAGTGGGGAATGCTGGAGGGTTGAAGGGTGCAAAGCAGAAGGGGGATAATGGGGAAAACTGGAAAAAATGTAATGGCATAATCAATAACAATACTTAAAAAAAAAGAAAAAAGAGAGCAGACCCAAATAAATAAAAAAAGAGGAGAAATTACAACTTATACCAAAGAAATACAAAAGATTGTGAGAAATTACTAAGAAAAACTATACGCCAAGAAATTTGACAACCTAGGTGTATTGGACATTTCTAGAAACATATAACTCTCCAAAAAAAGAATCCAAAAGAAGGAGAAAGCCTGAATAGACCAATAAATTGGTGAAATTGAAGCAGTAACCAAAACACTTCCAGCACACAAAATTTTTCAGGAGAATTTTACCAAACCTTAGGGAAGAGCTAACTCCTACCCTTCTGGAACTATTCCAAAAAAATTTCAAGGAGATGGATGATTCCCAAACTCTTTTTATGAAGCTAATATTATCTTAATTTCAAAACAAAGTAAAGACATAACAGAGAAAGAAAACTACAGGCCAATATGGCTGATGATCATGATGTTAAAATCCTTAACCACATATTGGCAAACCAGATCCAGCAATCCCAGGAATGCAAGGATGGTACAATATGTACAAGTAATTAAACAGAATATTCGGCATAAAATTAAAGGCACAAATCATATTAGCATATCAATAGATGCTGAAAAATTATTTGATAAAGCACAGTGCCAATTTATGATAACGTCACTCAGAAAAATGGGTTTGAGGGAGTTTAACCCCAAATAATAAATTCCATATATGAGAAAACTACAGTGAACATTATATTCAAGTGGCAAAACCTAAAAGCTATCCACCTAAGATAAGGAACAAGGCAAGGGTGTTTGATTTCATCACTTCTATCCAACATAGTTTTGGAAATGCTAGCCACAGTGATGAGAGAAAAATAGAAAAAGGTATCCAAATTGGTAAGGAATAAGTAAAACTGTCATTGTTTGCAGATGACATGATAATGTACAGAAAAAACTCCATACACTCCATCAAAAAACTACACCTAAAAATGAATTAGGTAAAACAGTGGGATACATAGTCAATATTCATAAATTGAAAACATTTGTGCACATGAAGAATGAAATATCAGAAACAAAACATAGGAAGATAAGTTTTCCTTCCTCAAACATACAAAAGAAGGACAACAACAAACTTAAAAATAAAAAATAACCAGAAATGCCAGAAAGTTAAATTCTATGACAGTCTGACAACTAAAGAGTTAAATAAAAAAACATTCAAACAGTCTGTTAGGAGGGTTGGAGAGGAATAGCAGGGGTGGGGAAGGTGTGAGGCAAGGAAGAGGACAGGAAGGGC
The DNA here is from genome assembly GCA_004024845.1 of Tonatia bakeri. NCBI lineage: Eukaryota > Metazoa > Chordata > Mammalia > Chiroptera > Phyllostomidae > Tonatia > Tonatia bakeri. The sequence continues at coordinate 85,161 of PVIA01002960.1, read as the reverse complement.
AAGGTGGTGGCTGGTGGCAGGTCATCCCCCATTTACATGTTGATAAGCTGGGAGGAACAACTGGAGAGTGAGCCAGACATGCAACCCAGAGTTCCAGTGCAGGAAACTAAAGTTTTAAAACCTCTGGCAGTAAATACCCATGGAGGTTGCAGCAGTGGGAGAAACTCCCAGGTTCACTAGAGAGTTTGTTGGAGGGATCCACTGGGTCATAAGCATACACAAACCCACCCATCGAGGAATTAGCTCCAGAAGGGCCCAATTGCTTGTGGGTAGTTGAGGAAGTGACTGAAAGTGGGATAAAAACAAAGTAGTGGCACTGTTCCCTCTTTGACCCCAACCCCACATGTGGTGCCACAACAAAGTCAAGTGGCTTGCCCCCTGCTAGTGAATACCTAAGGCTCCACCCCTTACAGTGTAACAGGTGTGCTGAGAAAAGGTGTAACAGGTGTGCTGAGAATAGCCCAAATGAAAGAACAGATCAAAACTCCTGAAAAAAAATGGAGATAACTGTACTTGAACAACAAAATAACATTTTGCTAAAACAAAGGAATTCTGAATAAACTACTGATTTTAACTAATAAAAAGAAAGAAAGAAAAATTCTTGAAAAGGAAATAAATGATGAGGAGGTAGCCAACTTATCATATCAGATTCAGTGTTCAAAACACTGGTAATCGGGATGCTCACAGAGATGATTGAGTATGGTCAAATATTAAAGAAGTGAAGGCTATGCAAAGTGAAATTAAAAATATATTCAGGGAGCATCAGTGAAGGGAAGGAAAGTGGGACTGAAATCAATGATTTAGAACAGAAGTAAGAAACATTCAACTAGAACAGAGTTAAGGAACAAGAATGCAAAAATGTGAGGAGAGGCTTGGAAACCTCTGGGTCAACATTAAACATTCCAATATTCAAATCATAGGGGTGCCAGAAGGAGAGGTGGAAGAGCAAGACATTGAAAACTTACTTGAAAAAATAATGAAGGAGAACTTCCCCAATCAGGAAAAGGCATTAGACTTCCACTAAATCCAGGAACCTCAGAGTCCCAAAGAAATTGGACCTAAGGAAGAACACACCAAAGTACATCTTAATTAAATTACCCAAGATTAAAGACATGAAGATAATTTAAAAGGAGCAAGAGAAAAAGACAGTTACCTGCCAAGGACTTCCTCAAAAGACTGTCAGCTGATTTCTCAAAAGAAACCTTACAGGCAAGAAGGGGCTGGAAAGAAGTATTTAAAGTTATGAAAGGCAAGGACCTACATCCAAGATTACTCTATCCAGAAAAGCTATCATTTAGAATGGAAGGTCAGATAATGTGCTTTCCAAATAAGGTCAAGCTAGAGAAGTTCGTCATCATCAAGGCCTTATTATATGAAATGTTAAAGGGATTTATCTAAGAAAAAGAAGACAATCAAAACTATAAACAGTAAAATGACAAGAAACTCACAACTATCAACACCTGAACCTAAAATACAAAAACAAATTAAGCAAACAACTAGATTAGGAAAAGAATTACAGAAGTAGAGGGTTATCAGTGGAGAGGGGGAGGGGAAGAATGGGGGAAATTGAATAAAAAACATAATTGGTAGGTACAAAAGAGACAGCGGGAGGGTAAGAATAGTATGGGAAATGGAGAAGCCAAAGAACTTATATGTATGACCTATGGACATGAACTAAAGGTGGAGGTATTGGTGGGAGAGGGTCTTCAGGATGAAGGGTGATAAAGGGGAAAAATGAGACAACTTAATAGCACAATGAAAAATGTACTTAAAAAGGAAATAGAAAGTAGGAAAAATCATGTTCTTTATAGCAACAAGACAAATAAAGTACCTAGGAATAAATTTCACTGAGTAGGTAAAAGACCTATACTCAGAAAACTATACAACATTGAAGAAAGAAATTAAGGAAGACACATATAAATGAAAGCATATACCATGTTCATGGATTGGAGGAATTAACATTATTAAAATGTCCATACTACCCAAAGCAATCTGGATTCAATGAAATCCCTATCAAGACACCAATGACATATTTCATGTAGAACAAATATATCAGATATGTACATGGAATCAAAATGTCCTCAAATAGCTTCAGCAATCTTGAGAAAGAAGAACATAGCGCTCTGCCTAAGAAGAACATAGTCCTTCTACCTAATAAAATTACCTGATATCAAACTATATTAAAAGGTCACTGTAATCAAAGCAACCTGAAACTGGAATAAGAACAGAGATCAATGAAACAGAATAGAGCCCAGAAATAAACCAATGTCTCTATCATCAATTAATATTTGACAAAAGGGGCAGAAGCATAAAATGGACTAAAAATAGTGTCTTCAATAAATGGTGCTGGGAGAGCTGGACAGGTATATGCAAAAAAATAAATAAATAAAACTAGACCACTAACTTACACCATACCACAAAATAAATTCAAGATGGATGCAAGATTTAAATCTTGATAAGCATGGATCCTACACTTGATCTTAGCCAAAAGAAAAAAAAGCAATTCAACTACTAGGATTATACCGCAAGAACCCTGAAACACCAATTCAAAAGAACCTATGCACCCCAATGTTCACAGCAGCACAATTATCAATAGCCAAGTGCTGGAAGCAGCCTCAGTGCCCATCAGTAAATGAGTGAATCAAAGAAATATGGCATATTTACACAGTAAAATATAAACTGGTAGAATGAAAGAAGGAGCTCCTACACTTCATGACAACATGGTTGGATCTGTAGGGCATTATGCTAAGTTTAATAAGCCAGGCATGAAAAGCAAATACCACATGATATCCCCTATAAGTGAAACTTAATGAACAACAACAACAAAAAGACCAAAAAAAAAAAAAAACACACAAGCAAGCAAAATATAACCAGAGACATTGAAATAAAGAATAAAATGACTGTAACCAGAGGGGAGGGATGAGAGAGATAATAGGGAAAAGAAGGGGAAGGATCATCAAGGAACATGTATAAATGACCCATAGACAAAGCCAAAGGAAGGTAGGATTTAGGGTGGGAGGTGGGGATGGGTCTTGTGGAGGGGAGTGATGTGGGGAAAGTGGAGACAACTGTAATTGAAGAACAAGAAAGAAAAAGAAAGAAAGGGAGGAAGGAAAGAAGGAAAGGAAATGAAAGGAAAGGAAAGAAAGAAAGACTTAAACACAAGTCATGACACCATAAAAGTCCTGGAGGAATACATAGACAATATAATGTCAGATATCCCATGCAGCAATATCTTCACCAATATATCTCCAAAGCAAGGGATATAAAATAATGTGAAACAAATGGGAGTACATCCAATTAAAATGTTTCTGCATGGCTGAAGAAAGCATTAGCCAAAAGAAAAGGGAGCCTACTGTATGGGAAAATATATTTGCCAATGAATCCTCAGACAAGGCTTTGATCTGCAAAATATATAAAGAACTCACACAACTACACTCCAGGAAAAAAAAAAAAAACAACCCAATTGAAAAATGGAAAGGAAGATAAAAAACATGTATAGTAAAATGACAGCAAACTCACAATTATTAACAACCACACCTAAAACAAAAACAAAAACAAACACAAACTAAACAATCAACTAGAACAGGAACAGAACCACAGAAATGGGGATCACATAGAGGGTTAACAACAGGGAAGTGGGAGGAGGAAAGAGGGGGGAAAAGGAACAGAGAATAAGTAGCATAGATGGTAGGTAGAAAATAGACAGGGAGAGGGTAAGAATAGTATGGGAAATGCAGAAGCCAAAGAACTATATGTATGACACAATGAAATGAACTAAAGGGGAGGAATGTGGGTGGGAGGGGAGCAGGGTGGAAGGAGGTGAAAAGAGAAAATGGGGCAACTGTAATAGGATAATCAATAAAGTATATTATAAATAAATAAATATCCCTAGAGGAACTAAAAACAAAATGGGAAAAGGACCTGAGCAAATAATTTTCTAGGGAAGACATACAAAAAGCTCAGAGACATATGAAAGGATGCTCAGCATCACTAGCCATCAGAAAGATGCAAAGTAAAACTACAATGAGATACCACTTCACACTTGTCAGAATGGTCATAATAAACAAATGAACGAACAAGTTCTGGTGAGGTTGTGGAGAAATGGGAATCATAGTCCACTGTCAGTGGGAATGCAGACTGCTGCAACCATTGTGGAAAACAATATGGAAGTTTCTCAAAAAAACTAAAAATTGAACTTCTTTTTGGTCTGGCAATTCCATTGCTGGTATTATACTCTAAGAATCCAGAAGCACTGATTGAAAAGAATCTATGTACCCCAATGTCCATAGCATCATTATTTACAATAGACAAGTGCTAAAAACAGTCTAAGCATCCATTGGTAATAAGTGGCTCAAAAACCTGGTACACTTACACATTGCAATATTATGCAGCAGAAAGAAAGAAGAAAGTCCTACTACCCTTTGAAACAGCATGGTTGGAACTGGACAAGTATTACATTAAGTGAAATAAAACAGGCAGAGAAAGACAAATATCATATGACCTCACTTATATAAGCGGAACCTAAAAAACAAAACAAATAAAAGAGCAAACTATACAAGATTTAGAGAAATAGGGAACACATTAAAAGTGACCAGATGAGACAGGGAAGAAAGATAATGGGGGAAGAAGGGGAAGGGTCTAGTCAAGGAATATGTATAAAGGACCCATGATAATGGATAACAGGGTCATGATTGATGAAGGGTGTGGGAGTGGGTGGGTCAGGGGAAATAAATGGGAGAAAATTGGGACAACTGTAATTGAACAACAATAAAAAATGAAGTGCAACCTGGTAGGTAGAAAGTAGGGGAATATTAAGGACAGTATAAGAAATGAAGAAGCCAAAGAACCTATATTATAAGCCATGGACATGAAAAAAGGAGAGGATGGCTAGAAGGTAAGTCGGTACCAGGTAGAAGGAGAGAAAGGGGGGAAACTTAGGGCAACTGTAACAGCATAATCAATACAATTTATTTAAAGTATAATGCTTGTCTGATAAAAACAAAGTACTATTTGTTGCAGAAGCATTATTTCCTATTACAAATACTATGGTTATTAATCTCTTGGTTGATTTTTGTCATCTTTTCAGTTTTTTAGGATAATTCAATGCTTTTGTTTCCATCTGACTACCTTACATGACTTCAAAATGTTATTTGGAGAAAATTATTGGACCTCAGAGGCCTTAACAGAGAATATTAAATGTATAATCTAGGTGTTTTAACAATGTTGTCATTGGTGTTCTCAGAATGTTATTTATGTTTTTTTTTCCACTTATACAGCTTGTGGCATTTTCTGAGAAAAATGTTATATTTTAGAATGTTATAGGGAAAAAGTCACAAAGTCAGACTTGGATTCTATTACAAATATATTGACATTACAAGGTCTATCCAGAATTCTCTATTCTCCAAAATAGAGAATTTTACTGAAGAAGACACAAAATAAAATAAATTTTGTACCTAGGATAATGATGCCTCAGCCCCTTCAAATTAGGCACCTTGGGACCTCACACAGATCTCACAGTCACTATCAGCTGCCCCCATCATATTTTTCCTGACTCATACTGATGGTCTGAAATCTCTTCCCATTCAAAGGTGATTTGAGTTTTGGGAAAAGCATGAATTCACAGGGTGCCAAATCTGGGCTATAGGGGGACTGAGTTACCTGGGTGATTTGAGGTTTCACCAAAAACTCTGCATGAGACATGATGCATGAGAAGGTGTGCTGTCATGATGAAGCTGCCAATCACCAGTTTCCCATAGCTGTGGCCTTCTGAATCATCTAAATGGTTTCCATGGAGGGACGTTCAAGCTTAATGCAAAATTTGATGCAGATTGTTGCTCTACTCCCTCAGTCATTGTGATTTCAATAGCCTCACAGTACATATGTTGGGGGACACCCTGCCCGGTCTCAGGAAGCTGTGACCCCCTGTGACTTAGGCTGAGTGAGAAACCTCCGGATCAGGAGCCACTAAGGAGACAAAACTTGTTCCCCGGCCTTTAATGTTAGATCAGTTTCCAATGACGGGTAACAATTCTCTAGGATAAAGAATGGACCTAAGACAGGGGCTGATCTCGTAAAGGCCTCTGTAGAATAAGTCTCATGAGACTGTGGAAATAAATGAAGGGCCTGTGGAAAGGAAGGGGTGATCGGCATCTACCCCTGCCCCCTCTTAGCCTGAGTCTTTGTACTCAGATGTGAGAAATCCAAGTCTCCTTGCTCCTCTGTCTCCAGCCAAGGGGCCAGCTGAGACCAGAGACGGTGGACCCTCGGGGTAATGAGGACTGAGACAAAGAATATGCAAGTTCCTGTGAGATCTGTTTGCTGGAGGATGTTATTAACTTGGAATTTAAAGGCACAGTCAGGAAACCTTTAAAACCTGTAGTCTTTTCATATGATAAAACTCTAATCTCTGCCCAGAATCACAACAGAAACTCTGTTAGCATCTTTGTAAGATACGTGTCCCCTTTGATCCCTTCTGCCAGACTGTCAATCCACAATCTGTGACTGCTTTGTCAATAAAAACCCACGGAGACAAAGAAAGAGGCTTTTCCCCGGAGGAGAGGAGCCTGGAGCAGCTCTAAGAATTGGAGAGTGAGCGCTCCATCTCTGACTTCCACTCAGAAAACTGTTTCTGTGCATGATTATTTCTAGTATGTTTAAGCGTGTTCATAGCCAAGAAAGCCCTGGGTTCTGCACGCAATGGCAAGTGATTAAAGCGAGTTTTGAAAATCACTTATAGTTAGTCAGACAGCTGGGTGATCTAAGCGAGGTAGAAAAATCGCAACAACATATGCTCACTCAATGACATCTACTGCTCCCTCTGACTCTTATAATGAACTCATCATTGTTCAGACATGCACATTCTGGTCCACTGTCATTGACTGTCAGGTTACATCAATGTCAAGCAAACCATTCTCATTACTTTATCGATGGCAAGACTTTTTTTGGACAGACCATGTATATAGATATATGCATCTCTATATCTCCATCTATATATCTATCCATCTATATCTATCTATATCAATATCATCTATATATATATACATATTTATCTATTTATCATCTATAGCTGGCCATCTGTCTGTCTCTCTAGCTATCTATCTGGTCAGCCAAATAAAAGTATCATTTTTTGCCATGTATAATTCTCACCCACGTATTGCATGTATTATACATGGGATTATTACACCTATGGCATGTAATCATACCAATGTATAAAGTGCATCCTTGTTTTTCACTAAAACATTTGGACAACAGAGTATGCATTATAGCTGATTAGCACGGGAGTTTTGACCTGCTTCTTTTCTGACCACTCTAAAGCTCAGAACTCCTAGGATCAAGGGATCCTCCTGCCTCAGCCTCCCAAGTAGCTTGGACTACATGTGTGCACCACCACACCTGGCAAAGTGTGAATTATATACAGCAAAATGTTACTTCTTTTTTAAATCTACATTTCTGTTAATAGTGGCAAGTTGTCTTTTTCCTGGGATACTTTTTGATTTCATGCAAGTATTCTTATGTATTTCCAGATAATTGAAGAAAATATTGCCTTTTTGTGGTCTTTATTTGGCATTGGATTTGCTGGGGTAACATTGGTTCAAAAAATCATGCAGGCTTTAAATATACATCTCAATAAACATCATCTGCACACCGCATTGTGTGCCCATTGTCCCAAGCAAAGTCTCTTTCCATCCCTAATCCCCCCACCTTTTTTGCCCACCAACTTCTACCCCTACCCCTTTCCTTCTGACTATTATAACTCTGTCGTCTGTCTTTGCATTATATACACATGTGTATATGTAAGATATATATGTATATATATGCATCTTACAATTGCTTTAATATCTTTTGGGCTTGTAATACATTTTCCTTTTTCATTTCCAATTTGAAGATGTTTCTCTTATTTTGTTATTAATTAATGAATTAATTAAATAAACATATGCTTATCATACAGATAGTATTATAGATGCTAAGAATTCCATGAAATTTATTGTGTAGTGAAGTGAGATAGATAACACACAAATAAACATAAATAATATAATTTTTTGTCCTTATATGTATTAATAAAATCTGTACAGTGTAATACCATAGCTAATGAGGCAAAGAAGCAGTTTTTCTTTTCTTGTTGAGGTATGATTAACATATAACATTACCTTAGTCTCAAGTTCATAACACAATGGTTCCATATGGTATATTTTGTGTATTGACCATCACACTATGTCCAATTAACAGCTGTGATCATATGCAGTTACAAAATTCTTTTTTTGTGATGAGAAATTTTTACTTTCTTAAGAACTTTCATGTATACAATATAGTATTATTAACTATAGTCATCATGCTATACCTTATATCTGAAGGACTTAATTATTTTTAATTGGATATTTGTCACTTTTGATCCCCTCTATTCATTTTGCCTACCCTCCATTTCCCCGACTTTGGCAATCACCTATCTGTCTTCTGAACCTATGAGCATCACATTTTTATCTTTTAGATTTCTCATATAAGTCAGATCACACGGTATTTGCCTTTCTTTGACCTACTTCACTTAGCATATTGTCCTCAAGATCTATCTATGTTATCACAAATGGTAATATTTTATTATCATTTATAGCTGAATAATATTACATTCTCTTTATATATACCACATGTTCTTTATCCATTCATTCATCAGTGGAAACTTAGTTTTATTTTCCCATTTCTTGGCTATTGTAAATAATGCTGCATTAAACATGGTGTGAAAATATCTTTTCAAGTTAGTGTTTCCATTTTCTTTGGATTAATACCCAAAATAAAATTGCTGGGTTATATTATAGTTCTATTTTTAATTTTTTGAGAAATCTCTAGACTGCTTTCCATAGTGGCTACACTGATCTGATCTACCACCAACAGTGTATAAGAGTTCCCTTTCCTCTATATTCTTAGTGTTTGTTGTCTTTTTAAAAATAGCCAATTTAACAGATGTGGGGTGATATTTCACGTGGTTTTGATTTGCAATTCTCTGACGATTAGTGAGGTTGAGCTTCTTTTCATGTACATGTTGGCTACTTGTAGGTTTTCTTTGGAAAAAATTTCTATTCAGATATTTTTAATCAGATTTTTTTTTGTTATTGAGTTGTGTGACTCTTTAAAATATATTTTATATATTATACCTCTTATTAAATATATGATTTTCAAATGTTTTCTCTTATTCAGTAGGTTGTCTTTTCATTTTGTTACAAGGTGCAGCCAAGAGGGGGGGACCCCAAATGGACATTTAAAATGGGGCCCAGAACACAAAGTGTCCAAGAGATTCTAAGATTTTTTTTTACCCCTCCCCCCCCTCACAGGTGTGAGTTGGGAGAAGGGGCACACAGAGCAAGAACATGCAGGGCAGCTTTGCAGCTAATCCATGGCATGGTCATTTAACATACCTATAGCCTTGGGCCGGTTGCTTGAATATGCTAAATAGCTATGGCCATGCTCTGGGCCAGGGGGAGGGAAAGGGACACTTCCCGAGATGTGACTGGGGGGCAGGTCCCCTGAGTTACAGCGCTTGCGTGGGAGCTCGGAGGAGATTGGTTCCAGGACATGGGGTGACACTTGCCCAGACCCATGATGGTGACCAGAAAAGCTGGAAAGGACAGCAGATTGAGGGCAAGTGTGGCCAAGTGTAGGAGGAGTTGGAAATAGGGCTGCAGAGGAAGATTGGCGTGGGGATTTAAACTTAGGCACGGCAGCCATAGAGGAGAGAACCACGTGGATTTGGCTGAGTGGGGACTCCCGTCATCCTGGTGGAGAAAGGACCACATGGCTGGAGCAGTGGAGAGAGGACCACGCACCTTTGCCAGAGTGGGTTCCCCCACAGTAGTAGTAGGGGGAACCATCACCCGGTTTTAGCAGAGATTCCGGCGACACAGCTGATGGTGTCGAGAACCGAGAGAGGCCTACCAGCTGAGCACAGATTACTGGGAATAACCAGACATTGCCTGAGACTGGACTTCTATTTCCTTTCCTGAGATACGGTACCCCATACTGGGCAAGGGGGAAGGAAGGACTGTGTGTGTTTGTGGGTGTTTTAAGGGACTTTAAGATTTTGATAAAGACATTAGGTCACTACCTTAAGTTTGTATAGCACTAAATAAACGTTTTCCTTTCCTTTTCACAAATCTCTGGCATTGAGAGATATCTTTCCTTTAAGGCGGCGGACAAGACGGACCTGAATCTCTTTCCATATGAGTATTATCATTCCAGGCCCCTTTGGGTTTTTGGTTTCTGTAACAATTTGATTGATGGTTTTCTTTGCTGTGCAGAAGGGGAAGCTGTTTTTGATAAGGAGGACATATATAAGAAAGTGTCTTATTCTGTTTATGGCAATATTTGCTTGGTATTTAATGATATATTATTTGATACATAAAGGACTAGCACAGATATTTGTTTTTGGATTATATATTTCATTACTATAATGTGGTTTTAATGTAATTTTAATACCTTTTTTGTGATATAATATGGAAGGTCTTTGTTTTTATTAGTGCTCTGTATCTCATTCATCCTTTCTGAGATGCTTCGCTATAGTAGCATGTAGTAATTTTTTACCCCAACTGAATGTATGTCATTTATATATTCTTACAGGTACACTTACCTTTACTTTCATCCTCTCATTCTCTATTTTGTGTTTCTTTGAGTGATTGTGTTTCCTGTATTTTTTGAAGTAGTCTACATTTTCTTTTCTTCTCCTGGTAATCAGAAAGACTCACAATCTCTTTTTCATTTTCTGTGAAGCAACATTTAAGACTAAAGGACTACAGTGTATGGGAGGCACCGTAGAACTATCTGCTCAGAGGATGATGCTTCACAGGGTGCCCAGAGAGGAAGGAGAAAGAGGCTGCTGGGTGACCTTGTATGGAGGCTTCAAGGGACACATCACTTCACTGTCCTGTCATGAACTTCCAGCCAATCCAGAAAAATCCTGATTGGTCTGCTCAATCAGGAATGGTGGCTCCATCTGATAGTCACTGAAATGTCCACAGCACAAGAGCTTCATAACAGAGGTTGCAGTGGCTGATGCTACACTGTCAGGGAATGTTTTGGACCATGACTGTTGTGCCCAGAGAGCTGCTCTGAATCATCACTCTAGCCTTGGATACTGAGACTACAACACTGAGCCATGAACTCCAGATGTTAAAAACAATTCCTTGTACTTTCATGTGTCCTCATGTCCCAGTCCCTGCCTAGCATGGTAATCAAATAGTTTAATATATGCAGAAGAGTCAAGAGGGGCCTGGAAAATGGACACTGCTCTAATCATCTACATTCTTATATACAGATCATGGAGTTTACAAAAGCAAAGACAGAAAGTCAGGTTGTACAGCACTGTGCTCACATCACTGGACACACAAACCATGGAATGAGTACTTGTTATGTGGACAGAGGCTTGGGGGCAAGGATGTAGGGGTCATGCCTGGGAGGGTGAAGTGTGTGGGAACTTCATACTGCACATTAGGTGTGAGCTGAGGCACTAAGGTAGAATGGAACTTGGGACATTCAGGGAGTGAACCTGGGACAGGGAGTGGGAGTGGGAAACTGAGAAAAGTTCATCTCAGACAGCTTTGATTTCCTTTGTTCCACACTTTGAAATGCACTGATGAGGACCCTGCTTGAAGGCAGGATCCACTTAGACAGAAGGGAAATAGAATAAATTAAGGCAGTGGAAATGGGTAAAAAGAAGGGGATGGTTTAAGAAATTTAAATATGACATACATAAAAATAATTGAAAACTGAAATGTAGCCTGAAGGTAGAAATAATCATGAAATATGAGTGATGATAATGATGTTTAGGTCAAGGGGAAGCCCAAAGGGTGATCAGGACAGGGGAATAACTAGAGAAGAGTCTGGAGTCAGGGGAGTTCCTCACTGGAACTAGAAGCTGTGGAGGTAATTACCCAGGAGGAGTAAGGTGGAAGCTGCAGACCCTGTGGCATTCCTTGCCATTGGGTGGGAGTCTGCTCTCATGAGTTATTCTAAGGACATGATATGAGAACAGGCCAAGAGTTGAAGAGCTTCTTGGGAGCTACTCTCCTGGGAACTGAACCCCAGTGACTGCCAAGGGGTAGAGGTGCCAGAGGCTACTTCCAGAAGAAACTGCTGAGGGAAAAAAAGCAAATAAAAATGAGTGAAAAAATAAAAAAAAAAAATGGAAAAAATAAGGTGAGGATAAGAAGGGTGTCATGAGAGTAGCTAATGGAGGAGCCAGAAATCACACCCTGGAAGTTAGATTCATGCATCTCAGTTCTGCTGCTTATGAATGGAAAAATGAGTGAGAATAATGGGGTGCTCAGTTCAGCAGTACATATACTAAAATTGGAATGATTCAGAGAAGATAAGCATGACCCCTATGCAAGGATGAAATGCAAGTTTGTGAAGCATTTCAGATTTTTTATTTGTGTTATTACTTTTTCATTATTTTTACTTCTTTTATTTCATTAGTATTTTTTATTTCTCTCATTTATGTTTAGATTTCTTCATTTTATTTCTCTGTTTAATTATATTGTTTAACTGGTTTTCCTCATGTTCACTTTCACATTGTATTTTACTTTTCTTCTTTCACTTCACTCCTGTTCCAATAACACACTGCTCTTGATTGTGTACTTTCTATTCTTGTTATCAAAACATATATTTCTTGTCATATTATTGTTTTTCCAGTATTATTGTAAATAATTGTTGTTCCATACAATTGTACATACTACACAGAAACCCTCCATCATTTTACCCACTTCACTTTATTCCTGAGCTTTATTATTCTTGTGATTAACTCTATTCTCTCACACACTGCATCTACTTTCTATCCTTTATTTTCACTGTATTGGATCATCTAACCTTCCATAAGTGCTCTGTTTACTGGATTTAGCTAACAATCCTTGTCCCATCTAACAAGAGTCTCATCTATCTTTCACCATTTTTTTAAGTGGCTAGTGGGGTTAATGCTATACTTATCCAATGAATCTCCTATCTCTTCTCTACTTGTAGCTACTTTAAATCCTATAGAATACTATATCTCTGTCTCAATCCATTTTGTCTATCCCCTGCTACTGATCACATACAAAAATAGGTGGGAGCTGTGAGCATCAGTAGACCTACCACAGGAGAGAAACTACCAACAAAGGAACTACCAAAAGATAAATAACCGAGTACAACAACAGAGCCCACACAAACAGAAGGGAAAACCAAGAATATCCAGATAAGGAGATCAAAGAGATCACACCACTGAATCCCATATAAACCCAACCATAGAAGTTCACTCTATGAAGACAGCTAGCAAAGTGAAACATTGCAAAGCACAGACACAAACAAAAAAAAAATCACCTAAAATGGGGAGACAAAAAATCCTGTAATGAAAAGGAATGGAAGACTCCCCACTAAAAGAGTTAAATGAAATGGCGGTAAGCAAATTCTCAGATATGGAATTCAACAGAATGGTTATAAAGATGATCAAGGAACTCACAGACAACTACAAAGAACTAAGTGAGAACTACAACAGTATGAAAAAGGAAATAGACACTATAACCAAAAACAAGGAAGAAATGAACAATAAAATCAAAGAAATAAAAAGCACACTAGAAGGAATTACAAACAGGCTGGATGAAGCAGAGGATTAAATTAGTGAGCTGGAAGACAAGGTGGAAAGAAACATCCAGGTAGAGTAGCTGCATGAAAAAAGATTAAAAAAAAATGAACATACTTAAAGGAACTCCAAGATAAAATGAAAAGCAACAACATTTAAATCATAGGAATACCAGAAGAAGAAAAGGGAAAAGGGATAGAAACCCTGTTTGAAAAAAATGACAGAGAAGTTTCCAAACCTGGAGAGGGGAAAAAACATGCAAGTTCAGGAAGCTCAGAAGGACCCAATGAAGATAAACCCTAAAAGGCCTATGTCAAGACACATCATAATTAAAATAGCAAGTTTTAAGACAAAAAAACCTTAAAAGCAGCAAGAGAGAAACAAGAAGTAACATACAAAGTGGCTCCAAAAAGGCTAGCAGCTAATTTCTCAATAGAAAGACTCTAAGCCAGGAGAGAATGACAAGAGATATACCAAATTAAAAAAAAAAAAAAAAAAAAAAAAAAAAAAAAAAAAAAAAAAAAAAAAAAAAAAAAAAAAAAAAAAAAAAAAAAAAAAAAAAAAAA
>PVIA01002960.1:0-70901 GCA_004024845.1 Tonatia bakeri | reverse complement strand
AGCCCTACAAGTTTTACTAAAGGAACTAATATAAGAAGATAAAGGAAAGGGGCAAAAGAGAGAAGAACACAGGTACAAAAATGGTGGTAGGAGAACAAATACCTATCAATAATAACCTCAAAAGTAAATGGATTAAATGCTTTAATCAAGAGACATAGAGTAACTAATGGATAAGAATTCATGACCCATACATCTGCTGTCTACAAGAGGCCCACCTCAGAACACAAGACCTCCACAGACTAAGAGTGAAGGGTTGGAAAAAGTGTTCCAAACATAAGGACAAGAAAGAAGATGAGGGTTAGCAACATTCATGTCAGATCAAATAGACTTGAAAAGAAAGGCCATAAAAAGATGACCCAGAAGGACACTTCATAATACTCAAGGGAAGAATCCATCAAGAAGACATAAACATTATAAACATATGCACCCAACATATAAAAAGAAAATCTTGGAGAACATCAAGAAAGATATTGAAAGAAACACTATCATAGTAGGGGATTTTAAGAGTCCACTGTCAAAAATGGATTGATCTTCTAAACAAAATATCAATAATGATATTGTAGCATTGAACAATGTCCTAGACCTAATGGAATTAACTGATATATAGAGAGAGCCTTTCATCCCGAAGAAGCAAAACACCCACTTATTCAAATGCACATGGAACATTTTTAAAGCTAGACCACATGATAGGACACAAAAGAAGCATCAACAAATTAAAGAAAATTGAAATCATATCAAGCATTTTCTCGGGTCACAAGGGACTGTAACTAGAAACCAAGCTCAAGGAGAAAACTCAAAAACACTCAAACACATGGAGATTGAATAGCATTCTATTAAGCAATGAATGTGTGAAGAATGAGGTCAAGGATGAAATAAAAAAGTTTCTAGAAACAAATGAAAATGAACTCACAACAATCCAAAACTTATGGGACACAGTGAAGACAGTCCTGAGAGGGAAGTTCATAGTGATATAGGCCTACCTAAAAAGGGTAGAAACATTTCAAACAAACAACCTAATTCTATGCCTACAAGAACTTGAGGAACAACAACATTGAAAGCCCAGAACAAGTAGAGGGAAGGAAATACCTAAGATCAGAACAGAATTAAATGGCATAGAGACTAAAGGCACAATTCTAAGAATAAATAAATCCAGGATCTGGTTCTTTGAAAAGATAAACAAATCGACAGGCCTTTAAGCAGACTCATCAAGAAAAACAAGAAAGCACCTAAGTAAACACAATCAGAAATGAAAGAAGATATTACAACTGATACCACAGAAATACAAAGGATTGTAGGAAATTACTAAGAACAACTATATGACAAGAAATTTGAAAACCTAGGTGAAATGGACAAATTTCTAAAAAATATAATCTCCCCAAATTGTATGAAGAAGCAGAAAGCCTGAACAGACCAATGACAGCTGATGAAATTAAAGTAGTAATCAAAAAACTCCCAACACACAAATGCCCTGGACTGGATGGTTCCACAGGAGAATTTTACAAAGCATTTAAGGAAGAGCTAACTCCTATCCTTCACAGATTATTAAAAAAATCCAAGAAGATGGAAGACTCCCAGCTCATTTAATGAATCCAGCATCATGCTAATCCCAAAACCAGATAAAGAAACAACAAAGAAAGAACACTTCAGGCCAGTATTGCTGATGAAAATAGATGCTAAAATCCTCAACAAAATATTGGCAAATTGCTTTCAGCAATACATTAAAAAAGATCACACATCATGACCAAGTGGGACTCATCCCAGGTTGCAAGGATGAAACAATATTCACTAATCAATAAGTGTAATATATCACATAAACAAAACAAAGGATAAAAAATACATGATCATATTGATAGATGCAGAAAAACATTTGATAATGTACAGCATCCATGGACGATGAAAACATGCAGCAAAGTGAGAAAAGATTGAGCATTCCTCAACCTAATAAAGGCCACATATGTGATATCTACAGCCAACATCATACTCAATGGACAAGAACTAAAAACATTCCTGCTATGATCAGGAACAGGACAAGGTTTCCCACTTTGACCACTTCTACTCAACATAGTATTGGATGTCCTAGCCATAGCAATCAGACAAGAAAAGGAAATAAAAAGCTTCCAATTGGAAAGGAGGAAACAAATTTGTTATTGTTTGCAGATGACATGATAGTGTACCCAAAAAGTTCTATAGACTCCAACCAAAAACTGCTTGACCTAATAAATGAATTTGGCAAAACACAGGGTACAAAGTCAATATTCAGAAATCGAAAGCATTTTTGTATACTAACAATGAAATATCAGAAACAGAAATCAAGAAAAAAATCCCATTTGATATAGCAAGAAGCAAAATAAAATATCTAAAAATAAACTAAGGACATAAAAGACCTGTACTCAGAAAACTACACAATGCTGAAGAAAGAAATTAAGGAAGGCATAAACAAATGGAAGTATACACTGTGTTCATGTACTGGAAGAATTAACATCAAAATGCCCACACTACCCAAAGAAATTTATAGATTCAGTGCAGTACCTATTAAAGTACCAATGGCATATTTCAGAGACATAGAACAAACACTTCAAAAATATATATGGAACCATAAATGACTCCAAATAGCTGCATCAATTTTAGGAAAAAAGAACAAAGTAGGAGGGATCATAGTACCTGATATTAAACTGTATTACTAGGCCACTGTATCACAACAGCCTCATACTGCTGGGGAGGAATGCAGAAACTGCTTTGGAGAGTGATGGGGGAGCTGGGAGCCAGCAGAAGCATTTCAAAGGAGTTGCTGTCTGGGAATGTTAACAGAGATGCCTAAGCTGTTAATGGGCCTGGTGAGATGCTACTGCCAGGCTATGTAAATAGTAGACAAATGTTTAGATAAGCCATTTGTTAACCTTTGAATCCTGGGACCTCTAAATCTTTGTACCAGCCTTGTGCCTTGTTTCTAATGTTCTGTTTCTGATATATAGATTAAAACCTATAAATACTGTGGAGAGACAAAAGACTGGGCTCAGGATTTGGATTCTCCCCTGAGCCCGCGCATAATAAAGAATTGTGCTCCACCACCTCTCCTGCGTGTGAGTTATTTTCTGCAACAATACTGGCACAAGAAGAGATATATGGACCTGTGGAACAGAATAGAGATCCCCCAAATAAGCCCAAATCTCTATAATCAATTAATAATTGACAAAGAGGGCAGCAGTATAATATGGAATAAAAAGAGCCTCTTCAATTAATGGTGTTGAGAGAGTTGGACAGCTACATGCAAAAAAATGAAACATCTTCACGAACTTACACCATACACAAAAATAAATTCAAGGGGATAAAAGACTTAAATATAAGTTGTCATACCATAAAAATTCTAGAGGAGAACTTAGGACGATCTCAAATATTCCATGCAGCAATATTTTCTTTTTTTTTTAAGATTTTATTTATTTTTTAGAGAGGGAAGGGAGGGAGAAAGAGAGAGAGAGAGAGAGAGAAACAGCAATGTGCGGTTGCTGGGGGACATGGCCTGCAACCTAGGCATGTGCCCTGACTGGGAATCAAACCTGCGATGCCTGGTTCACAGCCCGCGCTCAATCCACTAAGCTACACCAGCCAGGGCATGCAGCAATATTTTCACTGATATGTCCCCTAGAGCAAGGAACATAAAGAAAAGAATAAACAAATGGGATCTCATCAAAGTAAAAAGCTTCTGCACAGATAAAGAAAACAGCATTAAAATGAATGGAGGGCCAAGTGTATGGGAAAACATATCTGCCAATTATACCTCAGACAAGGGTTTGATTTCCAAAATATATAAAGAACTCGCATGACTCCACTCCATGAAGACAGACAACCCAATTAAAAAATGGGCAAAGGACTTGAAGTGATACTTCTCCAAGAAGTACCTACAAAGGGCCTAGAGATATATGAAAAGATTCTCAGCATCACTAGTCATCAGTGATATGGAAACTTAAACCAGAATGAGATACCAGTTTATACTGGTGAGAATGACCATCATAAACAAAGCAACAGACAACAAGTATTGTGGAGGTTATGGAGAAAATGGAACCCAGTGCACTGTTGGTGGGAGTGCAGACTGGTACAACCACTATGGAAAACAGTATGGAATTTCCTCAGAAAACTAAAAATGGAACTGCCTTTTGACCCAGCAGTTTCACTGCTAGGATTATATCCTAAGAACAAAACACTAATCTGAAATAACCTAATAACCTATGCACCCCAATGTTCAGAGCAGAAGAATTTACAATAGCTAAGTGCTGGAAGAAACCTAAGTGCCCATTAGTAAATAAGTGGATTAAAAAACTATGGTACATTTACACAATAGAATCCTATGCAGCAGAACAAAAGAAGGCGTTCCTACCCTTTATGACAGCATGGATGGAACTGGAGAGCATTGTGCTAAGTGCACTTAACCAGGCAGTGAGAAGCAAATACCATGTGATCTCAACTTTAAGTGAAACCTCATGAACAAAACAAACAAGGAAGGAAAATGTAACAAAGGCATTGAAATTAAGAACAAATGGACAGTAACCAGAGGGGAGATGCATTGTGATAGTGGGGAGCAAAGGGTGAAGTATTTTCAGGAACAACTATAAAGGACACGTGGACAAAACCAAGGGACAGTGGAATCAGGTGAGGGAGGTGGGGATACCTAGGTTAGGGGGCAAGTGGGGAGACAAGGCAGAAATCTGTACTTGAACATCAGTACAATTTAAAAAAAATAAAAAACACGAGAAAATAATGGGGTATGGAATAGGATGTATAACATAAGTAACTTATTGGCTACACATGTATAAGGTAATTGTTACTGGATGGTTTTTGGTGCATTCATCATGCTATTGTAAGTCAGGACAATAGCTACTCTTGGCAATGCTGGGCCTTGGAGGGTGCAGAATGGGTATATTAGTCACTCCATTCTTTGATTTCAGTGCTGGTTACCTAGGCATTAGACATAGGAAAGCTTAGGTTATTTCAATCTGAAATCTTATCGACAGACATGGCATCTCTGGGTAGTTTAGACTATGGCTGATGCAATTAATACAATAGAATGTGTCACTGAGTTAGTGGATGCAGTGTGCCTGGAATGTGATCACAGTTAAAAGCTCAGGCACATATCTTGTGCCATAGATGAGGGAATATGTTGAAACTTCCCAAGCTCCATGGGGCTCCATGGGGACTTGAATGTCGAAGCAAGGCACAGCTGCCAAGAACCAGTCTCCCTCAGCCAACTGGCTTTGTGCAGATTGGGATCAGAGAATTTCCATGCAAACAGCTTCTGGACAAAGGCCTTGGCTTCAGTCCTTGGTTCAAACAAAAGGCATTTGTGTAAGCCTCTGTCCTCTGGACTACTTTTAAGTTCAACTGAAACTCTGTTGCCTTTGGCTCTGACCTAATTCTGCTGCTTGGAAATGTGTTTTGTTTCTATTTGATGCTCTAGAAGTAAACAATTACAAAATATACCAAGAAGAGGACATGTGGTGAAGACAATGAGAAACAGATTCATGCCTGCCAAATAAGGAAATGAAAACACAAAACTTTTGTTACATAAGCAACACAGTTCAAGGTGCACCACTCCAAGAGAGCATGTGTTCTGGCCTAGTGCTCAAATTCCTCCTGAGCCAGTGCCTCTCTTTATGCCTGGGTTCAATAAAGTTAATTCACTACATCCAGTGTAATCTTCAATCATTTTGACTTCTTTTAAAAGATCTTTCACCTACTTTTAAATGCAACTAAGTGTGGATTTAGGGATGGGCTGGAGTAAATAATAAAAAAAATGACAATTTGTGGTTCCATGTTCCAAAAGCCATCTGCATCTCACTTTTGCAAGGCAGGCTTCTGAAATCCTTTTTAGTCCTAAAAAGCTTGTGAAATTCCATGAACAAAAGAAATCATGAAGTCCTACCTCCCACAGAATCTGCTCCACCAGGTGGATAGACATTGGCATTCTTCTGATTTGAAAGTGTTACCAATCTGTAAGGCTGATTTGTGTCTACAAAAGAGGGAGTATTTTAGTTTGTCACTTAGTTTTAATGTCATTAATGAAAGATTTGAATACAATTGCCTTTGACACTAGAACAAAAGACAACAAATATTTCAGACTTCTCATAAGCTGGTATTTATGGTGGAGCAAGTGAGAATACAAAGCAAGATTTATCCTCATAAAATGGATGACACACTTTCACAGTTAATATAACACCTTCAAAGCAAAACAAAACAAAACAAAACCCTTCAGTCTGGTAGAGTGGAAGTGACAGAATTTCCTTAGGATATTCTTAATTATTTTAAATTATATATATAAATTGTTTATCTATACATATATGTGTTAGACTATTTTTTGATACCAGACTGTTTTGAGTACAGTGGCCTTGTAATATACGTCATTAGGGTTTTCTATGTATAATATCATGTCAACTGTGAATAATGACAGTTTACTTCTTCCTTTCCAATTTGAATGCCTTATACTCTTTCTTCTTTTCAGATTGTTGTGGCTAGGACTTCTAGTACTATGTTGAATGAGTACTAGGACTTCTAGTACTATGTTGAATGAGTGGTGAAAGTGGACATTTATTCCTTGTTCCTGATTTTAAGATAACTGCTTTTAGTTTTTCTCTGCTAAGTATAATGTTAACTGTGGGTTTGTCACATATGGCCTTTATTATGTTGAGGTATGTTCCCCCTATTCCCACTTTGCTGAGAGTTTTTATCATAAACAGATGCTGGATTTTTTCAAATGCTTTTCTGAATCTATTGATATGATCATATGATTTTTATTTTTAATTTTTGTTTATGTGGTGTATCATGTTAATTGATTTGCAAATGTTACACCAATCTTGTATCCCAGGAATAAATCCCACTGGATCATGATGCATTATCTCTTTAGTTTATTGCTGGGTCTAGACTGCTAGTATTTTGTTGAGGATTTTTGCATCTATGTTCATTAGGGATAATGGCCTATAATTTTATTTCTTTGTAGTGCCTTTATCTGGTTTAGGAATTAAAATAATGCTGAGCTGGTATAATGAAATTGGAAGTCTTTCCATCTATTGAATTTTTTTGGAATAGTTTAGAAATATAGGTGTTAGTTCTTTGAATCTTTGTTAAAATTTATCTGTGAAGTCATTCAGTCAATGACATTGTTGGGAGTTTTATTTTATTTATTTTTTATGGGTTGTAATCAGTTTGCTCAAATTTTCTATTTCTTCTTGATTCAGTTGGAAGACTTTATGATTGTAGATTTTTTTTTTTCATTTCTTTATGGCTGTTTAATTTTGGCATATATTTGTTTTAAAATATTTCTTATGAAATACTTTTATTTCTGTGGTTTTAGTTGTTACTTCTCTTTCATTTTTGATTTTTTATTGAGTATTTTCTCTCTCTTTTTATTAACATGTCTGGATAAAGGTTCATTGATTTATTTTGAGGGTTTTTTTTGTTGTTGTTGTTCAAGAACAGTCGTCTCCATTTTCACCCCACCAAACCTTTCCACCCCACCCATCCCTGAATCCCACCCTCATACCTACCCCCTTTGGTTTTATCTTGTTTATCTTTTCAATAAAAAATATCTTAGTTCATTGACCTTTTGTATTGTTTTCAAACTATTTCATTTATTTCCTCTTTGATCTTTATTATTTCTTCCTTCTACTCACTTTGGCTAAGTTTATTCTTCTTCTAGTCCCCCTAGGTGTAAGGTTAAATTGCTAATTTGAAATTGTTTCTGTTTTTTGAGATAGGACTGTATGGTTATGATTTTCCCTCTTAGCTCTCTTTTATTTGGGGGGGGGTGCTTTATAGATTTTACAGTATTGTGTTTTCATTTTCATTTCTTTCAAGGCATCTTTGTATTTCTTGATTTCACTGTTAATGCATTTATTGTTTAGTAACATGTCATTTAGCCTTCATGTGTTTGTTTGTTTTTCAGTTGTATTTCTAGTCCTTGATTTCCAGTTTCTTACCATTGTGGTCAGGGATGATGTCTGATATGGTTTCAAAAAAATTGTTAAAGATTTGTTTATTTATTTATAAAGACAGGGAAAGGGAGGGAGAAAGAAAGGGAGAGAAACATCAATGTGTGGTTGCCTCTTGTTCACCCTCTACTGGGGACCTGGCTTGTAACTCAGGCATATGTCCTGACTGGGAATCGAGCCAGTGACCCTTTGGTTTGCAGACCAGCACTTAATCCACTGAGCCACATCAGCCGGGGCTTATTTCAAAATTTTTAAATTGAAAGTGACTTATATTGTTTTCTAGTGTGGTTTATCCTAAAAAATGTTTCATGTGCACATGGAAAAATGTACATTCTGCTACTTTGGAATGAAATACTCTAAAAATATGATTTAAATCCACCAGATCTAGTGTGTCATTTTAAGTCCCCTTATTTTCTGTTGATTTTTTCTATCTAAGATTTATCCATTGATGTCAATACAGTGTTAAAATTCCCTTTATGCCCTGGTCACATAAGTTCATTTGAACATTGTTCCCAGCACCAAAATGTTGTCAGTTTTATTTCCAGTCAGGGCACATACCTAGGTTATGGGTTTGATCCACAGTCTAGGTGCAGATGGGAGGCAACCTATCAATGTCTCTTTCTCTCCCTCTCTCTCCTTTTCCCTTTCTCTCTCTCAAATCAATGCAAACATTTCTTAATGAGAGGGTAAAAAAAAATCCTTTATGACTGTATTGCTGTTGATATCTCCCTTTATATCCATGAATATTTGCTTTATATATTTAGGTGCACCTATGTTGCATCCATAAATGTTTACCAGGGTTATATCCTCTTGTTCAAACAATCCATTTATCATCATGTAGTGTTATTCTTGGTTTCTTATAGACTTTGTTTTAAAGTTCATTTTGTCAATCTTGCTTATGAATCAGCTCTTGATTCATTGATCTTTTGTATCATATTTTTAGACACTATTTCATTTGTTTCTGCTCTGATTTAATTATTTCCTTCCTTCTACTCACAGTGGGCTTTGTCTGTTGTTCCTTCTCAAATTACTTTAAGTGTGAAGTTCGATTGTTTATTTAATATTTTTCTTTTCTTTTTCTTTTTGATATAGGCCAGGAATGCTATGAATTTCCCTCTTATGATTGGTTTGCCAATGTTCCACAGATTTTGGATTGAGTGCACTCATTTCCACTTGTTTCAAGGTATATTTTGATTTCTTTCTTGATCTCATTGTTTAATAACATGTTTTTTATCTCCCATGCCTCTGCATGTTCCTCAGTATTCTTCTTGTGATTAATTTCTAGTTTCATAGCACTGTGGTCAGAAAAGATACTTGATATGATTTCAATCTTTTAAAATTTACTGAGACTTGTTTCGTGTCTTAGTATGTTGTCTATCCTAGAAACATTCCATATGCACTTGAAAAGCATGTATCTTCTGCTGCTTTGGGGTCAAACTCTCTGTTGTCAGATATCAGTTAAATCCATTTGATGCTTCATTTAAGATCACTGTCTTCTTGTTGATTTTCTGGTTGGGAGATCTCTCCATTGAAGTCAGTGGTGTGTAATCTTCAACTATGACTGTATTTCTATCACTCTCTCCTTTTATGTCCATCAATATATGCTTTACATATTAGGTGCTCCTATGTTGGGTGTGTAAATGTTTACTAGAATTATATTCTCTTGTTGGGTTGTTCCCTTTATCATTATGTAGTGTCCTTCTTTGTCTCTTACTATAGTCCATATGCACTGTTGCCACAGCTTTTTTCTTTTCAACTCGCATATAATATCTTTTTCCAAGCCTTTACTTTTAGTCTGTGTGTATCTTTCAATCTTGGGTTGATCTCTTGGGTGCAGCATGTATATGGATCTTGTTTTATTATCCATTCAGATACCCTCTGTCTTTGGTTGGAGCACTTAAACCATTTACATTTAAGGTGATTATTATTAGATTTTTTCTATCTAAGAAAAATGGCATGTTATGCCATTTTATTGTTAGGTTGTTTTCCTCTGTTTTTTTTTTTTTCCTTTTCTCTTTTTCTTCTTCTATTTAAAGCAAACCCTTTAACATTTGTTGCAGTATTATTTTAGTGGTGACAAACCCCTTTAGTTTTTTCTTGTCTGGGAAGCTCCTTATTTTTGCTTTGATTTTGAGTTATAATCTTGCTGGATAAATTAGCCTTGGTTGTAGGTCCTTGTTTTCATCACCTTGAATATTTTATGCCATTCTGTTCTGCCCAGAAATGGTTCCTATGAGTAAGAGTCTAATGGGTGCTGTCTTGTAGGTAACTACCTGCTTTTCTTTTGTGGCTGATAGGATTCTCCCCCTATATTTAAGTCTTGTCATTTTAATTATGATGTGCCTTGAGAAGGTCTAATTTGAGTCCAACTTGTTTGGGACTTTCTGAGCTTCCTGGACTTGTGTGACTTTTTCTTTCACCAGCTAAGATAAACTTTTGGCTATTATTTATTCAAATATGCCCCCAATCCCTTCTCACTCTCTACTCCTTTTGCTATTACCATGATGCAGATGTTAAGTTTTGTGTTGTCCAGGATTTTTTTTAAGTTCGCCTTATTTTTGTTAATTCTATTTTTCTTTGACTGCTCTGCTTGGTTGTTTTTTTCTACCCACTTTCCTGAACATAAATTTCATTTTCTGATTCATATTACCTACAGTTTATACCTAGTAATGTATTATGCGTCTCATATATGGCATTGGTTATTTCTGACAAATCATTTTTTATGGTTTATATGTCTTTTTACATGTTGTTGAGTCTCTTTTTTTTGTTCTTAAAGGACAATTGTCTCCATTTTACCCAAAATATGACCAACTCACCTATTCCCTAACCACTTTGACTGTGCTCATGTGTCCTTTATACATATTGGTTGGTGACCATTCCTTATTTTCTCCATTATCCCCTTCCCACCTTTCTTTTGGTTATTGTCAGTCTGTTCTTTATTTCAATGTAGTTGTTTATACTATGCCTTTATTTTTGCTTTCTTGATCAGGTTCCATTTCTGGTGAGATAATATGGTATTTGTCTTTCACCACCTGGTTTATTTCACTTAGAATAATGCTCACAAGATCCATCCATCCTGTCCTGAAGGGTAATAGATTGTTGTTTGTATCTACAGTGTCATATTCCATGGTGTAAATGTACCACAGTTTTTTGATCCACTCATTTACAGAAGGGCATTTAGGTTGCTTCCAACACTTGACTATTGTTATTTGTCCTGCTATGAAGAGTGGGGTACATAGATTCCCTGGAATTGATGTTTCAGGATTCCTAGAGTATAGAACCAGCAGTGGGACCACTGCATTGAAAAGCAGTTCCATTTTTAGATTTTTGAGGAAATTCCATACTGTTTTCCATAGTGGCTGCACAGGTCTGCATTCCCACGAACAGTGCTAGGGTTCCCTTTTCTCCCCAACCTTGCCTGCATTTGTTTGTTGGTTTGGTTGTGATGGCCATTCTAATCAGCGTGAACTGCTATCTCATTGTGGTTTTAATTCACATCTCTCTGATGGCTAGTGATGCGGAGTATCCTTTCATACATCTCTGGGCACTCTGAATGTCCTCCTTGGAGAAGTGCCTGTTCAAGTTCTTTAGAGCAAGTAGAAGGAAGGAAATGATCAAGATCAAAGCACAATTAAATGACATAGAGGCTAAAAGGACAATTCGGAGGATCAACAAATCCAACAGGTGGTTCTTTGGAAAAAATGAACAAACTTGGCAAGACTTTAAGCAGACTCATCAAGAAAAAGAGAGAATGGATGCAAATAAATAAAATCAGAAATTAAAGAGGAGAGATTACACAGGTACCACAGAGATACAAATGATTGTAAGAAATTACTACAAAAAGACTATATGCCAAGAAATCTTAGAACTTGGGTGGAATAGACAAATTTCTAGAAAAACATAATCTTCCAAAACTGAATGAAGAAGCAGAAAGCCTGAACAGACCAATAACAGCTAGTAAAATCAAACAGTAATTAAAAAACTCCTGGTACACAAAAGCCCTGGGCTGGATGATTTCACAGGAGAACTTTACACATTTAAGGAACAGCTAACCCCTATCCTTCTCAGACTATTACAAAAATTTCAAGAAGAGCAAAGATTCCCAGACTCCTTTTTATGAAGCCAGCATCATCCTAAACCCCAACCAGAGAGAGACACCACAAAGAAAGAAAACTGCAGCCTGATAAACATAGACACAAAATCCTCAATGAAATGTTGGCAAACCACATCAAGCAATACACTCGAAAGATCATACACCGTGATCAAGTGCGATTCATTCCAGGAATGCAAGGATGGTTCAATACTCAAAAATCGAAACACATAATATATCACAAAAAAGAAGGAAAGACAAAAATCACATGATCACATCAATAGATGTGGAAAAAGCATTTGATAAGGTGCAGCACCATTTTATGATGAAAACACTCAGCAAAGTGAGAATAGAGAGAGCATTCCTCAACATATAAAGACCATACATATACAAGAGACCTACAGTCAACATCATACTCAATGGGAAAAAAACTAAAATCTTTCCCACTAAGATCAGGAACAAGACAAGGATGTCTGCTTTCACGGCTTCTATTCAACATAGTACTGGAAGTCCTAGCCACAGTGACGAGAGAAGAAAAAGAAATAAAAGACATCCAAATTGGAAAGGAGGAAGGAAAACTCTAATTGTTTGCAGAAGGCATGATAGTGTACATAGAAACCCTATAGACTCCACCAAAAAAAAAAACCAAAAAACAAAAAAACTCAACCTAATAAATGAATTTGGCAAAACAATGGGATACAAGGCCAACATTCAGAAATCAAAGGCATGTTTTGTACAACAACAATGAAATATCAGAAACAGAAATCAGGAAAAAAATCCCACTTGATATAGCAACAAGAAAAATAAAATACCTAGGAATAAACCTAAACAAGTAGGTAAAAGACCTGTATGGAGAAAACTACACAACACTGAAGAAAAAAAATTAAGGGAGACACAAATATATGGAAGCATATACTGTATTCATGGATGGGAAGAATTAACATCATCAAAATGTCCATACTACTCAAAGCAATTTACAGATTCAATGCTATCCTTATTAAAGTACCAATGGCATATTTCACAGATATTGAAGAAACACTTCAAAACTTTATATGGAACCATAAATGACCCTGAATATGTGCAATAATTTTTAGAAAGAAGAACAAAGTAGGAGGGATCACATTACCTGATGTACTACAAGGCCACTGTAATCAAAACAGCCTGGTACTGGCATGAAAACAGACACAGAGAACAAAAAGGTCAGTGGGAGAGTATTCTAGTAGATTTAAAGTACCAACAAGTGGAGAACAGATAGGAGATTCTTTGGAGAAGTACAGCAATAACTGTGATATTTTGCCCAACCAGCCACTTTTTGTAAAAGGTGAAAGAAAGATAAGACTCTTATTAGAGTGGAGAAAGATTGTGAGCTGAATCTGGAAAACAGAGCAGTAGCACTTGTGTGAGGTTAGATGGTGAAATATAGTGAGAGTAAGGGATAGAAATGAGGCGTAGTGTGTGAGAGAATAAAGTTAAGCATAACAGTAATAAAGCTCTGGATGATAGTGAAATGGGCCAAGACCAGGTAGGGTTGCTGTGTAGTATTTACAATACTATGGAACAGCAATTATTTACAGTAATACAGAAACAACAATAATATCAGAAGAAATATATGATCTGAGTAAGAATCAAAAGTAAAAGACCAAGAGTAGTGTGTTATTGGAATATGAGTGAAGTGAGAGAAGAAAAATTAAGATACACTGTGAAAGGGAGGACAAAAAAAAACAGTCAAACAATGCAATTAAACAAACAAAATGAAGAATACTAAACAGAAAGAAGAGAGAAAAATTAAAAATAATAATAAAATAAAATTAAAATAAAAACTAAAATGCAAGTTCTGTAGGGTAGCAAAGTGAAATTTGTTTCAGTTTCCCAGTTCGTGTTAGCCTTCTGATTTTTCTCTGGTTCTGTCTTTGGTTCTTTGGTCCTCTCACAGCTTCCAGTCTTATTGTCTCACACTTGCGGGGCGGGGGTGGGGGTGGGGGGGGAAGCCTCCTGCTGACTTTAAACTCTCTGAGATGGTTCAGCTGGTCTTTCTGGCTGCTGCATGCGGAGAAGGCTAGGCTTTGCTTCTTTTCTTTCCTGTAGTTTTGCAAGGATGGAGGCTAGGTCTGGCCTGCATTATTCACAGATGCCCAGCCTCCAGCCCAAGCCTTCTGAGTGTTGTGGCTCCCACCTTCCAACTATACCAGGCCAGCACCTTTAATCCACCACGAGGTACACTGATTAGGAGCAACTTGTTCTTCTCCTCCTCCCCCTTTGCTGCCCTGGGAACTGTGCATTCTCAAAGTCCCTTCCAGGCAGTTTAGTTTCCTTATTAAATTAAGTCTCTCTGGGGACAGCTAACTCCCTGAGCCCCTGCTGACCTCTTCTGATCTCCTTCCTCTTCACTGGCTAGGGTACTGCAAGGGGGGATGGATCCTTGCATAGCAGCTGCACACCTTTTTTTTTTTTTTTTTTTTTTTTTTTAGTGAGTTTCCCTTGGTTTCCGGATGTTGTTTTTAACGAGTGCTGGGTTTTTACGCAGTCCAACTCTCTGACCAGTGCCAAGACTCTCTGAGTCATGGTCAGTCACGGCCCAACTCTTCTCCCATTTCCAGGTGTCTCCCTGCTCCCCAATTTCTCTGGTGCAGTTGAGCCAGTGACCACAGTCCAAGCTGGGGGATGTCCTCTGCTGTGTGTCTCCCACAGTGTCTTTATCCCCCTGCCTTGGCACCCAGCCACTTCAAGCATCCAGGTCTCTCCTAGGTGGAACTGGTTTCCCTGATCTGAGAGAGGAGGGGGCTGCAACATTAGAATCGCTGTCCCGGCTCTCCTCCAAAACTAGGGCAGCAAGGACTGGGACTGCAGCCGTGCCCCTCAGTCCCAGCCACAGGGCCCTGAAACTTTCTTGTCTGCCTACAAAATTTCCTTACTGCCCGTTTTTTAATACCCTCTGAAATAATTGATTTCCAAACTTCATATAGGCTGGGATTCTGTTTGCTGTTCACTCGGTTCCTCAGAAGATCAGCTACGGGTCCCAGCTGGGTGCACGAGCAAGTGGGTAAAGCTTCCACCTACTTTGCCGCCATCTTCCAACTCAAAATATTTTTTTTCCATTGGTGTTCAAGTACAGTTGTCTCCATTTTTGCTCTACCACATCCCTCCACTCCACCCATCCCTGCCTCCCACCCCTCAAATCTACCCCTTTAGGCTTTGTCCATGTGTCCTTTATTCATGTTCCTTGATGAGCCTCTCCCTAACTTCCCCCATTATCCTTCTCCCTGCTTCCCTCTGGTTACTGTCAGTTTGTTCTTTTGAAATAAACAACTTTTTTTCATTAATTTTTTTTTCCTTTTGCTTCTCAGATTGGTGTTTTATGTTACCTTGTTCTTCCAAGTTGCTGATCTGATCCTCTGCTTCAGCTAATCTGTTGTTAATTGCTTCTAGAGTATTCTTCATTTCAGATATCGTATTCTGCATTTTTAACTGGTTCTTT
Organism: Tonatia bakeri; assembly: GCA_004024845.1. Lineage (NCBI taxonomy): Eukaryota > Metazoa > Chordata > Mammalia > Chiroptera > Phyllostomidae > Tonatia > Tonatia bakeri. The sequence goes on along the minus strand of PVIA01002960.1, from coordinate 55,360 downwards.
TTTATATTTTCTAGGTCTAATTTTATACTTACTGCCTCTTTATTTAAGTTCTCACTAACTTCATTCCCTCCCTTAAGTTCTTTCTGCATTATTATAACCATTGTTTTGAAGTCTGATTGGATAGATTGCTTGTATCTATTTTGTTTAGTTCTTTTTTTCTGGAGATTTCCTGTGTTTTCATTTGGGGCGTGTTGCTTTGTCTCTCCATTTTCACTGTCTCTCTGTAATTGTCTCTGCATATTAAGTAGATCTGTTATGTCTCTTACTCTTTATAGTTGTTCTGTGTTGTAGGTGTCCTGTGGGGTCCCATTGCAGAGTTTCCATGATCCCCTCAGATAGGTGCTCTAGGAATGTTCATTGTGTGAACTATTTGAGCTCTCTTGTTGTAGTTCAGTCTTGATTGCCCTTGGCTCATCCATGGGGTTGACCATCAGGGTGACAGAATGTGAAGATTTACCCTGACTACAGTGCAGGGCTCCTGTGTGGGGATTGATCCCATGAATTCAAATTCACACCAGCAATATATGGTGCCTGCTGAGATATCCCTTTAGGTGTTCACTTGTGAAGCTAATTGGGTTGTTGTTTGATGTGTTCTGAAGCTCTCCCCCAGCTACATTTGTTCTGGATTACTTTGGGAGTGATTTCAGTGCAGATCAGTATCAGACACTGCCTATGATCAGCCTTGGGCTATCTGTTAGGAGCTACAAAGTGATCCTCAGTTCGTGGCTACCTCTGCTGGGACTGTGTGTGGGGGGAGGGAAGGTTGGGCCAGGTGTATAGCAAGGCTGACTTCCACCAGTATTGAGCCTGCAGAAGAACATTAACAGGCCCAAGAAATCCCACGATTCACCTCCACTTTCCAGCTTCCTGTTAAGCTCAGTCACTGAAAAAGCTTGGGGGATGCATAAGTTGTGTGAGGTAGGTTTTAGTGAGTCACCAGGTAAGGGAGAGGGGTGTCACCAGATTGACCATATTCAAGCTTGGTGTCAGTACTGGTCCTAAGGCCACTGAACAAACACCTCATGGTACACTAATCCACCATGTCGCCACCCATCTGGGGCCTGTGGACCTTTGTGGTGAGTCAAGATCTCAGAGAGTCTGCTGGATGAGGCCAGTAGAGTTTATCAGGCTAAAACACCTTAAGATATGGCTGTGTGGAGGAAGGGCTCTGCACAGGATGTGTGGCATTGGTTGGAGTATATGAGGGGACAATGGCCTTCTCTCTAGAGTCACATAACACAGTCTCTCCCTTTTGTCTCCCTTGAGTCTGCCTGGACTTCTTTGAGAGTATTCCAACAAAGACTGCACTTTGGGCCCAGGCTGTCCATAGCTAGCTGATTCCTCCATAGAGTGCAAAGTAAGTTTGGCAGGATGAGTCCACAGGAAATCAGGGAGGGTGGGATTGGTGTATCTTCCCAGGCTGATGGTGCATAGAGGGGAGTCCCTTACTCAGGAAAGAATAATCTGTAGCAGGTGTGAAAGAAGGACTGAGCACAGGGACTCCAATGACAGCCCCTTCAGTTGTCTCCCTAAAGCCACATAACCCAGTTTATTCCTGTATGACTCCAGTCCACTCTGAGCTGCTGACTTTTGCTGGAACCCAGGGCAAGTGGTTGCAAACAAGTTTTTCTGTGCTGGCCCTTTAAGAGAGTGCCTGAGTTTCTAGCAGTCTCTGGTTTCACCCTGGAGGATGAAATCCCTGCAGTTTTCACAGCCATATGTTATGTGAACCCCTCTGCCCAGCACTGATGCCCCAGGCTGCGAAGCCCATTGTGAAATTTAGACCCCTTACTCCTTGGGGGAACCTCTGTATCTAATATATCATTCTGTATTCTCAACCGTTACATGGGGGTTTGAGGCCAGGACTTTTTGTGTCTCACCCTTCCTACCAGTTTCAATGTAGTTTCTGCAAATCCTTAGTTATAAGACTTCTGTTCAGCTAGTATCTAGCTGGTTATTTAGGTTGATTGCTATACAATTTAGTTGTAATTCCAATTTGGTCCTGGGAGTACCACCTACTCCACTGCCAGCTTAGATCTCTCATATATTTGCTCTTTCATTTTGGAAGTAGAAGCTCCTAAGGCTCCATGTTTTTCACAGCAGTAGAAGATCAGATTGATGGCCCAGGACCCTAGACAATCCAATAAAGGGGCACAGCCTGCCTTCTCAAGGTCTGTGCAAATGGAACCCTCAGGCTAACACTTCACCGGTGTTCTGATTACCCTCTGACTCACCACTGAGGTACCTAAAATTAACCTACTGACTTGACCCTTGGCAATGGTTTGGTTTACTTCTTTAGAGCCAAACATTATTTGCAGAGAGGATGGGACAGCTGACCACCTCTTCCAGGAGCCTCGGGTCCCTGGGGTCCTCTAGACATCCTAAATCTTCCTTTCCATCTGGAAACCCCAACCCTCAGTTCACTTGCCTGCACTGTTACCTGTAGGGGGTACACAAGATAGAATTGTACCTCCAGGTCCTTCCTGGGGGTGTGGAAGGTGATTTCAACCTTAATGACAGACCCCTTCTGCAGAATTCTCCAGACAATGTAAAGGAGGGTTGTCTTTTTAAAAGAAAAATGTGCTATTCTCTGATGTGTTCCACTATACAAATTCTTCCTTCAGTCACCCCTCTGCCTCAACACCAAGCCTAACTACCTAATGTCTTTCTTGCTCACTTCTTCTGCACTGTGGGGTTGGAGTTAGGGGAGGTTTGATTTTTTTTCTGGGATGGGTGGGGTGGAAGAAATCAATGGGCCCAGGGAGGTCTTTTAGTCTGCCAGTTGGGCCTCCTTGTAGGAGGTGTGCATCAGGTTGTAAGGTGCAAAGCACAGCAGTCAATTAAGTATTATTATTATTTCCCCCATTTTACTTGTTACTTGGGTATATTTACCTCTCTGAGCAACCTCATAGGGCAGGATATGTATATTACTGGTTATCATCTATTAGTACCATAAATCCATCTCTGAAGCCTAGATCTGTTTACACCTTTCACCTGACTGGCACGTGTGATTAGTTTCCCTAGAAAGGCAAAATTCAGTGTGCTTGGGCCCCAGAGCTAAGACAGAGTTCAGAGCTAGAAGGCCTTCTCTGAAGTCTGGCTCTGTCTACTTACTTGTCTCTTAAGGTAAGTCACTTATACTTTCTTTGCCTTGGTTTTTTCTCATCTTATAGGTTAGCTGTTCCTATTACTGTGAAAATAGGGATAAGTAATAGGTGCAGAGACTAAATAACTAGAAAGGCTGGTGGTATCGAATATAACCAAGGGAAGGGTGTACAGGTCAGGTCAGTCACCAGTTATAATTGCTAGTGGGCACAGGTAGTATGAAGAGAGAATCATAAGGAGGCAGTGGTGGTTAGACAAGGGAGGTCTCCGCTGTTGAACAGGCCAGATTCCAGTGGATTCCCAGTGAAATAATTCATCAGCACCCCAGCAAACAAGCCTGGAGCAACCCTGATCCTTAGGTCAAGGTGTTCTGACCTCTGGCCTTCTCTTCCACGTGCTTCCTACTCAGCCAAAAAGAGACCTCACATTTTGTGAAACTTGCTATTTTCAAGGTGGCGGTAGAGTAGGTGGATGTTGTGTTTACCTCCTCCTAAAAACAAAGTAGAAATACAACTAAATTGAGGAATGATCACCCTGAATAACCAACTGAAGACTGGCTGAAGAGAAGTTTTATAACCAAGGATCTGCGGAAGAAAACACATGAGACTGGTAGGAAGGGTGGAGAAGTGAAAAGGACTGGTCCTGCTCCCACGGGAGGTGGCTAAGATCCCAAATGGATATCTCAGCTGCAAGGTCCCTCCTGAGAGGCCTGGGGTCTAAACACCAGGCCAGACTCTGAAGCTCAGATCACCAAACCCAGGAAGAGACACCAACAAAGCATCACACTGTGGAAAGTGTCAGGGTTTCTACCTGCCAAGGAGAGGCAGAATCCACTGGAGACCCTGGCACCCCTCTTAAATGACAAACACACAAAATTTCACTCATAGCCACACAACCTGAGCTCCAGCAAAGGGAAGGTGGTGCAGACTGGAGTCACCTAAGGGGAGTCTGAGGTCTGTGGCCTTAGAGAGAGAGGTGGGACAGCAGCCAGGATCCGGCAGCTGAACCATTCTCAGATACTGCTGTAGCCATCTTTCCTGAGCAGAGCAATGCCATCCTGGAGGAAGGTAATTACCCTATCCTCTGGAATCCCTCCTGCCCCTCCTGGAAGATCTTAAGCTTGGCTGAGGAGCCAGGAGCATAGGCAGGGGGGTAGAAGTCTGAGGAGTCTCAGGAGGGGGATGGTCAGTAACTGGCTTTGGGTGGGGCCTTTCCTCCCACTTTCCTGTGAACCTGACTGGTGCTTTGTCCTCATCAAAGATCGAGTAGAACCACCCTCCTGGTTTCTGGCAGTCCCAAACTCTGGGCTTGAGAAGTCCCACCCTGCTGACTACTAGGCTCTGCACTGATGAGGTCAAGGCAAAACCTGGCACAGACACAGTCCTGTGGCTATAGGGCTGGGGATCACATCCACCACCTTCCCTCAAACTGAAATGTCACATCCTTCTCACAGATCCACTAGCCCCATCCTCTTGGTTTCACCAAAAGCTCTTTCAGTGACTGAGCCTGGCTGGCAGCTGGTGGATGGAGGCAGAAAAAGGCAGATCCTGGAGTGCCTTGGGACATTTGCTGGCATGCTCCTGGGCCTGGTACTGGTACAAGCTGGCCTTGGAGTGGGGTTTGGTCTTTCCCATGCTCAGACAGGCACCACAGAGCCAGCCACTAACTGTGGATGACTTCAAGGAGGTTGCGGAGGGCCAGGCACAGACAGTGTCTGATATTGGTCTGGGTCAGAACAATGACCTTCTTAAGGGGTCAGGAACCAACACGATAACTGGCCAGCATCAGACAACATTGGTGATGGATCCAACAAACTTCACAAAAAGCATATCAAAAGGGAGATTGCATGCCCTGGCTGGTGTTGCTCAGTGGACTGAGTGCCAGTCTATGAACCAAAAGGTCTCTGATTTGATTCCCAATCAGGGCACATGCCTGGGTTGCAGGCCAGGTCCCCAGTTGGGGGCACACAAGAGGCAATCACACACTGATGTTTCTCTCTCCCTTCCCCTCTGCTTAAAAAGAAATGGATAAAACCTTTTTAAAAAGGGAGACTGCAGCAGGTACTAAATTCTGCTGAGACAAATTTTGTTTTCTATTTTTAATTGTTTTGCTTTTCTCCTATTTATTTATTGCCTTCTTTTCTGGGTTTCATTTCTCTTTCATTTTCTTTTTTGTTTACTAATTTGTTTTTATTTCTTTTTATTTTCTTATCCATTTTTCCTCATTAAATTTTTTTATTTATATTTTATATTATTTTCTAACTTTGCTTTCTAATTTTAATTAATTTATTTTTGGTCGGCACCAGAACTGCAGCTCACAAGCTGTGTTTGGTATTGAGTCTCATAGTCAGCCAGCTTTTGATCCCATGCACTAATGGATCAACAGCAATCAAGTGTCAATTAAAACAGGAGGGACCCCAAAACCTAAAAATAAAGATCATTACAAAGGCACCAAGCTGAGGCTATCAAGGAGACCACACCACTGGGTCCCACAGAACACCTATCACATAAGGCCACCACATGAAAAAGTCAGAGCAGATCTATTAATACAGAGAAACAAATACAAAGAGACAACCAAAATGGGAGAAAAGGAAACAGACCCCTAACAAAAACAGAAGATATTTCCAGAAAAACATCTAAATGAAATTGAAGCAAGCAATCTATCAGATATGGAATTCAAAGTAATGGTTAAAAGGATGTTCAATGAACCTAGAGAACCATAACAGGATTGAAAAAACAAAAGGACATAGAAACCATGAAAAACAATGAGATGAAAATTAAGAATACCATACCTGATGTAAAGAATACCCCTACAAACAAAGCCCAAAGTGAGTAGAAGGAAGGAAATAATGAAGATCAGAGGAGAAATTAAAAAAATAGAGTCTAAAGGAACAATACAAATGATCAATGAAACTGAGCTTGTTCTTTCAAAAGATAAACAAGATTGAAAACATTTAAGCAGACTCATCAAGACAGAAAGAGAGGGAGCCAAATTAACACAAGCAGAAATGATAGAGGAGAAGTAACAACTGATACCACACAAATACAAAGGATTGTAAGAAAAATTATGAACAAATATATGACAACAAGTCAGACAATCTGGAATAAAAGGATAAATGTCTAGAATCATACAGTCTTCAAACACAAAATCAGGAAGAGTGGCAGAATCTCAATGGACAGACTACAACTAGTGAAATTGAAGCAGTAATAAAAAATTCCCCATAAATCAAACTCCTGGACTGGATGGTATCACAGGTGAATTTTATAAAACATTAAAAAAATAACTAAGACCTATTCTCAAAATGTTCCAAAAATTTAAGAGAAGACTTCCAAGATCACGTATGAGTCCAGAAATATTCTAATTACAAAACTAGATAAAGACACTATAAAGGAAGACAATTATAGGTCAATATCCTTGATGAACATAGATACAAAAATCCTCAACAAAATATTAGCAAACCTGATCTAGCAATACATCAAAAAGAGCATACACCATGATCAAATGGGATTTATCTGGTAATACAAGATTAGTACAATATTTGCACATCAATAAACTTGACACATTACATTAAAAATAAAAGATAAAGGATTTGAGAAGATGGTGGTGAGATAGGTGGGAGCAGAGTCTACTTCCCCCTGCACATGGGTGAAACACCTAGCCGACCTTCTGAGGAACAGAGTGAACAACAAATGGTATCCCAGCATATATGAAGATTGGAGACCAAAAATTGTAGAGGACATTGAAAAATCAGATGGGGAGACAATAAAACCTGGAGCTGTGAAAAGACCACAGTTAGACCCAAACAGGGTCATCCCAACAACAGAAACAGTGAGACAAATTTCACTTTGCTACTCCAGAGAACTTGCAAGGTGACAGCAGAGAACTCCAGTACACCTGCTGGAAAAGGAAACCCGCCAACAAAGCAACCACCAACAGGTAACAATGGAAAGAGGTGAAGGAGGGAGTGGGAGGCACACTAACCTCAATCCACGACTGATCTGGAAATACAACTAAATGGTGGATAAATTACCCACAACAAACAACTGAACAGGAGCAAGAGAGAAGCCTCAAAACCTTGTACACAAAGAAGAATCAGCTTCAACACAACCTGCCCACACCTGCACAATAGAGTACAAGATGTGGTGGACAGAGTGATCCTCAGTTAACCAGCTGGAGGGAAGGACCCACCAAAGGAAGACCCAACAGCAATCAAAACCCAAAGACATACAGAGAGCCAACATAAATGACAGCCCAAGACCAGCAAGCTCAGGAGATCAAGGAGATCAGCACCACTAAATCTCACAGGTCTTCTACCATAGAAGCTCATACCATGAACCCAGGGAGTCAGAACAGATCAATTTAAGAAGCAGAGGCTAACAAGAAGTGTCTCACAAACAATGGGAAGACAAAGAAACAATCCCCAAATGAAAGGAAAGGAGGAAGCTTCAGAAAGAATGCTAAATGAAATAGAGGCAGGTCAACCATCAGATATTGAGTTCAAAGCAATGGTTATCAGGAAGCTCAAGGAGCTCATAAATTATTACCAAAAACGACAGGGAAACCACAATGAACTCACTGCAAATTATAGCAACATGAAAAAGGAAAAAGAAACTATCCACAAGAGACAAGAAGAAATGAAGAATATGACTTCTGGACTGAAGAGCACCATAACAGGAATCAACAGTAGGCTAGATTAAGCAGAGGATCAGAGCAGCAAGCTGGAGGACAAGGTAGAAAAAGACCCAGAAAGAGCAAGAAAAGAAAAAGAGGCTCAAAAAGAATGAAGAGGTGTTAAGGGAAAGACAGGACAACATGAAATATAATAATATCCGTATAATAGAGATACCAGAATGAGAAGAGCAAGAGATAACAAACCTGTTTGAAAAAGTAATGATGGAAAACTTCCCTAATTTGATGAGAGAAAAAGTCACACAAATCCAGGAAATACAGAGTCCAAATCAAGAGGAATCCAAAGAGGCCCACCTCAAGACACATCATAATTAAAATGGCAAAATTCCAAGACAAAGAGAAAATCTTAAAGGCAGCAAGGGAGAAATAGGAAGTAACATACAAGGGAGCCCCGATAAGGCTAGCAGCTGACTTCTCAATGGAAACACTCCAAGGCATAAGAGAATGGCAAGGAATATTCCAGGTAATGAGAACCAGAGGCCTGCAAACAAGGCTACTTTACCCAGCAAGGCTCTCAATCAAGATAGGAGGTGAAATAAGAAGCTTCTCAGACAAAAGAAGTCTAAAAGAATAAACCTCCACCAAACCATTTCTGCAAGAGATGCTAAAAGGAATGCTTTAAGATAAGGACATAAAAAAGTGAGAGAGGAACATAGCTATGAAAAAATGGCAATGAATAAGTACATATTAATAATAACCTTAAACATAAACAGATTAAATGCTCCAATCAAAAGACATAGAATAGATGAATAATAAGAAAGCATGAACCACACATGTACTGCCTACAAGAGACCTACCTCAAGACAAAAGACCTACAGAGACTGAAAGTGAAGGGCTGGAAACAAAATTTCTAAGCAAACGGATAGGAAAAAAAGAAAAGCTGGGGTAGCAATATTCATATCAGGCAAAATAGACTTCAAAAGAAGGGCCATAAAGAGAGACCAAGAAGGACACCTCATAATACTCAAGGGAAGAATCCATCAAGAAGACATAAGAATTGTAAATATACATGCTCCCAACATAGCAGCACCCATATACATAAAGAAAATCTTGGAGGGCTTCAAGAAAGATAGTGACAGCAACACAATTATAGCAGGAGATTTCAACACCCCACTGTCAAAAAATGGATAGATCTTCCAAACAAAATATCAACAAAGATGTGGCACTGAACAATGTCTTGTAGGAGGGGGGCTGCACCTGCAGAGTCCTCCCACCCCCATCTGCTGTGGATGAGAATCAGTCTACAAAGACATGATCTGCTTGGGGAGGAAAGGTGGAAGATCTCTCACAGGAGTAGGGCCAGGAGCCTGCTCCTCAATGAGCTTTTACTGAGTTTAATTTGTGTAAGAATGCAGGTCATATAGGTAAAGCTCATCAATCATTGTTAGGCAGTAATGATCAAACAATAGATAACATTCAAAGAACTCTGAGGGCTTATTTTGAGTCATGGTCAGGTAGCTAAAAGGCCATAAAACTTTGGGGAAACAAACTCATTTCATGCTTCGACCCTTATCATTTAAATTGAAGGTATTAGCAAAGTAGGTTTCATAGGATTTTATGCATTCTTTCTTAGTCCTGATTGCCCCAGGGAACCCTCCCATTCCAGCACAGGACTGCACTCACCTCCAACATTGTTTCAGGATTAAGGTGTTGTTTCAGGCTTAAGTCAGGTAGGGGAAGTAAGGCATCCAAGAGATTAGGAGACTTGTGGCAGAGACAGAATGAGGATTCAGGCTATGTCAAAGCCAAGGGCCAAGGGTCCACCACCCCCTTTTGCTATAGCCCCTCAAGTCCATCCCTGAGGGCCCCTTCATGACTGTTACTGTCTTAGGCCGTCCCTCCCTTGAGGAATGTGACCTGTCATTGGCTAACCAGTCATCTGCTTGCTGCAGAGCAGGGTGGAGTAAAGGGGGCAGAGGCAGTGTCCCTACCAGGGAGATAAGCTTTGTCTCCTTAGTGGCTTATGGTCCCCAGATCTTTTTACTTAGCCTTAGCCATGGGGGATTACAGCATCTGAAACCAGGCAGGGTGGCTTCCAAAAATGTCCTAGATCAAATGAATTTAACTGATATATATAGACAGAGCCTTTCATACCAAAGAAGCTAAATACACATTCTTTTCAAATGCACATGGAACATTTTCAAAGATAGGTCATATGATAAAACACAAAACAATCATAAACAAATTCAAGAAAATTGAAATTATATCAAGCATTTTCTCTGACCACAAGTGATAGAACCTAGAAACCAACCTCAAGGAAAAAAGTAAAAAACATTCCAATTCATTTGAGATGGAATAACATGCTATTAAACAATGAATGGGTCAAGAATGAGATCAAGGAAGAAACAAAAAAGTTTCTGGAAACAAATGAAAATGGACTCAGAACAACCCAAAACTTATGGGACACAGTGAAGGCAGTCCTGAGAGAGAAGTTCATAGCAATACAGGCATACAGAGAAAGAAGGAAGGAAGGAAGGAAGGAAGGAAGGAAGGAAGGAAGGAAGGAAGGAAGGAAGGAAGGAAGGAAGGAAGGAAGGAAAAGAAAGAAAGAAAGAAAGAAAGAAAGAAAGAAAGAAAGAAAGAAAGAAAGAAAGAAAGAAAGAAGGAAGGAAAGGACAAAAGGAAGAGAGAAAGAAGGAAAGAAAGAAAGAAAGAGAGAAAGAAGGAAAGGAAGAAAGAAAGGAAGAAAGAAAGAAAGAAAGAAAGAGAAAGAAAGAAAGAAAGAAAGAAAGAGAAACATTTCAAATAAATGACCTAACCTTATGCCTACAAGAACTTGAGGAACAACAACAAAGACAGCCCAGAGCAAGTAGAAGAAGGAAATACCCAAGATCGGAGGAGAAGTAAATGACATAGACACTAAAAGCACATTCCTAAGGATCAATAAATCCAGAAGGTGGTTCTTTGAAAAGATAAACAAAATCAACAAGCCTTTAAGCAGACTCATCAAGAAAAAAAAGAGAGAGGACTCAAATAAACACAATCAGAAATGAAAGAGGAAAGATTACAACTGATACCACAGAAATACAAAGGATTGTAAGAATTTACCAAGAACAACTATATGCCAAGAAATTTGAAAACCTAGGTGAAATGGACAAATTTCTAGAAAAATATAATCTTCCAAAACTCAATGAAGAAGCAGAAAGCCCAAACAGACCAATAACAACAGACGAAATTGATGCAGTAATCAAAAAACTCCCAACACACAACAGCCCTGGACAAGACGGTTTCACAGGAGAATTCTGCAAAGCATTTAAGGAAGAGCTAACCCCTATTCTTCACAAGCTATTCCAAACAATCCAAGAGGGTGGAAGACTCTCACAATCTTTTTATGAATCCAGCACCATCCTAATCCAAAAACCAGATAAAGACACGACAAAGAAAGAAAACTTTAGGCCAATACCGCTGATGAACATGGATGCTAAAATCCTCAACAAAATGTTAGCAAACTGCATCCAGCAATAGATTAAAAAGATCATATATCATGACCAAGTGGGATTCATCCCAGGGGTGCGAGGGTAGTGCAATATTTGCAAATCAATAAATGAAATACATCACATAAACAACAACAGAGGCAAAAAATCACAGGATCATGTCAATAGATGCGGAAAAAGTATTTAATAAGGTACAGCACCCAGTTATGATAAAAACACTCATCAGAGTTACAAAAGAGGGAGAATTCCTCAATTGAATAAAGGCCATATATGAGAGACCTACAGCCAACATCATACTCAATGGGCAAAAACTAAAATCTTTTCCACTAATAACAGGAACAAGACAAGATTGTCCACTTTCACCACTTTTATTCAATATAGTATTGGAAGTTTTAGCCACAGCAATCATACAAGAAAAGGAAATAAAAGGCATCCAAATCGGAAAGGAGGAAACAAAACTGTCATTGTTTGCAGATGACATGATAGTGTACGTAGAAAATCCTATAGACTCTACCAAAACACTGCTTGACCTAATAAACGAATTTGGCAAAACAGCGGTTTACAAAGTCAATATCCAGAAATCAAAGGCATTTTTGCAAACCACCAATGAAACAGCAGAAGCAGAAATCAAGGAAAAAATCCCATTTGAAATAGCAAAAAGAAAAATAAAATACCTAGGAATAAACCTAATCAAAGAGGTAAAAGACCTGTATTCAGAAAACTATATACCACTGAGGAAAGAAATCAAGGAAGACACAAACAAATGGAAACATATACCATGTCCATGGATTGGGAGAATTAATATCATTAAAATGTCCATACTACCCAAAGCAATTTACACATTTGACGTGACACCTATTAAAGTAACAATGGCTTATTTCACAGACATAGAACAAACACTTCAAAAATTTATATGGAACCATAAACGACCCCTAAAACTGCTGCAATTTTGAGAAAGAAGAGCAAAGCAGGAGGGATCACAATACATGACACTATACTATACTACAAGGCCACTGTAATCAAAATAGCTTGGTACTGGCATAAAAACAGGCACATGGACCAATGGAACAGAACAGAGAGCCCAGAAATAAACCCAAGTCTCTACAGTCAATTGATATTTGACAAAGGAGGCAGCAACATAAAATGGAGTAAAATTAGCCTCTTCAAAAAATGGTGCTGGGAGAACTGAACAGCTATGTGCAAAAAATGAAACTGGACCACCAACTTACACCTTATACAAAAATAAACTGAAGATGAATAAAAGACTTCAATATAAACCATGACACCATTAAAGTACTAGAGGAGAACATGCGTAGGAAAATCTCAGATACATCACGCAAAAACTTTTTTACTGACATGTACCCTAGATCAAGGGACATAAAGGAAAGAATAAACAAATGGGACCTCATCAAAATAAAAAGCTTCTGTACAGCTAAAGAAAACAGTATCAAAATAAAAAGAGAATCAACTGTCTGGGAAAACATATTTGCCAATGATACCTCAGACAAGAGCTTAATCTCCAAAATATATAAAGAACTTATATGATTATACTCTAAGAAGACAAGCAGGTCAATTAAAAAATGGGCAAAGGACTTGAAGAGACACTTCTCCAAGGAGGACATACAGAAGATCCAAATTCACATGAAACAATGTTCAATATCGCTAGCTATCAGAGAGATGCAGATTAAAACCACAATGAGGTATCACTTCACACCAGTCAGAATGGCCATCATAAGCAAAACAACAAACAAGTGTTGGAGAGGTTGTGGAGAAAAGGGGACACTAGTGCACTGTTGGTGGGACTGCAGACTGGTACAACCACTGTGGAAAACAGTATGGAACTTCCTCAGAAAATTAAAAATCGATCTACCTTTCGACCCAGCAATTTCACTGCTGGGACTATATCCTAAGAATCCTAAAACACCAATCCAAAAGAACCTTTGCCCCAGAGTGTTCACAGCAGCACAATTTACAATAGCTAAGTGCTGGAAGCAACCTAGGTGCCCATCAGTAAATGAGTGGATCAAAAAACTATGGTACATTTACACAATGGAATTCTATGCAGCAGAAAGAAAGAAGGAGCTCTTACCCTTTGCGACATCATGGATGCAATTGGAAAGCATTATGTTAAGCGAAATGAGCCAGGCAGTGAAAGATAAATACCATATGATTTCACCTTTAACAGGAACCTAAACAACAAAACAAAGAAACAAGCAAAATATAGTCAAAGACCCTGCATTAGAGGACAGGCAGAAAGTGACCAGAGGAGAGAGAAGAGGGAATTTCAGGGGAAAAGGGGAAGGGTTTACAGGAACAAATTTAAAAGACACATGGATAAAAACTAGGGGGAGGGTGGTAATGGGAGGGAAACTGGGATGGGGGTGGGTGGGCTTGATTGGGAGTAAAGGGGAGAAAACTACTTGAACAATCACTAAAATAAAATTTTGAAAAAAAATAAATAAATAAAAATTACAAATATTCTGCATTTTGTAATCTTACTTTTATAGTTATGGAAAGAAACAATAATCAAGTAAATAAATAAATATGAATTTAGAAGTATTCTGTTGGGAGTATGAGTACAACAAATGAGCCCTCAGAAAAGATATCAAAAGAAGATGGAGCATTGATGGATTGGTTCAAATTCAAATTCCTTGGGTGGAATCCTTGATGGAGGCCATAAAACAAGGAGAGTCAGCTCCACAAAAAGTTGGGGGGACCATCCATTCTTCAGGTCAAAGGAACAATACCTGCTATTAATATGATACCTTTTTCTCTCATTTAGTTTCATCTTGATTTCTACATTGGGAATATTGATGCTTCACTTTTGCTTTTTTCAGTACTTACACAATGCATGTTTATGTATGCAATTATATAATCCAATAACGTATCAATATTTTAATATAATTTTTGTTGATATTATAAAATATTCTTGGATTTTCTCACCTCCTCTCTGCCCCATTAAAAAATATTATGTTGTATTTGTAGTATGAGAATTTAATCCTGTCTCATTTGTAATAACGTTTTATAATTTTAGACTCATTCCCAACTTTTTCTAGATGTTTTTCAGTATTATCCTTTAGTTTTCAGCTTTGCTGGTCTTTCTACTGAGTTTTGTATCAAGACATTATTTATTTTTTGTCCTTAGCTCTGATAGGACACAGTCTAATTTCTGTGTTAATCCACATGATTATTTTTTCATCTCTCTGAAGATAGTAATTTTGATATTATCCACCCTTCCAGTTTTATTTAGGTGTAACTGACAAATAAAAATTGTATATTTTTAAGGTGTACAATATGATGTTTAAATATACATATGAATGTGAAATGTTCACTACATAGGAACCGATTAATATACCTATCACCTCACACAGTTACTATTTTATTTTATGACAACAATTAAGATCTACTTTCAGTAAATTTTTGGTGTACAATACAGTATTACTAGGTATAGTTACCATGCTATGCAGTAGATCCCCAGGACTTGTCCATCCTGCATCACTGACACTTGGCACTCTTTGACCAACATTTCTTAAGTTTTGTGTTTCCAGAAGTACCTATGTTTCCTGAAGTGTACTGGTCCACTTAGTGTGTCCCTTTAAGGCAATTGGTTTTCCTGAAACTGGGGTGACCATTTAGCATTCACACTTTTAAAGAGATTTCTAGATTGCAGATTTTGGGTAGTGGTTGTATATGAGTGCACTGGTTGTGACACAAGAGTTCAGTTTCTCCTGCTCAGGTTTTTATTCTGCCCTCACCTTGGGGTTCGTTCTTCCTTGTCAGGAGGGTGACGTGCAAGAGAGGCAGGTGAGCTGGGGTCCCTCTCATTGTGGCAAAGGAACGCATTAGGAGATGTTAATGCTATTTCGTGTAGATAGTTATTTTCCTTTTTACCTGAATCTGTGAGGACAGGAAGATGTTCCCATGTTACCTCCAAGGTACTTTGTCCCAGTACCCTACTGGAATCCTCCCTCATGGTACTTCCCCTTGAGCCACAGTCATAAATTTCTTGGGGTTTCTGATCATCTGATGGGAAGATTTTCTGTTTGATGCTTTTAAACCTTTGCATTATTTTTATGGTCTTTCAGTTATTTCCACGGGATATGGGAGGAGAAGAGATTAATATAAGACTCATTTTGCCATTATGGTCAGAAATCTGCATGTAGGTAGACTTTACTGGGTGATACTATTTTACCTTTCCTTTGCACTCTGCTGGCCACAGCAGGAGGACTAAAGCAAAAATTCTTGAGCTAGAATTGAAACAATAGAGATTAAAGAACGTAGATTTAGGAGTTTTCTGGCTTTAATTTATCTTTCATAGGGGTGTTTCAGGATTCCTACTCAAATAAAATTCATGACAAGTTGTCTCTTTTCCAAACATGGCACCAAGTCAATTCTGCTGATGAACAGTGTTTTTTTTTCTTTTGGGCAAGTGTTTAAACAGGGGTTTGGGGGCTTTGGAGGTGGTAGGGGACAGTTGTTTATAGGCAGATGAGAATAAAAGCTAATATAAAGGTAAGCCCCTAGTTTTATAAAATATAACAGAGGAAGAAGTGAATTGGGAAGTTGTGAAGGTGTTAGCTTTTGTGATAATGGCATGGAGGCAAGAAAGTGTAGATCTGATTCGAGGGAAAAGAGTCTTACATGACTGAATCATGTAGAAGTGTTGGGGGATGCTGTTAAGAAAGCTCAGTGAGTGGATCCAGGTGTTTAAGAGCTTTACTTGCTGACATAGTTGGATACAATTTAACAGGCAATGAAAAATCACATAAGCTTTTAGGAAGGCAGGAGCATTATTGGAGAGGTACATTAGGTACCATGGAGAATAGACATTGGCTATTTTGGACAAATGTATGAATGCACCTCAGGGGCAAGGGCAGTGCTGGGGACTTGCAATACTCAAACAAGCTGACTGACAGGAGGGATTCCATTAGTTGTCAGTAGTCTCAGAACTGGGCTTTGGTTGACAGATGACTTCAGGGCAAGATGGGCTTTAGCATGGATGAGTCTAGTCAGGATCCAAGCAAAAAGAGCCCACTTGTTCACATGTAGATGTATGCTGAATGAAAGAGGAGGTCAGGATAAAGAACTGCATTGGGGAGCCAGGGACACTGTTGGGAAGGTGGTCAGTGTGGGCAGAATTACAACTCCAGTGTCATAATGATTCAGGGCCCAGCATAATGGCAATGACTATATTCTGTCTAGAGTCACAGGTGGAATAGACTAGAATGGAAAAGAGAGAAGGGTCACACTTAGGGAAAAGATTGTGAACTGAATAGAGCGCATGTAGAATTTGAGGTACTCATGCCACACCCATGAAGGATGCTCAGTAGACAAGCGAGAGCATTAAGTTCAGCACTGGAAATGGGACTCTGAAAAGAAGGCAGGAACTAGGTCATTGTCTGAGACATAGTAATGGCACTGAAGGGACTCAGTAACATTTTTCATACTGAAACAAAGAAAGCAAGTAAAGGAAAATCCCAGTTAAAGAGAGTACAATGAAGGTCTACTGCATCCTTGAAATATTTCTTTACCTATAAAAGGCATTTTTTCCACATACAATGAGCATTCCAACATTTTATTAGTAGTAGTGTTTAAAATAAATGACTCAGAGGAATTTGGCCCAACATAAGTGCCAAATGGGAAAGCCTTATTGCCTGCCTTTCTGAATTTCTCTTAGTACAATTGGGCCATTCACTTTATGTATTTCCTCCTTTCTGGATTAGACCTATTTTCTAAAGGAAAACAATCCATTTGTCATGTTTTCAGTTTTATGTACCAATGATCTATTACTTTATTTCTCTATTCTCTTTCCCACAACTAATATTTTTTTTACTATCTGAAACTAAAAACAACATTTAGGACATCAAAGCTCAAGTTAGAGAGAACTGTCAGTGGGAGGAGGAGAAGTAAACAATTCACCCATTTTCTTGGAAGGACATGTAGCCTAAATAGTGTTTTTATGTTGTATTTACTTTTCAAATAGCCGTATTGGCCTTCTGTTTCATATTGCACTGTAAATATCTTTACCATATATAAAATTAAAGAACATATTTCTTCTCCTTGGCTCCATGTGTTTGAAGGCCATGAGTGGACAAGTGTACAAGTGCCAGTGGAAGATGACTTTTCTGGGTATCAGGTTTGGTCCTCAGAGATTAAGAATATTCCATGTGGTGAGTAATAAATTTGGATTCTGTTGTGTTTAATTAAGGTAACTTTTTCTACTTAGCTCCAGGTATGGATATGAGATTCAATTTTATCATGCCTAAAAGAACACACCCTTCCAAATATGTGTGTCACTGATATAGAATGTTGCCACAGATCTGCCTGTGATTAGCCTCTTTCTCCTAGAAGGAGGACAGCTTCTGCAGAAACAAGTTCTAGCCCTGCTCCTGTGGAGTTTTCTACTGAATGGGATAATTTAAAAGGTGGTGGAGTCCCACTGCACAGGTATCAGATGGCAAAGAAATAGCAGAGAAAGGGAAGGGATTGAGCTGGTAAAGTGGAAAGATGCTGGATGGTATTTTCTTGTCAGGTATAGCATCAGTAAATAAAGGCTTTGATCACCTAGAAAGACCAAATTTTCATGTTCCTGTTTGTGCAAATTAACTGATAAATGTTAAGAAAATTATGCAATGCCTCCTTACCAGTCCCTGAAAGGACTTTGAAAACAACATTACTATCACAAACCAAACATTGCAAATCCTAATCAACAAAACAAGTGAGAAAAGCAGAATCAGAAATGTGGAAATAAAGAACAAACTGACAGTGACCAGAGGTAGGAGATAGGAGATAATGGGTGAAAGAAGGGGAAGGGTCAAGTCAAGGAACATGTATAAAGACCCATTGGACAAAGACAATGGAGTGAGGATTGAATGTAGGAGGTCAGAGGGGTGGGGCAGGGGAAAGTAATGGGGGAAAATGGGGATAATTGTGATTGAACAATAAGAAAAACTGTAAAAAAAATAAATAAGAAAGAAAAACAGTTTAAAAGAAAAATAATAATAACTCAGGTGTTTGAAAATGTTTTAATTATGTTATTGGGACAAATTTATTTTTTCTGAGTCTTTCTTCCTTTGTTTTGGTTCATTTTGTTTAATTTTATTCCTGTTTGTTTTAGATTTCATTTTATTTCATTTTACCTGACTCTTTAATTAATTAATTAATTAATTTATTTATTTATTTATTTTTACAAATTCTGCCTCAGGTTTATTTATACAGTTAGCACTAGAGGACACTGGCCACATTCTGACAACAGCCCAAGGATCACACTAGTCCTTCTGTGTTCACATTGACAAACAGAAGCTTGTACTCTAGAATTTTTATGGGGATATGGGCACCTTTGGAAGGCTGAGCCTGAGCTTGTAGCCTAAGCTCTAGCTGCAGCCACAGTGTGGGCCTTGATTTGAGCTTTGGTTATGAACTTTAGCCAGCATAGCCTGGGACCTTAGGAAATGTGGCATGAACACATTTTCCAAACTTGGGGTGAATGAAACAGGTAACTTAACTGAGCTTGTGGCTGTTCCCCTTTGAAATCTTGAACTTGACCTCCTTAGATTTTGCAAGGCATCTGATAACCTTGGCATGTGTATCTATGGCCTTGTGTTCTTGGCCTGCATCTTCTTCAGGCCCTTCTTGTTGTGCTTCTTTGCAAAGTGCATGTTCCTCAGAAGCTTAGGGTCCACCTCTTTAAGAGATTTCTATACTTGTGATAGGGCTTTCTTGATGCCATTTCTGTGCCATTTTTAGGATTGTTTGTACATGGCATCATTCTTGGACTTGGCCATATTTGTACAGAAGCTTGTAGCTCTCAAAATGCCTAGGACTCAACTTTTAGTTCATTCTTTTAAAAGAACATATGCTCAACAAAATGTCCCTTATTAAAGTCAATTATCTCTTGGGCTCTAGGAATCCAAGGTAATGAATACATGTCTTCTTTTCAAGAAGATTATAATTGAGTGGAGAAAAGGAGAAAACCCAAAATTCCCCAAGGTTATGGTCACATTTTATACATTTGTAGTTTTAGTGATTGTAGAACATCTGGCACAAAGTAGCCACCCAAATATTTTTGGAAGATGTGGTACACAGAGTAAGTACATAGCTCTTCTAGGATTATTATGTCCCATTCCAAATTATGAGTCTTTCTGTGTCATTTCAGATGACAATTAAAGCTCTAGCTCTTTTTTCTTGCTCTCCCAGCTGGCTCATAACATCCAAGTTTTGTAAGACATTACTGCTCCATCTTGATAGGTTATCACTGTGCATTTGTCTGTGGAATGTCTGCCTGAGGACCCCAGACTCCATGGCCTGATTCCAGTTAGCCCGGCCTAGACAGAGACTGTAGGGGACATTTGAATGCTTGAGCACAATTGCAGCAGATCCTGCCACTTTTACATGTTCACCCCACAAATCTAGGGAAAATTAGAAGTAGTCTACTGAACTTAGTTTGGCAAGGAAGATAATATAGATATTCAAAGAACCCAAAACAATTGTGATGAAAAAGGAGTGGTGCAAATTGGCAGTTAAAAACTTATGGGACACAATGAAGCAGTCCTGAGATGGATGTTCATAGAGATACAAGCTTACATAAAAAAGGAACATTTCAAATGAGCAACCTAACCCTACATCTACAAAAACTGGAAGAAAAACAAACAAAGCCAAGAGCAAGTAGAAAGATGGAAATAACCAAGATCACAGCAGAATTGAATGACATAGAGACTAAAAGAACAGTTGTTAAGGATCAATAAATCCAGGATATTGTTCTTTGAAAAGGCAAACAGTATCAACAACCCTTTAAGCAGGCCCATCAAGAAAAAAAAGAGAGAGGACCCAAATAAACACAGTCAGAAATGAAAGAGGAGAAATTATAAATGATACCACAGAAATACAAAGTATTGTAAGAAATTACTATGAAGAAATATATGCCAAGAAATTTGAAAACCTAGGAGAAATGGACAAATTTCTAGGAAAATATAACCTCTCAAAGCTGAATCAAGACATAGAAAGCCTGAACAGACCAACAAAGGTGGTGAAGTCAAAGCAGTAATCAAAAAACTCCTGGCACACAAAAGTTCTGAACTAGATGGTTTCACAGGAGAATTTTACAAAACATTTAATGAGGAACTAAATGCTATCCTTCTCAGGTTACTAAAAAAAATAAAAGAAAAGTGAAGACTCCCAGACTTTTTATGAAGCTACCATCATCCTAATCCCAAAACCACATAAAGATACAACAAAGAAAGAAAATTACAGGCCAATATCTCTGATTAATATAGATGATAAAATCCTCAAAAAAACATAGGCAAACCACATGCAGAAATACATTAAAAAGGCCATACACCCTGATCATGTGGTATTCATTCCAGGGATGCAAGCATGGTACAATAACCACCAATCAACAAACCTAATACATTACATAAGCAAAAGGAAAGACAAAAGTCACATAATCCTATCAATATATGCAGGAAAAGCATTTAATAAGGTACAGCACACTTTATGATAAAAGCACTCAGCAAACTGGGAATAGAGGGAGCTAACCTAATAAAGGCCATATATGAGAAACCTCCAGCCAACATCATACTCAATGACAAAAACTAAAAGCTTTCCCATTAAGATCAGGAAAAAGACAAGGATATCCACTTTCACCACTTCGATTCTACATAGCATTGGAAGTCCTAGCCACAGTGATGAGAGAAGAAAAAGAAATAAAAGGTATCCAAATTGGAAAGGAGAAAGTAAAATTATCGTTGTTTGCAGATGACATAATAGTGCACATAGAAAATCCTATAGAATCCAACAAAAACTACTTTATCTAAAAAGTGAATTTGATAAAACAGCAGGATACAAAGTCAATATTCAGAAATCTAAGGCACTTTTGTGTACCAACAATGAAATATCAATAACAGAAATCAGGAAAAAAATCCCATTGCTATAGCAACAAGAAAAATAAAGTACCTAGGAATAAACCTAACCAAGGAGGTAAAAGACCTGTATGCAGAAAACTACACATCACTGAAGAAAGAAATTAAGGAAGACAAATGAAAGCATATATCATGTTCGTGGATTGTAAGAATTGACACCATCAAAATGCCCATACTACCCAAAGCAATTTATAGATTCACTGCAATCCCTATTGAAATACCAGTGACATATTTCACAGACATAGAACAAACATTTCAAAATTTATATGGAATCATAAATGACCCTGAATAACTGCAGCAATTTTGAGAAAGAAAAATGAAGTAGGAAAGATCAAAGTACCTGTCATCAAACTATATTACAAGCCCACAGTAATCAATACAGTATTGTACTGGCATAGATCAATGAAACTGAATCAAGAGCCCAGAAATAAACCCAAGTATCTATGGTCAATTAACATTCAACAAACAGGGTAGAAGAATAAAATGGAGTAACAGTAGCCTCTTCAACAAATGGAGTTGAGACATCTGGACAGCTACATACGAAACAATGAAAGTCAATAACCAAATTACACCATATACAAAAATAAACTCAACAAGGATAAAACACTTATATATAAGTTGTGACACCATAAAAGTCCTAAGAGAGATGCAAATTTAAACCACAATGAGATACCACTTCACACCTGTGAGTATGGCTATCATAACCAAATCGACAAACAAGTGATAGAGAGGTTTGGAGAAAAGCAAACCCTGGTACACTGTTGATGGGAATGTAGATTGGTGCAGCCACTGTGGAAAACACTATGGAATTTCCTCAGAAATCTAAAAGTGAAACTGCCTTTGACTCAAAAATTTCACTGCTGGGAATATGCCCTAAGAATTCTTAAACACCAATTCAAAAGAACCTATGCATACCAAAGTTCATAGCTTCACAATTTATAATAGCCACATGTTGGAAACAACTTAAGTGCCCAAAAGTAAATAAGTGGATCAAATAGCTATGGTACATTTACACAATGGAATACTACGCAACAGAAAGGAAGAAGGAGCTCATACCCTTCATGACAGCAGGTATGGAACTGGAGAGCATTATGCTAAGTGAAATAAGCCAAGCAGTGAAAGAAAAATACCATATGATCTCACTTGTAAGCAGAACTTAATCAACAAAACAAACACAAACAAAATATGACCAGAGATATTAAAATAAAGAACAATGTGATAGTAACCAGAGGGGAGGGTGAAGAGGGGTAATGGTGGAAAAGAGTGGGAGTACTGTCAAGGAACATGCATAAAGGACACATGGACCTACCAAAGGGTGTAGCTTTGAGTGTGGGAGATGGGGATTGGTGAGGCAGAGGGGCATGATGTGGTGAAAATGGAGACAACTGTTCTTGAACCACAACAAAAATTTTAAAAAAGAATGAAATGCACTTGAAAAGAAAGGGAAATTAAAAAATATTTTTTGTTGAAGCAAATACAAAAAAAAAAGGTAGAAGAAAGAAAAGCTATAGAGGTATAGCCATCATTTTTTGTTAGGGAACAACCTCAGGTTGTTTGAACCCCACTTGGCATTACACAGAGACTAGCCACTCACCTGGTCAGGAATGGGCCCAGACCAAGATTCAGAGAGGTGGAGTGGTTATAGAGAATGTGGATGACCAAGATGATTCTTCCCCTTACCAGGACTCACTGTAGAAATCAACAGTAAGGAATCTTAACTGTCAACCCAGAAACAGCATGACCATGGAAGCATATCAGAATAGCTGTTCAAAGCCAGAGCTCTGGGACTAACTTGACCTATGTACCAGCTTGTGTGCTTTGGGCACATAACCAAAGATAACAATCTTTTCATCTAAGGCAGATAAGAGAAAATTGTGACCACTAAGGATGTTGTGAAGATTAAATGAATTAGTATAGGGATAGGCCATAGTTAATTCTCAGCACAGAGCAACTACTTTAGAAAAAAAATTGTGAGAAAATAGTATATGTTTTCTTCTTCAGTCACACTGTGTTTCAGATGTCTTAAGACCAGGCAGAAATTTAAGTTAGAGCCATGGTTTTTCAAATGGTTGTCCAGACCACAGTGCTGTATTATCTCAGTTATAGCACCAGGAAATTCCCATCATTGTAATGAATCACAGCATGTATGCACACAGATGCAGGGCTCTGGGCTTTGCTCAGTGAACAAATGCCAGACACTGCAATATCCTAATGATATGGTGAGCATAGAACCCAAAACTGTAGCCTGGTTATACAGTAGAGGATGTGATGAAATCAGCTTGTTTATGGAATATTTTCCCTAAATGATAAGGTATTTCATTTGGCTCCTGCCCCCTTATGTAGCAATTTCTTCTAAAGCAAACAGTAAAAGATTTTAAATGCGGCTGGAAAACTAAAACTTGTCTTAGTATAAGAATTGTTAAAGCCATCTACTAGAATATAATAGATCTGTAATATAAAACATACAGAGCTGTGTTGCTCAAGATAATTTAATGATAAAATAGCATTTCCTGGATGTGAAGAGAAACATTTCTGCTTGGCCACTGGAACTTTCTGGAGAAAGGCACTGTATATATGCAGTGTGATAATAGTTATTTTGAATTTCAAAGAGGAAAAAGTTGTGAATTTTGCCAAATAAACACTGAAGATATCAACATTATTTGCAGATGATTTTGAAAGTTTTTTTTTAAAGAATTGTGAAAAAAATTGAGAAACAAGAGCATTGGTTTGAATAAAAGAGAATTAAATTTTGCAGTTTGTGTTTTATTTTGAATACATGTAATAAATGACATTTCTGTACTATGAGTGCAAAAGTCAAAGTAGCAATGTGATGGATGGGACTCTGCAGTCAAGTCAGGCAGAACACACAGCATATGTCCGTGTGATGAGGACTACATTTCTCTAGAAAGAATGTGCATGTAGGTTTCTCTCTCTCTCTCTCTCTCTCTCTCTCTCTCTCACACACACACACACACACACACACACACAATTTTCCCTGTCTGAACTTTTCCAGAACTGTTGGGGTCCACTCTGCCTGGTCTCAGGAAGCTGTAACTCCCTGTGGCTAAGGCTGAGTGAGAGACCTCCGGACCTGAAGCCACTAAGGAGACAAGCTTATCTCCCTGGCAGGAGCACTGTTTCTGCTCCTTGCCTGGCCCCCAATGCTTGATCAGTTAGCCAATGATGAGTAAGATTCCCCAAGGGGAGAATCACCTAAGACAGGCATGATCACATGGAGGCCCCAGGGAAGGACTTGGAGGGCTGTGGAAATGAGGGGGTGATCGACATTGACCCCAGCCCCCTCGGCTTTGACAAAGCCTGAGTCCTTATTCTGGCTGTGAGAAATCCAAGTTTCCCAGTTGCCTTTGTCTCCTCTGTCTGACTTAGGTCTGCGGAAATAACAGGGATGGTGCAGTCCAGACAAGAGTCGGTGGACCCTGGGGGTAATTAGACCTGAGTCATAGGATATGCAAGATCCCATGAGACCTACGTGCTGAGGATGCTCTTCAATATGAAGGCACAGGCAGGCAAAAAATCTAGCCCTGTAGTTTTTTAAGTGATAAAACCCCAAACTCAGAGTGAACTCTGTCAACTCTTTGAAAGATACCTAATCATTTGATCTTCCCTGCCAGACTATAATCCACAAACTGTATCCGTACCCCTACCCAATACTGCCTAATAAAAAGCCTACTCAGGAGGTGACTCGGCACACTGTCCACTAGAGAGAGTGGTCATGCCATTCCTATCCTTCAAAAGGACTCAGTAGTCTGTATGTATGTTTTCTCATATCATGAGCAGCTGCAGCATTCACGGTCACTGCTGGCCAGTGGCTGCCTCACAGAACCATTGTCTACTTAGCTCTGCAAAACATGTTTTAATATTGCTCCATTCATTGACTCTAATTTTGAGCTTATTCTATTCTTATATTAATTGATGCTTATTTTCTTAGCTTTCATTTTTACACAAAATGATGATCAGTGAACATACAGGGCTTTAAACATGACATAGTCCCAGCTTATGCCATATATATATAACTGCTTTTTAGTCATTAAAAGCTTAAATGCAAACTTTTAGTTCTTTTAAACATAGATCCATACAAATATTAACAAAATCAGTTGTTTGCATTAACCAATAATTTACATATAACTTAAATGGGTCTATTAATTGAATTTTTTTAAAAAAACCCTTAGAATTATATTAGGTATGTATTAACCTCAAGAAAGATAATCCAAGTAAGCAAAGGTAATCAAGGACCTCATTCAGGGGTAAGATGGCAGAGGACTGCATGGAGGCCATACTTCCCTCCACCCAGGACTAATCTGGAATTACAAAGAAATTGTGGAGAAATCACCCAGAACAAACAAATGAACAATAGCAAGAGAAAAGACTGATAACCATGGACAGACAGAAGAATCAGAACAGCACAACCTGGCTGCACCAGCACAATGGCATATGAGACATGGTGTGCAGTGTGACCCTCAGTCAACCAGCTGAGTGGAAGGACCTACCAAAATGATCCAACAACAATCAGAACCTAATTACCTCCCGAGAGACAACATAAAAGGCATAAAGGACATCCTAAGAACATCAAGTTCAGGAGATCAAGTTGTGCACCACTGAATCTCACAGTTCTCCTACCTTAAAAGTTCATATCACAAATTCAAGGACACAAAACAGATCAATTTAAGAAGCAGAAGCAAATAAGAAGAGTTCATAAAAAATGGGAAGACAAAGGAACAATCCCCAATTGAAAGGAAAGGAGCAGTTTTCAGAAAGAGTGCTAAGTGAAGTAGAGGCGAGTCAAATATCAGATACTGAGTATAAAACAATGGTTATAAGGAAGCTTACTGAGCTCAGTGAGAATTACCGAAATTTATAGGGTAACTATGAGGAACTTAGTGCAAAATATATCAGAATGAAAATGGACATATAATTTATCAAGAGGCATCAAGAGGAAATGAAAAACAATTACAGAATTGAAAAACACAGTGGAAGGAATTGAAAGCAGGCTAGAGGAAGCAGAGGACCAAATCAGTGAGCTGGAGGACAAGGTAGAAATAAACTACCAAAAAGAGCAAGAAAAGGAAAAAAAAAAGCCTCAAAAAGGATGAAGAGGAGTTAAGGAAATTGCAGGACAATATGAAACTAAGTAATATCCATATAATAGGGATACTAGAAAGAGAAGAAGAGGTGAAAAGGAAAGAAAATCTGTTTGAAAAAGTAATGATGGAAATTTCCCTAATATGATGAGAGAAACACTCATACAAGTCCAGGAAGCACAGAAGGTCCCAATCAAGAACCTAAAGAAGCCCACTCTAAGAGACATATTAATTAAAATGGCAAAATTCCAAGACAAAGAGAAAATCCTAAAGGTAGCAAGAGAGAAACAGGAAATAATATACAAGACTCAATAAGGCTAGGAGCAGACTTCTCAACAGAAACACTAAAAAGCCACGATGGCATACCAAGAAATGTTCCAAGTAATGAAAAACAGAAGTCTTCAACCAAGACTACTCTATCCGGCAAGGATTTCAATTAAAATAGAAGTCAAAATAAGGAGTTTCCCACACAAAAGAAGGCTGAAAATATACAACTCCACTGAACCAGCAATGCAGGGTATGCTAAAGGGAATGCTATAGGAAAAGGAAGAAAAAAAATGAGACAGAGAGGTACACAGTTACAAAGGGGAAAAATGAATAAAAACCTATAAATAACAACCTTACATGTTACTGAATTAAATACCCCAATCAAAAGACATGGAGTAGCTGAATGGATAAGAAAACATGACCCACATATTTACTGCCTATACACTGAGGGCAGCCCTGCCTGGTCTCAGGAAGCTGTGACTCCCTGTGACTTAGGCTGAGTGAGAGACCTCCGGACCAGGAGCCACTAAGAAGACAAAAACTTATTCCCCTGGCATGAACTGCTACCTGTTCTGTGCCTGGCCTTTAAATGCTTGATCAGTTTACCAATGATGGGTAAGACTCCTTAATGAAGAGGAAACCTAAGACAGGGGCTGATCACATAAAGGCCTCTGGAATGAGACTCACGAGGCTGTGGAAATGAAGGGGCTGTGGAAAGGAAGGGGTGATCGTTATCAACCCCTGCCCCCTCTTAGCCTGAGTCTTTGTACTTAGATGTGAGAATTCCAAGTCTCTTGGCTGCCTCTGTCTCCTGCCCTTCTCAGGGCTAAGCAAACAGCCAAAGGGGCAGCTCAGACCGGAGACGGCGGACCCCCAGGATAATCAGGCCTGGGACATAGAATATGCAAGATCCTGTGCGATCTGTTTGCTGGAGGATGTTATTAACTTAGAATTTGAAAGCACAGACAGGAAACCAAAACTAGGCCTCTGAGCCATATAGTCCTTTTCATATGATAAAACTCCAATCTCTGCCAGGAATCACAACAGGGACTCTGTTAACATCTTTGTAAGTTACCTGTTCTTTTTGATCACTTCTGCCAGACTGTGAGTCCACAAACTGTGTCTACTTTCTCAATAAAAACCCACTGGGACAAAGGAACAGGGCTCTCCCCATGAGAGGGTTAGCGATGGGCTCTCCCCACGAGAGGGTTAGCCATGTTCTCTGCATCCCCACAGATTCATGGTAGATTCTGTGAATTACGTGTGTTTAATGAACAGCTGCAGCTGAGATGAATACTGCAGGATGTCCGGGATGTCCGGACTGGTAAATTTCTTCACACCTATAAGAAACCCTCCTCAGAAAAAAAAGTCCTACACGTACTGAAAGTGAAGGGCTGGAAACAAATATTCCAAGCAAATGGACAGGAAAAAATGCTGTGGTCGCAATACTAATATCAGACAAAATAGACTTCATAACAAAGGCCATAAAAAGATACCCAAAAAGACATTTCATAATATTCAGGGGAAGAATCCATCAAGAAGACATAAACATTATGAACATATATGCACTGAACATAGAAAAACCCAAATACATAAGGAAAACTTTGGAGGACTTCAAGAATGAGATAGACAGCAGCATATTTATACTAGAGGATTTTAACATCCCACTGTAAAAAATGCATAGAACCTCCAAACAAAAAATCAACAAGGGTATTGCAGCATTGAACAATGCTCTAGATCTAATGGATTTAATTAATATATGTAGAACTTTTCATCCCAAAGAAGGAAAAATACACATTCTTTTCAAGTGCACATGGAACATTTTCAAAGATAGACAACATGATACAACACAAAATAAACCTCTACCAATTAAAGAGATTTGAAATCACTTCAAGCATTTTCTCAGACTACAAGTGACTGAAACTAGAAACCAACCTCAAGGAAAAAAATAAAAAACACTCCAATTCATGGAGATTGAATAGCATGCTATTAAACAATGAATGAGTTAACAATGAGATCAAGAAGGAAATCACAAGTTTCTGGAAACAAATGAAAATAAACACATGGCTGTCCAAAACTTATGGGACACAGTGAAGGCAGTCCTGAGAGGGAAGTTCATAGCAGTATGGGCTAACCTAAAAAAGATAGAAACATTTCAAATAAACAACCTAACCATACATCTACAAGAACTGGAGGAAAAACAACAAAGAATGCCCAGGGTGAGTAGAAGGATAGAAGTAACCAAGATCAGAGCAGAATTAAACAACATAGCATCTAAAACAACAATCCAAAGTATCAGTAAATACAGGAGCTGGATCTTTGAAAAGATAAACAAAGTAACAGCCTTTAAGCAGATTCATCAAGAAAAAAAGAGAGAGGACTGAAATAAACACAGTGAGAAATGAAAGAGGAGAGATTACAACTGATACTAGAAGAATACGAAGGAGTGTAAGAAATTACTACAAGCAACTCTATGCCAAGAAATTTGAAAACCAGGGTGAAATGGACAAATTTCCAAAAAATACAATCTCTCAAAACTGAATGAGGAAAAGGAGAAAGCCTAAATTGATCAATAACAAATGATGAAATCAAAACAGTAATAAAAAAAACTCCCAGCGCCCTGGCTTGCATAGCTCAGTGGATTGAGCATGGGCTGCGAACCAAAGCATCGCACGTTCGATTCTCAGTCAGGGCACATGCCTGGGTTGCAGGCCATGGCCCCCAGCAACTGCACATTGATGTTTCTCTCTCTCTCTTTCTCCTTCTCTTCCTTCTCTAAAAATAAATAAATAAAATATTTAAAAAATAAATAAATAAAATCTTAAAAAAAAAACAACAAAAAACTCCCAGCACACAAAACCATGCACCTAATGGTTTCTTAAGAGAATTTCTAAACAATTTTAAGGAAGAACTAAATGCTCCCTTTCACAGAATATTCCAAAAAATCTTTAAAGTGGGAAGACCTCAAACTCTCTTTATGAAGCCACCAACATCCTAATTCCAAAACTAGTAAAGACACCACAAAGAAAGAAAACTATAGGCCAATATCACTGATGAACATAGATGCTAAAATCCTCAACAAAATATTGGCAAACCACATCCAGTAATACATTGAAAAGATCATACACCATGATCTAGTGGGGTTCATTTCAGGGATGTAAGGATGGTACAATAATTAGAAACTAGAAAACATAATACATCACATAAACAAAAGGAAATACAAAAATCACATGATCATATCAATAGATGTGGAAAAAGCATTTGATAAGAAACAGCAACCATTTATGATAAAAACACTCAGTAACATGGAAGTAGAGGGAGCTTTCCCCAATATGATAAAGGCCATATACAATACCTGTAGTGAACATGACACTCAGTGGACAAAAACTAAAAGCTTTCCCACTAACATCAGGAAAATTACAAGGATGTCCTATTTCACCACTTCTGTTCAACAGAGTATTGGAAGTCCTAGATACAGCAATAAGACAAGAAAGAGAAATAAAAGGCATCTAAATTGGACCTGAGGAAGGAAAACTGTCAATGTGTGCAGATGATATGATAGTGTACATAGAAAACCCTATAGACTCACCAAAAAATCTACTCAACCTAATAAGTGAATTTGGCAAAACAGCAGGGTTCAAAGTATTATTTGGAAATCAAAAGCATTTTTATACACAAACAACAAAAGATCAGGATCAGAAATCAGGGAAAAAATCCCATTTGCTATAGTAAAAAGAAAAATAAAATACCTAGAAATAAGCCTAACCAAGGAGGTAAAAGACCTTGTACTCAGAAAAGTATACAAAATTGAAGAAAGAAATTAAGGAAGACATAAATAAATGGAAACATATGCTGTTTTCATGGCTTGGAAGAATTAACATCATCATGTCCATACTACCCAAAGCAATTTATAGATTCAACTTAATCCCTATTAAAATACCAATGGCATATTTTACAGATACAGAACAAACATTTCAAAAATTTATGTGGAACCATAAATGACCAAAAATAGATGCAACAATTTTGATAAAGAAGAACAAAGTAGGTTGGATCATCATTCCTGACATAAAACTCCATTACAAGGCCACTGTAATCAAAACAGTATGGTATTGGCATAAGAATAGACACATAGATCAATGGAACAGAATGTAGAGCCCAGAAAGAAACCCAAGTCTCTATGGTCAATTAATATTTGAAAAAGGGGGCAGAAGCATAAAATAGAGTAAAAATAGCCTATTCAACAAATGGTATGGGAAGATCTGGGCAGCTACATACAAAAAAAAGTACTCTACCACCCACCATACTGAAAAATAAATTCAATGTGGATGAAAGACTTAAATGTAAGTGGTGACATCTTAAAAGTCCTAGTGGAGATCCTTAGCAGCAAAATCACGGATACCCCACACAGCAATATTTTCACTCACTGATATGTCCCTTTGAACAAGAGACATAAGGGAAAGAATCAATAAATGGGGCACCATCACAATGAAAATCTTTTGTAAGTTTAAAGAAAACATCAGCAAAATGAAAGGGGAATTAACTGTATGAGAAAATATATTTGCAAATGATATCTTGGACAAAGGTTTGATTTCCAAAACATATAAAGAACTCTCAGGACTCCTCTCCAAGACAAGCAGCCCAAATATAAAATATCTGGTAATAATCATGTAAAATATTCTCAAAATTGTGTGGAGTTTTTACAAAAGCATGAAAATTATGTATGCCTAAGAATGTCCTGGGTGTATGCATGTACATGATGAAAGAATGAAAAGAGGGTGAGGGAGTGCTGATGTACATGCTGAGGGAAGGAAGACAGGGCAAAGGAATGTCTCTCCTTTGCCCAAAGCACCTGAACAGACACTTCACCCAGGAGGACATATAGAGGGCACAGAGACACAGGAAAGGATGCTCAGCATCACTAGCCATCAGAGAGATTCAAATTTAAACCAGAATGATATACCACTTAACACTAGTGAGACTGGCTATCATCGCCAAATAAACAAACAAGAAGTGCTGCTGAGGTTGTGGAGAAAATGGTTCCCTAGTACACTATTGGAGGGAATGCAGGCTGGTGCGGCCACTATGGAAAACAGTATAGAATTTCCTCAGAAATCTAAAAACAAAACTGCCTTTTGATCTGGCAATTCCATTGCTGGATTACACCCTAAGAATCCTACAACACCAAGTCAAAATAATCTATGCACCCCAAAGTTCATAGCAGCACAATTTACAATAGCCGTGTTGGAAGCATCAAAAGTCCCATCAGTAAATAAGGGTGATCAAAAACTGGTGTATTTACACAACAGAATACTATGCAGCAGAAAGAAAGAAGGAACTCTTACCCTTCGCAACAGCAGAGGTGGAACTGGAGACCATTATGCTAAGTGAAATAAGCTAAGCAGTAAAAGACAAATACCATATGATATCACCTATATTTGGAACCTAATTAACAAAACAAACTAGAAGGAAAATCTAACCAAAGACATGAAATAAAGAACAAACTGGTTAAGTAACTTATTCAATATACATGGACTAAGGATTATTTGTGCATTATAATTACTTATATAATGCTTTGGAATTTTCTCTTTTTTTAAGTTTATGGTAAACATTTATTTTTTCTAAGCACTTTCACTTAGAGCATCTTTTTTCATCTGGTGACAGTTATGTGAGCTACAATGTCTTAATATCCTAATTTATACCCATGAGGAAACTGAGGAATAGTTAAACTGAATATCCAAGAGCCCTGTCTCTGATTCCATTTATGTGTCTGTCACAGTGAATAGTAGTTCGCAGCTTAGGTTGCCTATTAAAGTACTTGGAGCATTAAAAATCATAATGCCCATATTTGGCCACCAGACCAAATAACCAGAACTCCTGGGGTGGGACTAGGATGAAGGATTCCAGTGTGCAACCCATGTTGAAACCCAATCATCTAGATCATGGGTCCACAACCTCTGGGTCATGGATCAGTCTGGACCTGTTAGGAATTGGGCTGCATAGCAGGAGGTGAACTTAAGTGTAATGCCCTTGAATAATCCCCAAACAATCCCCTCCACCTCAGTTCATAGAAAAATTACCTTCCACAAAACTGGTACCTGGTGCCTAAAAAGTTGGGGACTGCTGGCCCAGATCAAGCACTTCCCTTTTGCAAATATTCATTGATTTTTTAATTCATACCTGATTTCACTCTTTGAGCCAAATTGGAAATGTACACTGAGGACTACAACTCAGAACTTCATCTGAGATTTTATTGTCAAAGTATTTGCTCTAGCTGTCACCTGATATTTCTTCTTTGATTTGCTTTTTATTTCAATGCCAGATATTGTAAGTGTCATTCCAAGAAAGGAGGGTGGTGTGTGGGCAGGAGGCTCTGTTTCTGTCATGAAAGTTAAGATTAGTCTTTCCTTTCCTAGAGATGAGTCAATGCCTCATGAAGTGTTCCCCCAGAAGGGAATATTGTAGCACTTCATTCAAAATTATTTGGATAAGTCACAGAGTTTCCTCAAAATTCACTACTGTGATCAGCTTGTAGACTCATTCATTGTGTTTAACATTGCTCTTCTTTAATACACTTCACACATGAATTATAGGCTTTATCAGATGGGCTGCCCAGTCTGCTGTTCTGTCTGTGGAACAATGTCTCCAGGGACCAGGAGCTTTAGATCTTCAAGCGGTGGTTTCCATGAAGGTGTGTGTGTGTGTGTGTGTGTGTGTGTGTGTGTGTGTGTTCACTGTATCTGGCCTTTAACTGCACTCAAAACAGTACCAGTGCTCTAGAAGAAGAGACTTCTGGCAACTGCCTTCCACATAGACTCACTCTCCTCTGGGGAAATGCAGGTGGAGGCAATCTGGGTAGTTGTCCTTCAGTTCATGGGTTCTCAACCATTTGTAAATGTCCCTCCTATGGTTATTAACACATGAGGTCAATACTGCAGCAATCTAAGGCTTGATTAAATTAATCTTCTGGATAATTCCAAGAAAACACTTTAGGAAATCTGACTCTACCTTTATATTGTTAAAAATGATTAAAGAAGATAATTCAGGTGATACAGATGAACTTTTTTCAACATTTCATGAAGTGAACAACCTCAATTTGGAGAACAACAAAATGAGTTCTAGGCAAGAATTTTATAGGATAAAAAATAAAGAATAAGGAAGATAAAAATAAATATCTTACAGACTGGGGCCACATAGATCACCTTGTTTGGAGTGAAAAGGAATGATGAAATAAGTATAGAACCCAGAATTGGCTTGGTGTTTTGGCATTGGCTAACTGGATAGATATAATGTATTTTTGGTCAAATGGAGTGTTTACAGGGATACAAAAGTAATCTAAGTTTGAGGAGTGGCTACATCTTGGTCTGAAAATTTATTTCAATGATGCCTTGAATCATACAAGGGTATATTTTTCATTGTGTATTAGAACTCTAGTATTGACCAATGGCTGTATTTACTTAAACTGTCCCGGTGTATTTAGTGTAAAGATTAAGATTTTGAGACTCAAGAGGTAACATGACTGAAGAAAACCATTTTTGTTATTTTCTTACTTTTATTCACTAAACTATATCCAGTGAATATGTAGGTTTTTAATAGGTGAATTACATATATTAGAAAAAATAAATATTTGGTCTTCTAGATCCATTTTAATTTTTTAGTTGCAATGGACTTAAGTGCAAACTTTCACAATGTGGGTGGGATAAAAAGAAAACCAAGCCATGAGAGCAGGGTCAACATTGAACGTCAAGACTCAGGCCATTGCTGAAAATTCTGAGTTGGCACTAATAGTGCTTGAGAAAACAATCTGTACCTAACAGTTTCTTTCTGAGTTTTATTAGGTTGGAAGTCAAAAAGTCTGTTTACTTTTTTTCCATAAAATAAAAGCCACATCTTTCATATTCACCAACAACTTTATTGACATGGATATTTTTAGTATGCCATTTATCTCTCACATGGTATGATATTGATTGTTCTCAATTAACACCTCAAGTAGATTGCTATGAACTTCAACTGGTCTACCAAATCATAGAGTACCATCCAGTGAGAAGTCTCCACCATGAAACTTTGCAAAACACTTTTGACACGTTAGATCAGTCAAAGCACCTTCCCCATACACAGTACAAATCTTTTTTCTTTTTGCATTTCAATTGCATTTTTACCTTTCTTCAAATAATAAACCATAATATGCTGAAGATGTTGCTTATTTTCATCCATCTTCAATACTACAATGGTTCACAAAAAGTTTTGATAGTTTTTTTAAATTCATGCTGACATGACAGCTGTCACAATACAATCTTACAAAATGGTTTCAAATTAAGTTAAAGACAAATAAGTGCTACTAGAACCATCTTATAGAAAAAACAAACTTTTTTACCAGCCCAATACTTTTTATGAATAAATACCTTCAAGGGGAATTACTGGGATAGAGACATTCATGCATCTTTTGCTTCATATAAATAGGAAGTGGAGTCAATTTCCAGCCCCACCAGCCCTGAAAGGGAACACAGTTTAGTTGAACTATTGTTTTACACAGAGACTATCAGATGTTCTTTAATATATTGTTTTAATAAATAATATGTAGACTTTAGTGTGCTTTTAAAATACTCACTGATTTTATTACAAGTGAACCTGGCTCTTGTTTTGTCATTATACACATCAGTCATCCATACACTTTTCCCTCAAACTTTATGCTCATATCTTTTGCTCATTTGGACAGAGTATTTTTTTCTTACAGATTTGTAAAAGATTTTAAATTTAATGATAAGGCTAAGCATTTTCTGACATGTATTTTACAAACATTTTCCCAATTCATCACATGCTTTTAAATCTTTTAGTAATAACTTAAAATATAAATTATTTCTTAAATTTTACACATTGTTATATCTTAATCTTTTCTGTTTTTATGGTATATTACTGGAGAGCCTCACACTGTTTTAAAAACCATTGAGTTTTTCTAAGTTGGTAATTTTTATCTCCTATAATAGGAGGGCTTTTCAAAGAAAAGTCTTGACTCTCTCCATATGGAACATGATGTTGCTTCTGGATTATAAATTCTATACCCTGACATCATCCCTTCTTTTCAGATTAAATTTTGTCATTGAAAATATTAAACATATATAGTAGATCAAACCATATACAGAAACCTCATTTATTCACCTTGTAGATTCAATAATTATCATCGCTTAGTCATCCTTATTTCATCTACCTCTTACTAAGTTTTTGCTTTGAAGCAAATTCTTGATATCATATTACTTCAGTTATAAATCAGTATCTATTCCCAACAAGAAATCATTGAAAACACATTTATTGTATTATTTTATACCTACTGCAATAATCATTAATTCTTCAATAGGTATTCACATAAAATTTACATTAAAACTATTGTTTTAAATATGCTTTGCTAGATTCAGGATCCCGCATTGCACTTGGGTGATGTATAACTTAGATCTCCTTTAATATGTAGTAGTTTTTCTTCTCTTTTTCATGAAAATGTTGATGCAACTATGTGACTGTCCTATGGAGTATATTATGTTCTGAATTTAGCTGATTTCCCTCTCAGTAAAAAAGTTATTTTTTTATCTTCCATGCTTTCTATAAACTGGTGGTTATATCCAAGGCTCAATTAAACTCTTTTTTGTTTGTTTGTTTGTTTGTTTGTTTTTTGGTAAGAGTGCTTTATGTAAATCCTATACACTTCCTGTTACATCATACTGAGAAGCAATAATGTCTGTCTATGTCACTTTTAATTGTAGTAAGGCTGATTGATGAGTTCAGGTGTTATGTACCTAGGGACCACCAATTGTCTACATTTCCATTGAAAATTTGCTCTGGAATTCAGAGCTGGTGGCTGGCGTGTTGGTTAGGAAGTCAGAAACAGTTAGATTCAAATGTTGGTTCTGTAGTCACTAGTTCTGTTTTGGGCAACTGTTCAATCTCTCAGACTTATCAAGGCTTACTCAGCTTTGAGGAACATGTTCTGTTAGAGCACTGTTGGAGTGGGTTCTTTTCTTTACAGGGTTTTGGTGAAGAATTATAGCTGCAATTTACTTCCATTAGTTTAAGCAAATGGAATTTGTTTAGATGACCTTAGAGTTCTTTCTGAGGCTAAGGTGACAGGATGAATTATCAGGCAACTCATGGCTGGGTTACTCATGTGTTTAGAGGAAACCTGTGGGCAGAAGAGTTCATCCAGCTGTAATAGCTCAATGAAGATACTAATTCTGCCAGATTTGGATCCTGTGGACAGAGCCCAGAGGTCTATAAATTCACATTTACTTTTCAAGTCCTGGTTTATAACAGCTTGCCAATGTGTCACCAAGATAAAGATGGATTTATGACTACATTTTAGTAATTAACTTTACTGAAACCAATGCTTGGTCACGTCATAGGCAAGACTCCATGTGGTTCTAATCAATGGTTGAGGGAGAAACTGCATTTATGCAGGAAAAGCTAAATGGAGAGCTGCAGCTGAGCAACTACCAAAAGGTAACCATGTGCATGGTGTGCACCACCACCAGGGCCAGTTCAGTAAGGCAGAAAATTCTACAGCTGCCATTCATCCACAAATACTGTTAACACCTATGATGTGGCAGACACGTTTTTAGGTTCTTGGGATATTTTATCTTCATAACTTCAAAATAAAGTTACCTTTCTCCTTGGAGCTATTGCATATTGTAATTGGGTGTGCATGTGTGGGGAAACAGCCAACAGAAAACTGAACTAATCCATAAATAATAGAGCAAGTCAGAAAGTGATACAAACCATACTAAAGAACTTATAGAGTGGACTAAGGGGGTTTAGAGTGCCCAGGGAAATGTGTGGATTGTATTTTGAAGTGGGGTAATCAGGGAAGGCCAGACAACAATGGCTTCTTCAGACCCCATGTGCTCAGTAACCTATTTGCTCAGCACTGATCTGGGCCCCAAGTGAAACTGTCATGCACAGAAGATTCACTGCACCCTAAATGGCTGCTTCACATACCCAAATATCTTGCCACTCAACCCTCTGCTACCTGCTCTCTGTGTCATGTAGGTGGTCCCAAATCTTCTGCCTCCCACCGAAGTTCTTCTTCAGGCCATGATTTCAAGTTCAGCTCCCTCTGGGTCTTACTGTGCTTTATTTATCCCCTTAAAGGAGACTTCCTCCCAGCTCAAAAGGGACTAAGAAGCCTCCTGATCTCCATTTTTCAGGGACAGTACTGCTTCTCAAGAAGACTCTGCACTGGTAAGTTTTGGGCATTCCTAGAAGAACACTATGTCATTATCTCTACCATCATCTCCATCAGCAACACCATTAGCATTACCATCACTATCATTTTATCCTTCCTAAAACTCCAATCAGGAAGAGTCACATGTAAGGCACACATCAGCCTGGTGAACAGAACTGTTCTGAGTCTGGCCTGGTGGGCTGACCTGGCCAAGGCTTTTTCATCACAACACAACTTTTCCCTCCTTAGATAGAGACTTTTCATCAGATGAATCATGCCTAATACACTTGCTGGAGCCAGACAGTTGGCTTCCCAGACTGTTTACTGCAGCACAGACTTTGTCTCTTAGGGATTCTTAGGAAACAACAAGGTAGAGAAAACTGTCATTGTTTTGCTTAAAAAGAAAACTGCAGGTCTGGAAAAAAGCCAATCCTCAGGAGAAAAGAGTTCTTATCTGCCACCTATTCTATTCAGTGTCATGCAGAATAACTTTGGGGCCACTGTAGTGACATACCTTTGGCACAAGAGAGGCCTGCTTGCAGAAGCAGTGACAGAACACTTTCATGAGCCTTATCTGGGAGGTCCTAATCACTCCCCAGTTGGTAGCTGTTGTCACTCCCTTCAGGGGTGTGGTCCACAGACTCAGAGCTGGTGTACAGTGAGAAAATACTAGAGTGTTTTCCTTATCTCTTCTTTTGCACTTTTGACTGATTCTGAGTCAGTTAGACATTGTTTTGTTTGGTGTGTGTGTGTGTTCATTTTATTAAATTTAGGGTGACATTGGTTTATTGGGTTGATTTTCAAGTGCACATTTATATGATACATGATGTGTATATTGCATTGTGTGCTTACCACCCAAGTCAAACAATTTCACCATATATTTGGCCCCCTTTACCTTTACTACCCCCACCACCTTCTCCTTTCCTCTGGTAACCACCACTCTATTGTCTGTCTGGGAGTATGAGTT
Source organism: Tonatia bakeri (assembly GCA_004024845.1). Taxonomy (NCBI): domain Eukaryota; kingdom Metazoa; phylum Chordata; class Mammalia; order Chiroptera; family Phyllostomidae; genus Tonatia; species Tonatia bakeri. Next base: position 16,679 of record PVIA01002960.1, on the reverse strand, counting down.
TTACTTTTATACCCCATATGTGAATGAAATCATGTAGTCTATAGCTTTTTCTGACTGACTCATTTCACTTAGCATGGTATTATCAAGATCCATCCACATTGTTACAAATGGCAGTATTTCATCTTTTCTTATGGCTGAGTAGTTTTCCATAGTATATACATACCTCATCTTTATCCAATCCTCAACTGAAGGGCACTTTGGTTGTCTTCATGTCTTGGCCATTGTGAATAATGCTGAAGTAAACATAGAGGTGCATATATCTTTGTAAATAAATATTTTCAAAAAATTTAAGTAGATAGCTAGAAGAGGGATCGCTGGGTCATATGGTAACTGTACTCTTAATTTTTTGAGGAACTGCAATACTGGTTTTGATAGTGGTTGTACAAGTTTACTTTCACAGCAGCAGTGAATGAGTGTTCCTTTTTCCCTGAAAGCTCTCCAATACTTGTTATTACCTGTCTTGTTGATAATAGCCATTCTAATAGGTGTGAGGTGATATCTCCTTGTAGTTTTGATTTGCATTTCCTTAATAGCTAGTAAAGGTGAACATCTTTTCACATATCTGTTGGCCATGTGTATGTGTTCTTGGGTAAGATGTCAGTTCAAGTGCTCTGCCCATTTTTTTAATTAGTTTTTTTTTTTTTTTTTTGGTATTGAGCTGTATGAGTTCTTTATATATTTTGGAAATTGACCACTTCTTGAAGCTGTTTGCAAATATCATATCTCATTTGGTTAATTGCCTTTTTATGTATTTATCTATGTATTTATTTATTTATTTTTTTGTAGAGAACAATTTTAGTTTGATACAGTCCCATTCATTTATATTTGTCTTTCTTTACTTTCCTTGCCTTTGGGGTCAAAATCATAAAATATTCTCTATTTTCAAGGTTCATAAGTTTAGTACCTATATTTTCTTCTATGTGCTTTATTGTTTCAGATCTTAAATTTAGGTCTTTGATACATTTTGAATTAATTTTTGTACAAAAGGAAAACCTGTGATCTAATTTCATTCTTTTGTATGTCACTTTCCAATTCTCCCAGCATCATTTGGTGAAAAAGCTTTCTTTTCTCCATTGTGTGTTTTTGACTCTGTTGCCCATATACCTGTGATTTTACTTATGGGCTCTCAATTCTCTTCCATTGATTTGTATGTCTATTTTTCTGCTAGTACCATGCTGTTTTGATTATCATAGTTATTTGAAGTCAGAGAGTATGATGACTCTAGCTTTATTCTTTTTTCTCAGGATTGCTTTGGCTCTGTGGGGTCTTTTGTGGTTCCACACAAATTTGATAATTTTGTGTTAGATTTATTTAAAATATGATAGTGGGATTTTGATGGAGACTGCATTAAATCTGTACATTGCTCTGGGTAATATGGCCATTTTAACTATGTTGATTATTCCAATCTATGAATACAGAATGTTTTTCCATTTCACAGTGTGTTTTACGATATCTTTTGATAATGCTCTGCAGCTTTAAGTATATAGGTCCTACATATTCTATATTATGTTTATTCCTAGGTATCTTGTTCTTTTGGTTACAACTGCAAAAGGAATTGTTTTTTTGTTTTTTTCTGAAGTTTCATTTTTAGTGTATAGGAATGCAGTGGATTTTTGTACATTGATTTTGTATTCTGCAACTTTACAGTATTTGCTTATTGTTTCTAATACTTTCAATATTGCACCTTTTTTATTTTTAGTTATATTTTATTGATTATGCTATTATAGCTGTCCTGATTTTCCACCCTTTGCCCCCCTCTACCCAGTACCCCCCACTTCCTCAGGTAATCCCCCCACCATTGTACATGTTCATGGGTCATGTGTATAACTTCTTTGGCCACTCCATTTCTTATATGGTATTTTACATGCCCATGGCTATTTTGTAACTACCTATTTGTACATCTTAATATATCATAAAAAGAAAAAAAAAGCAACACAAAGTCAGCAGAATAAAAGCAACATTAAAAATTAGAACAGAATTGAATGAAGTAGAGAGCAAAAATACTACACAAAAATAATCTTTGAAAAGATTAATAACACTAACAAAATCCTGGCTACACTCACTATGAAAGAAGCTCATATAAAGAAAACTGAAAAAAAAATCAAAATTGGAAATGAAAGAGAAAAAGTTACCAGAGGCATCACAGATATACAAAGGATCATACTAGATTACTGTGAAGGACTGTATGTCACCAAATTCAATAACTTAGAAGAAATATATAATTTTCCTAGATTGAATCATGAAGAAATGCAAAATCTAAATAGATCTATAAACAGTGAGGAATTTGAAACAATCATCAAAAACAATTGCTAAAGCCTGGGATCAGATGGCTTCACTAGTGAATTCTACCAAACATTCAAAGAAGATTGATACTTATCCTTCTCAAATTCTTCCACAATTTTGAAGAAGAGGCAATAATTCCTAATACATTTTATGAGGCTGACATGACCCTGATAGCAAAACCTGGCAATGATAACATACACAAAAAGAAAGTGACAAACCCATATTTCTGATGAATACTGAGGCAAAAATCCTAAACAAAATACTAAGCAAATGAAATGCAAGAATACATTAAACAATGATAGACCATGATCAAGACGGATTCATTCTAGGTACACAAAGGATGGCTCAACATATGCAAATTGATCAATGTAATACACCACATTAACAAAACAAGCATAAAGATCATATGATCTTATCAATAGATGTAGAAAAAGTATTTGAGGAGATATAACATTCACTTATGATGAAAATACTCAATAAAATGAGTATAAAAAGAAAGTACCACAACATAATAAAGGCCATATAAAACAGACCTTCAGCCAATATCATTCTCAATGATGTAAAACTGAAACTTTCTCTCTAAAATCAGAAACAAGACAAGCATTCTCACTCTCACCACTCTTATTTAACATAGTTTTGGGAGTCCTAGCCAGAGCAATCAAGCAAGAGAAAGAAATAAAAGCCATTCAAATTGGGAAGGAAGAAGAAAAAGTGTCACTTTTTGCAGATGACATAATTTTGTATATAGAAAATTTTCTATTTTATTCCCTGTGTTCTAATGAATGAGTACTTTACTCTTGAGAAACTGAGAGTCTAAGGATACCTGTAGTAATGGCATAAATGATGCCACCTAGAATTGACTTCCATCTAACAACTTGAATTTAGAGCTTGTAGAACCAGAGAGGACTAAAAATTCATTCCTTTGATGCTTATCTGCCTCAGTATTCAAAGGAGTGTGAGGCCAGAAAGGTTGAGGAAGATCCCCTGTCTTCCACCCAGATAGGCTTCTCACCCATGCCTGTCTTGGCCATCTGCCCTTGCTCTGATGACAGTATGCACATGGCACATTCTGGCCACCCAAAGCAGAGTCTATTGCTAACATATGAAGCAATGCTCATTATATACCTCATGGAACAAGGGGACAGCTTTGTGTCACAGCTGTACCAGATGGACACTGATCTCTCATTCAGCTGACTTCCTCCTACCACCTCCTGGTCTTGTGTGGAGAGCAGGACCAATAAAATGGCATTGGCCTGATTAAGACAGCATAAAGTATATAGAACAAAGTGGAGTCTCTATGTCTACTAAAATGAATGTCAGTCAGCCATGGCACTTTGGTTCAAAAGGAAACTTACCTAACTCAGAGTAAACACATCTGTCAAGGAGACATATCTGCTCATGTGGTTAGAGCACACCTGTCTGGCAAGAACCAAATTTAAGATATCTGCACATGTGGTCAGAGTAGTCATGTCTGCAGAGTGGGACAACCCATAGATAAGCTCCTGGGGAAATTCCACACTTGGCATCAGGGGTCCGAAGACATTTATTGAAAATACCTGGAAGGGTAGAGTACACCACTTTCAATGTATAACTGAAACAGGCTCTAGACTACTGCTGAGATAGCTGAGCTCCACACACCAGAGTGCTGTTTTATGCCACACTAATCTCCCTTATCATGGGCTGTTGGAAGTTCTGCTTTACTGGACTTAGGGTTTTGCCTTCCCTGCTGCCCACCTGGCTCCAGACATCCTTCCTTGCAAGATGCTGACAACTCCCTCGCTCACTGTGCTGTATCCTGGACCTGCAGACTGAGACTGAAACTCAAATTCATCATCCCTCATTGATTGCTCTGTGTATATGTACTATATTTCTCTTAGATTGTTAGAACGTGAGTAGGATATTAATGTATATGTATGTTCTACTTTGAGTGAAACTGCATTCAATAAAAGATGAGTGACTAGCATAATTACTGTATGTGACTCTTGTCTATTCCTTGGTGCCAGTCTGTTCAGCAGGCAGCTAGCTGAGCAGTTGCCCAGCTGACTTATAAGAAAGGCTATATCATCAACAAATGCTCATGACACCTTGGCGTAGGAAGGGGTGCTGACAGATTCAGGCGGGAAAGAAAGTGTTGAATGAGCCAGGGTTTGGGTTCTGATGGTCTGAGTCAACTCTACTTACCAGTTGTGCATTAGAGAGTTGGTCCTTTAACTCAGGTGCTAACTTCCTGTGCTTCTTTGTTTTGATTTTGCATCTTGATTATGGTTGCCTTGGTCTCTTTCTCTGTGAAATTTGAAGCAATATCCAGTGCATTACAGAGTGGCTAATTAACTTCTGCCTGGCATAGAAAGCAGGTCCTGATTAAGCTTTTTGGAGCCCTGGGGACCTTTCAGAGGTCTCTGAAGCAACCTGCTGCACAAACACAGTTGTAGACAAGGCAGAGGGAACACCCTCCAGGAAGCCAGGAGACATGGAAGTCTCTGGGGCCCAGATGACTCACCTAGGTTTGCTGAGAATGAGGGCAAGGAGCTCTAATACCACAATGATGACAGAGCAAAGAAAAACTAGCATCTTGTGGCATTTGACCCTCTTTTTGATCTCAAATGGTATGTCTGTAGAAACAGGTTATATTTGTTACTTTATGAGAAGGAAAATGTTTTACTGATTAATTAGTATGTTGGCTCACTACTGTGATTGTTCTTTTTCTTTTTCCACATTTTTATTTTCTATTTCTGTTTATTTACACCTGAGTCATCTTTATTAAAAACACATTATAGGACAAAACAAGATAACTGCAAAATTCCCTTTCTGGACTCCACTGAATTCTCAGGCTAGTTATCTTCCTGTACTCTCTCATCACCATTCTCTTCAGATGGTCAGTCTAAGTTATGTACCAGCTGCTTCCCCTTCTCAACTCCCTCTTCTGTCTCCACCCTTCCCATCTGGCTTCTGCTCTTACCAACATGCCCTCCCACTCAGAAAAGCTTAGTAGCCACTCTACACCCTGATACATGAATGCCATAGAGCTGGTAAGGCTGGCCATCCTTCTCTGAAGGACACTCTTGGACATCATCTGTCCCTCTCAGCTCTATGTACATTCCTTTCCTCCAAGGTTCTGTCTTTTTTAGCTCCTAGTGGTGACTCCATATCTACTTGCCTTGACTCCTCTTGAGTGCCAGTTCTGCAGGTCACAATGCCTAGCAAACATCTCCATGTGACACACTATTAGGACTAAAATTACAGCAGCAAACTATGGGATTCAGTACAAGATTCTTGGCTGTTCTCAGTCCAACCTGCAACATATCTCTCCTGCATCACTGAAATAGCCCAATACTGTACCTGTTCCCCTTACTAGCAATCATTTTCCTATACTGACTCTGGTCATGTGATCTTTTACAAAGCTTCATTATGCTGCTTCCTTACCTAAATTCTTCAGTGGCTCTGAATTCTTTTTCTTCTTTCTCTTTCTTCAGAGCAAAGAGTGGAACCCTTAACTGAATCCACAGCTCTCCTCAGCTGGGTCTCTGACTCTCTTGAGGCTGCTGTCATGATGACTCTATGCTCTTGCCAAGCCACTTTTTGCCCTTCATGCTTCTGCATGTTACTTTGTTTCCTCCATGAACTTCAGCCCTCTCTTTGGCCCCTTCATGCACACTGTGCTCCATATCTCCGTTCAAATGTGCTGCCTGAATTTTGAAGGGACAGGGCCTTTAGCCCCCTGGTGCATGGAGACATCTCTCCACCTGCAAAAGCTGCTGATGTAACATTTGCTTGTGTGATGACTTTGGGAATCATATCTCATTCATCTAAACTACCAGATAAAATAATACAATTTTCTTTTTGCAACACAGCTTTGGCATCATCATTTAGTGGTCCTCTGCACAAACCATTGTGTACTTGATAAACATCCCTATGTATGAGGAAAATGATGCTCAGATGATTTAAGAATCATCTTAGGTAGAAAATCTGGAGGCTTTGGATTCCAAGCTGCAGGGCTTGTATCTTTAGGTCCTTGAAGTGTTCTAATTTGATGACAGTTTCTATCTAAGCAAAATTATTAAGGGAAAAGGCCAGAACAGGGTGATGGTGACTCATCCTGTGGCACCTCATTTTGCCAATTTTCACCCAGATGAAGCCTTGCTAAATAAGGTTATCTTCTAGAGGGACATCAGCATTGTCTGGAATGGAAGCAATATTCCTGTATTTGCACTCAGCAAGTCCCTGGTTCCTTTCTTCTTTGTCTGCCTCCTCTGTATTTCCCTATGGCTTATTTATTTTCTAATCCCTCAGCCTTATGTGGACCCACCCACATTTATCTTCTTGTTAGGGTTCCATTGCCCTCCTATAGATGCACCTACCTTTCTCTCCTGGTGGGAATTCTTCCCTGACCCATCTGACTTTACCTCTGAGGACAAATATTACCTGGCCCATGAAGATACATAAGGAGATTTGGAGAGCTATCATGTTACATCCTTCATATATTACCAGCAATAAATTCAGCATTTAGCTCTCAAGTGGACTCTCAACTCCACAAATTATGAGTCTGTTTCCAAGGAGGAAGATTTTATAGTCCCTGAGACTCCCTACGACCTGCTTGTATTTTAAGTGCTTTACCAGGGTTGGACTAAGAAACCGGTGACTTCCAGAATAAAAGAAAATCATGCTCTGAGAGCTGAGCCCACATACTTCTTGCTCCTTTCTCCCTCCCTGCTGGCTTAGACCTTGCCTCCTTTCAGATTCCTTTTTTAAAATTATATTTCATTGAGCATGCTATTATAGTTGTTGTCTCTATTTTCCCCCTTTACTCCCCTTCACCCAACACCCCTGACTCCCTCAGGCAATCCCCAACCATTGTTCATGTCCATAGGTCATGTGTATAAGTTCTTTGGCTACTTCATATCCTATACTGTAGTTTACATCTCTATGGCTATTCTGTAACTACTAGTATGTACTTATTAATCCCATCACTTCTTCACTAATTTTCCCACACCCTTCCCATCTGGCAACCATCATATTTTAGTCATCATACACTCTTTGTGTCCATGACTATGTCTTTGTTTTTGTTTGCTTAGTTTGTTTTTTTAGATTCAACTGTTGATAGATACATATTTATTGCCATTTTATTGTTAACAGTTTTGATCTTTTAAAGAGATATAACAGTAGAGTAGATGAAGTCAAAAATCAAATTAATGATTTGAAACATAAGGAAGCAAAACACAACCAATCAGAACAAGAAGAAGAAAACTGAGGTGATGCTTAGAAAATCTTCTCAATAGATTGCTCAGAAACAGATATTGGGAGCTACAACCATGATCTGCTCTTAGGCATTCTGAGGATGATTCCATTATACTTAAAATAAGGTATTTGTTAAAAGTTGAATTTTGATTTCTAACTAGTGTTCTTCATGCCTCCCCACCACCTGATACATGACAGGAGGAGGGTGCCTTACGCAAATGAATGAACTTCCAAAGAGACTTGTCTGAGACCATCAACCATCTTTAAAGAGTGGTTGGTGGGTGGTGGTGATGGTTTCAGCTCACTCATTTCATTTGCATGGACCTTTACTAGAAAGTGACTACTCATCTACATGTGTCTGACATTGTGCAGATCTAGTCAAGGAGCACAGTTCACACAAGATGCTGTAAAGAGCAGCTCTCTAAGGACTCGTGATCTCTTATTATGCATTTCATGCCCAAAGGCTCAGCTCCATGGAGAACTAAGAGAACAAAGGAAGCAGGGCTTGCCATGTGAGGCAGACTGTGCTTCATGTCACAGAGGATGAGGGTTTGGCCAGTGCAGCTAGGATCCTGCCAATTACCTGATGACCCCACCACAGACCCGCTGCTGTGTATACTTGGATGACCTCCTCTAACTTCCCCAAGGGCCACACCCACTTCCAATGAAGTGGACTCCTTTCCTTTACTGGTCTCAGAGTTCAGAGAAGTTCAACGTTGACTCAGTAGCAGGATAAAAACACATCATCACTCAGTGCCACAGAGCAGTGTGGACACGGGGTCTTATCACTAAACAGGCAGTGGTTTTCTCACAGGTAACATTCTACTTAAATGGCCCAATCTCTTTACACATAGGTTCTGTGGGGACATTGTGGTTTCCATAAATGACAGGCCAGGAGGACAGGAGAGTGGAATGTGACTTTAATTTATCTCAAAAGAACAGACCAAATACACAATACATAAAAACATACACTTGTCCAAGATAGTCCTTTCTGAGATGTTCTTGGACTGTTCAGGCTACCCAGTGACATATGATGCAGTGGCAAGGGAAACGATAGGAAAATCAAGCAATGCCAGCTTTCCCCTGCTGCCTGATATTAATATTTATTTTCCCAGGACAGTGATTGGAGAACAGGAATGATAAGGGCTGCCTACTTCTCTTTTTGCTCCAAAGTTTCTATATTCAGAGCCTCTGCAGATAAAATTAATTAATTTATTATTGTATGTTTTTTCATTACCATTTAGTCCACTTGCACACCCCTCCCCACCTGCCATCACAACATTGATGTCCATGTTCATGAGTCTCTCTTCTGATTTGTTCAATCTCCACCCCCTAACTTCCCCCCACAACTAGCTGTCATCTGTTCCCTGTCTATAAATCTGTCCCTATTTTCCCTTTAGTTCAGTTTGTTCATTAAATTTCACATATGAGTGAAATCATATGGTATTTGTCTTTCTCTGACTGGCTTATTTCACTGAGCATAATGTTCTCCAGGTCCATCCATACTGTCATAAAGGGTAAATTTTTCCTCTTTTTTTACAGCCAAATAGTATTCCACTGTATAAATACCTTATAGTTGTTTTCTCTCCTCATCTATTGATGGACACATGAGCTGCTTCCATATCTTTGCAATCATAAATAACACTGCAATGAATATAGGGGTGCATGTGTTCTTTTGAATTAGTGTTTTGGTTCATTCAGACATTGAATGATTATAATAGTGATATTAGTGTGATTGCTAGGTCAAAAGGCAGATTCATTATTAATTTTTAAGGTATGTCCATACTGCTTTCCACAGTAGCTGCACAAGTCTGCATTCCCACCAACAAAGCAAAAGGGTTTCCCTTTCTCCACATCCTCACCAGCACTTATTTGTTGATTTATTATTGATAGTACTATTCTGGCTGGTGTGAAGCGATATATCACTGTGGTTTTAATTTGCATCTACCTGATGATTAGTGTTGTTGAGCACCCTTTCATATGTCTATTGGGCATCTGTTATGTTCTGTTTAGAAAGTGTCTATTCAGCTGTTTTGCCTATTTCTTAAATTGTTTTTTGTTGTTTGTCATTTGTTTTTCTTGTCTTGAGTTTTTTAAGTTCTTTATAAATTTTGGGTATTAATCCTTTATCAGATGTGATGACAAATATGTTCTCGTATTCTGTGGGCTGTCTTTTTATTTTGTTGATATTTTCTTTCGTTGTGCAAAATGTAGTCCCGTTCATTTATTTTTTTCCTTTTGCTTTTCTTGCCTGGGGACATAAATCCAACAAAAAATTACTATCAATAATGTCTGAGATTTTGCTGCCTATATTTTCTTCTATGATTTTTATGGTTTCAGGTCTAATGTTGAAGTCTTTTGTCCATTTTCAATTTGTTCTTTGTTGTGGTATAATAAGGTGGCTTAGTTTTATTTTTTCTGCATGTATCTGTCCAATTTTCCCAACACCATTTAGTGAATAAACGATCTTTAGCCTATTGTATGTGCTTGCTTCCTTTGTTGAATATTGACTATAAAGATGTTGGTTTAGTTCTGGGTTCTCTATTCTGTTCTATTGATCTATGTGTCTGTTTATATGACAGTACCATGCTTTTTTTATTACTATGGCCTTATAGCACAGTTTGATATTAGGTAGCATGATTCCTCCAACTTTATTCTTCTTTCTCAGGATTGCTGTTGCTATATAGGACCTTCATATAAATTTTTCAAATATTTGTTCTAGTTCTGTGAAATACATCATTGGAATATGTTTTCCTGCTTTTTCTTTTTTAATTTAAATTATTTTATTGTTGTTCAATTATAGTTGTCCGTATATTCTCTCCACCCCTACCCCCTCTTAATCTACCTCCCTCCCTTGCTTCCACCTGCCCCCTTGGTTTTGTCCATGTGTCCTTTATAGTAGTTCCTGAAAACCCTTTTCCCCACTGTCCCCTCCCCACTTCCCTTTGGCTATTGTTAGACTGTTCTTAATTTCAATGACTCTGGTTATATTTTGTTTGCTTTTTTCTTCTGTTGATTATGTTCCAGTTAAAGATGAGATCATATGGTATTTGTCCCTCACTTCCTGGCTTATTTCACTTAGCATAATGCTCTCAAGTTCAATCCAAACTGTTGCAGAGGGTATAAGCTCCTTCTTTCTCTCTGCTGTGTAGAATTCTATTGTGTAACTGCGCTATAGTTTCTTTGATCCACTCATTTGCTGATGGGCACTTAGGTTGCTTCCAGCATGTGGCTATTGTAAATTGTGCTGCTATGAACATTGGGGTACATAGGTTCTTTTGGATTGATGTTTCAGGGTTTGTAGGATATAATACCAGCAGCAGAATTACTGGGTCTAAAGACAAATCCATTTTTAGTTTTCTGAGGAAATTCCATACTGTTTTGCACAGTGGCTGCACCACTCTGCATTCCCACCAACAGTGCACTAGGGTTCCTTTTTCTCTGCATCCTCTCCAACACTTGTTTGTTGATTTGTTTATGTTGGCCATTCTGACTGGTGTGAGGTGGTATTTCATTGTGGTTTTAATTTGCATCTCTTTGATGGCTAGTGATGCTGAGCATCTTTTCATGTGTCTCTGGGCCCTCTTCTTGGAGAGGTGTCCTCCTTGGAGAAGTGTCTGTTCAAGTATTTTGCCCATTTTATAATTGGGATTTTTGTCTCCCTTGGGTGGAGTCATGTGAGTTCTTTATATATTTTGGAGATGAAGCCCTTGTCCGATGTGTCATTGGCAAATATGTTTTCCCATACAGTTGACTCTCTTTTCATTTTAATGTTGTTTTCTTTAGCCATGCAGAAAGTTTGTGGTCCCATTTTTTTATTCTTTTTTTTGTGCCCCTTGCTTTAGAGGACATATCTGTGAAGATGTTGCTGTGTGGAATGTCTGAGATTTTCCTGCCAATGTTTCCCTCTAGGACTTTTATGTTGTTATGACTTATATTTAAGTCTTTCATCCACATTAAATTTCTTCTTGTGTATGGTGCAAGTTGGTGCTCGAGTTTCATTTTTTTTGTATGTAGCTGTCCAGATCTCCTAACACCATTTGTGGAAGAGGCTATTTTTACTCCATTTTATGCTTCTTCCCCCTTTGTCAAATATTAATTGATCATAGAGACTAGGGTTTATTTCTTGGCTCCCTGTTCAGTTCCATTGGTCTACGTGTATGTTATATGCCAGTACTGGGCTATTTTGTACAGTGGCTTTGTAATACAGTATGATATCAGGTATTATGATCCCTCCTGGTTTCTTCTTCTTTCTCAAAATTGCTTCAGTGATTTGGGGTCATTTATGGTTCCATATAAATTTCTGAAATGTTTGTTCTATATCTATGGAATATGTCATGGGTACTTTAATAAGGATTTTATTTAATCTATAAATTGCTTTGGGTAGTATGACCATTTTGATGATGTTGATTCTTCAGACCCATGAGCATGATACATGCTTTCATTTGTTTGTGTCTTCCTAAATTTCTTTCTTCAGTGTTGTAGTTTTCTGAGTACAGGTCTTTTATCTCCTTGGTTAGATTTATTCCTAGGTACTTTACTTTTCTTGTTACCCTAGCAAATGGGATTTTTTTCTGATATCTGTTTCCAATGTTTAATTGTTGGTGTACAAAAATGCCTTTGATTTCTGAATATTGTCTTTGTAACTAGCTATTTTGTCAAATTCTTTTATTATGTTGAGCAGTTTTCTGGTGGAATCTATATGATTTTCCATGTACACTATCATGTCACCTGAAAACAGTGACAGTTTTGTTTCTTCCTTTCCAGTTGGGATGCCTTTTATTTCTTTTTTATGTCTGAAAAATGTTTGTGGCTAAAACTTCCAACAGTATGTTGAAGAGGAGTGGTAAAAGTGAGTATCCTTGTCTTGGTCCTGATCTCAGTGGGAAAGCTCTAAGTTTTTGTCTATTGAGTATGATGTTGGCTGTAGGTCTCATATATGGCCTTATTTACATTGAGGAATGCTCCTTTTATTCCCACTTTGCTGAGTGTTTTTATCATAAATGGGTGTTGTACCTTATCAAATGCTTTTTCTTTATCTATTGATATGATCATGTGATCGTTGTCTTTCAGTTTGTTTATGTGGTGCATTATGTTTTTTGATTTGCAAATATTGTGCCATCCTTGCATCCCTGGGATGTATCCCACTTGGTCATGTATGACCTTTTTAATGTATTGTTGGATGTGGTTTGCCAATATTTTGTTGAGGATTTTAGCATCTATGTTCATCAGCGATATTGGCCTGAAGTTTCCTTTCTTTGTGGTGTCTTTATCTGGTTTTGGGATTAGGATGGTGCTGGCTTCATAAAAAGAGTTTGGGAGTTTTCCATCTTCTTGAGTTTTTTTTTTTTTTTTTCCATAATCTGTGGAGGATGGGGGTTAGCTCTACCTTAAATGTTTTGTAAAATTCTCCTGTGAAATCATCTAATTCAGAGCTTTTGTGGGTTGGAAGCTATTTAATTACTGTTTCAATTTCATCAGGTGTTATTGGTCTGTTCAGTCTTTCTACTTCTTCTTTATTGAGTTTTGGTAGATTGTATTTTTCTAGAAATTTTCCCATTTCACTTAGGTTTTCAAATTTCTTGGCATACAGCTCTGTGTAGTAATTTCTTACAATCCTTTGCATTTCTGTGGTATCAATTGTAATCTTTCCTCTTTCATTTCTGATTGTGTTTATTTGAGTCCTCTCTCTTTTTTTTCTTGATGACTCTGGTAAAAACTTGTTAATTTTTTTATCTTTTCAAAGAATCAGCTCCTGGAATCATTGGATTCTTGGTAGGAATTGCATTGAATCTATAGATTGCTTTTGGTAGTATGAATGGTTTAATGAAGTTAATTCTTCCTATCCATGAATGTATTATATGCTTCCACTTATTTATATCTTTTTCAATTTCTTTATTTAGTGTCTTATAATTTTACATGTACAGGTCTTTTACATCCTTGGTTAGGTTTATTACTAGATATTTTTTTTCTTTTTGTAGAAATTGTAAAAGGAATTTCTTAACTTCCTTTTCTTTTAGTCATTACTGGCATATGAAAATACAACTGATCCCTGATTATTAATTTTGTATCCTGCTACTTTGCTTAATTCTTTTATCAGTTCTTGTAGTTCTTGGTGGAATCTTTGGGATTGTGTATGTACAGTATCACATCATCTACAAATACAGTTCTATTTCTTTTATCCAATTTTATTTCCTTTTATTTCTTCTTTTTTTCTTATTGTTGTAGCTAGGACTTTCTGTTCTATGTTTAATAAGAGAGGTGAAAATTCTATCTCCATTTTCATTTGTCCCCCTTACTTAGGTAGTATTATGATTCAGACAACCAGTATTATGTGCTGGCATTTTCCTCATTTTCCAGGCTACCAAAGGGAAGGGACTTATCAGGACTCCAAAGAAACTTTATGCTTCTTCTATTTGAACAACCACTAATACATATATAAAAGCTAAATGTTAGAACTGGGACTAAGAACTAGAAACCATTGTGAAGTATATTTGAGAGCAATCTGGAAGATTTATTTATTATAATTTATTTATTTATTTAATCAGGCAATTGAGGGAAATCCACCTTTGTTTTCTTCTTAAGGCCTGATGTGTGAGATTCTCCATTTCCTGTCCTCCAGTTCCATTTGATATTGAGATCATTTCATGTATCAAGAGTTTGTTTTGTCACTCCAGATGTGCTTCTCTTTCTTCTCCCATTTATTTATTTTCATTTTTAACTTTTATTATTATTCAAGTATAGTTGTCTGCCTTTTCCTCCCACCACTCCTCCCCACCCTAGTCATCCCCTCCTCCCTCCTCTGATTCCATGCCCCCTTTGTTTTTGTCCATGTGTCCTTTATAGTAGTTCCTAAAAACTCTTCCTCCTTTCCTCACTGTTATCCCTTTCCACCTCCCCTCTGGTTACTGTCAGTTTGCTCTTAACTTCAATGTCTCTGGTTATAGTTTGCTTACTTGTTTGTTTTCCTGATTAAGTTTATCTTAAAGTTGAGATTATATGGTATTAGTCTTATACCGCCCAGCTGATTTCACTTGGCATAATGTTCTCCAATTCCATTCACACTGTTTCAAAGGGTAGGAGCTTCTTCTTTCTTTCTGCTCTGCAGTATTACATCATGTAAATGTAACATTGTTTTTTTAACCAGTCATTTACTGATCGGCTCTTACATTGCTTACAGCACTTGGCTACTCTAAATTGTGCTGCTATGAACATTGGGGTGCATAGGTTCTTTGGATTGGTGTTTGAGGGTTCTTAGGATTTAATCCTAGCAGTGGAATTGCTGACTCAATAAGCAGTTCCATTTTTAATTTTCCACAATGTTTTGCACAGTGGCTGCACCAGTCTTCAATCCCACCAACAGTACACTAGGGTTCCCTTTTCTCCATATCCTCTCCAACACTTGTTTGTTAATTTGTTTATGATGGCCATTCTCACTAGTGCAAAGTGGTATCTCATTGTGGTTTTAATTTGCATCTCTTTGATGGCTTGCGATGCTGAGATCTTTTCATATGTCTCTGGACCCTCTGTGTGCCCTCCTTGGAGAACTGTCTATTCAAGTACTTTGTTTATTTTTTAGTTGGGTTTTTTGTATTCCTAGAGTGAAGTCATGTGAGTTCTTTATATATTTCAGAAATGAAACCCTTGTCTGAGGTATCATGAGCAAAAATGTTTTCCCACATGGTTGGTCCTCTTTTCATTTTAATGCTGTTTTCTTTGCTGTGCAGAAGCTTTTTATATTGATGAGATTCCATTTATTTATCCTTTACTTTATATCCCTTGCTCTAGGGGAAATGTTGCTAAAAATATCGCTGCATGGAAAGTATGAGATTTTCCTGCCTATGTTCTACTGAAGGACTTTTATGGTGTCATGACTTATATTTAAGTCTTTTATCCACCTTGAATTTATTTTTGTGTATGGTGTAAGTTGGCAATCAAGTTTATTTCTTTTCTTTCTTTCTTTCTTTTTTTCTTGCATATATCTATCCAGATCTCACTACATTTGTTGAAGAGGCTATTTTTATTCCATTTTATGCTTCTGCTCCTTTGTCAAATATTAATTGAATGTGGAGACTTGGGTTTATTTCTGGGCTCTCTGTTTTGTTCTGTTGGTCTATGTGTATGTTCTTATGCAGTACCAAGCTGTTTTGATTACAGTGGCTTGTAATACATTTTGATATCAGGTATTGTTATCCCTCTTACCTTGTTTCTCTTTCTGAAAATTGCTGCAGCTATTTGGGGTCATTTATGGTTCCATATAAATTTTCAAAGTGTTTGTTCTATATTTGTGAAATATGTCATTGGTACCTTGATAGGTATTGCATCAAATCTATAAAATGCTTTGAGTAGTATGACCATTTTGATGATGTTAATTCTTCCAATCCATAAACATTGTATATTTATTTGTGTCTTGCATTTATTTGTGTCTTTCTTAATGAATTTCTTCAGTGCTGTGTAGTTGATTGTAGTGGCTCATGCAGAGTACATGTAGCCTTTTGCGTAATGCAATGTCTTATGCTACAAGTGTATTGATCAGAGGTAGGTACCATCTTTAACTAATCCACCAAATACTGAGTATCTACTTTGTTCCAAGCTCACTGTGTTGGCGCCTGAGGATATGACAGTAAAGGAGGACATGGGATCCTTCTCCCCTTGAAGCTGGGAGTGTAATGTGGGAGAAAGAATGTACACATGAGACAAATGTGTCAGTGTGAGATAAGTGCACAATGGAAACAAATAGGTACAATGACAGAGGACAAGATGGGGAACTAATTTAGATGAGCTTGTCAAAGAGCACCTCAAAGAGAATGTAGAAATGGAGCTGATTATAGCTATAAATCCTGATTATGAAATACCAGAGCTGAAAGTAACCTTGTGAGTAATGTAGTATAAATAAGCACGATCACAGGTGCAGAGATGTGAGGGTTCTGAGCAAAATCACACATGGTTAGAAGCAGAGCATAGCAAAGACACAGGGCTGTTGGTGCCTAGTGTGGTCATGTCTTTTTCTCTGTGTAAGGTCCTCTATGTAATTTGAATTCTGAGACCTTATGGTCCTTTTCCATTCCTTTATAGTAGATTTCAAATTTATGACGGGCTTGTACAGCACCTTGTTTTGTAAATTCAATTTTTGAGACAGAAAAATAAAATTCACTAATCCT